>CM077149.1:113100901-113159495 GCA_039583875.1 Platanthera guangdongensis | reverse complement strand
ACTTCCAAATTTCTCAACCAACATATCCCCACTCTCTCCCTGTTTGATCACAATCCTTTCAATAATGCAGCTTTCCTCTCGAAAATGTGCTATGAAACAGCTCAAGCTTCAAAACAAAAATCAGAAAAATATCCATCCAAAAATTCTTCACCATATGAGTTGTCCGCAACTAAACCATCTTCTCAGCTTATGGTTTACAATCCTATCTCCTCATTATTAAAGCAAATAGCTACACAACCACAGATTCCAAAACACCCACCACCCATATAGGAGAAGTACTTTGAAGATTCAAATATCGAGGACCTGTCCCTCAACATTCTACCGGCGGATTCACCTACCGAAGACCCTACTGTTGAAGATGAAGAAGCACATGACCCTGGTCAATCACCCCATTAAGGACCAGAGCAATCTGGCCAATTCCAAAATGACCCATCAAGCGGCTTTTAATTTGACAACATCCCACCATCAAAATGGCAAGAAAAAATATATATAATGCATGTTTGGTGCAATACCGAGTTGCTACAGCCTAGAGTAATAATGTATGCTATCGCAGACAAATTTGTGTCAAAGTTTCATGGCAGACTAAGCCAATGGTGAATTTCTCTTGCAACATACAAACAATAAAGGGTCAAACAAAGCCCAAATACAGATGCCCTGAACATGCATATCCATAACAAATTCTTGGGAGCATGGGATCACTATACAACTCAAGCTAGAGAGGAATACTTGAGCATGAGATGTTGCGTGTGTAAAGGAAAAGACCTAGAAGACCATCACGAGAAGATGTCAAAAAGATTTTATGTGATCAATGTGATTGACGACGTCAATTTAAAGTAACTTTCCTAAATTCACATCCAAAGACTCTTGGAAATGAAACATCTTGGCTCCTCCAAGTAAAAAAGCATCTTTATCAGTCATACATCTATCGGTGAGCTCCACCAGAATGTGTTATTCTCGCTTGAAAAGTTGTGCAACTAAAAGGGGTTCCTCAAGCAAATCGAGGATCAAAGTAAAAAACCTTGGCTCGGCTCGCCATGACCTCCAGATCAAGTGTGGAAAAGATAATTTTGTATGTGCAACAAGAGGAAAAAGGATAGACCTTTTACACATAGAAGAGATTGAGGAAAAGATTATTTCTCTCAAAAAAATCAGTAGAAATGAAGATTTCTCAGGAAAAAAGAAAGGAAACACAAAGTCTTCAAGGTGCTAATATGCAGAAAGAAGGGACATTTTGTCAAAAAATATCCTGATAAAGAGAAGAGTTCATGGCTCATTGCGAAACTCTCTCAAGTTAAGGATGTAGACAATGGCGACATTGAGTCACTCTTTTCTATAAATGATGAAGCTGGGCCAGACACAATTCTCACCCTAGGAGCAGATCTATTAGACTCATCTATTGAATCTGATGATGATAGCGTTCTTTTTGATAATATTTATATCACCATGACCAATGACAACTTTTTTGGCAACCAACCCCTTCTACAAAGATCCACATTTTCACAGGAAAATGGGATAAAACTATTCCGGTGATAGCATTCATTGATACTGGAGCCACGTCCTCCATTATGAAGTCAAACATCCTGCCAAAAGAATGCTGGAATTCCTGTTATAGACATTCCGAGCAGCCAATAGCGACCTCTTCATGATCACTCTAATTAGTAAACTCATCAATATCCAACTCTTTCCAGGAAATGTTATTAGACATCAAGTTTATGAATCAGAACTTCCTACCAAAGATCTGCTTATTGAGTTTGACATTCGACACTTTCTAAAGAGAATTATATGAAACAAAGAAGGATTAAGATATAAAAATCATCTACTACCAATCATCTACTACCATGGTCAAAGACTACATCTTTACCCAATTGAAATTCTAAGCCCCATTAGGGATGACATTACCCGTACCTCCTACGCCGAATCATATACGGAATTCCTACAAAAGTGCAATCACCCTCTTTAGAAGAATCGTCAATTCTTCGTATCCCTGTCATTTAAGAACAATGAAGATATTAACCCCACAAAAGCAAGTCACAAAGGTATGAATCTAGATCATTATGCACTTGCTATAAAAAAAGTTGACCAACTACAAAATGAAGGGTTAATCAAACCCACAAAATCACGATGGGCCTATGAAGCTTTTTATGTGAACAAAAGGACCGAACAGGCTAGATGAAAGATGAGACTGGTAATTAACTACCAACCTCTTCAGCCTCTCAACCATTTTCTTGAAAATGATAAGTTCCCTCTATCAAAGAGAGAAGTCATATTTCAAAAACTCTCACAGAAATAAATATTTTCCAATTTTGATCTTAAAATGGGTTTTTGGGAGCTAGGAATTCACCCTAATGACAGACAAAAGACTTGTTTATATATCCCCGAAAGAGGCTACCACTAGATCGTCGTAGCCTTCAGTCTAAAACCAGCCCATTCATTATTCCAGAAAACGATGAAAAAAAATTCCAGCCCATCATGAAAAATGTTTTGATATACATTGATGACATCTTACTGTTCTCTCCAGATATTAACTCACATCGTATGTTACTCTCCCAGATTCATGTCTTGGTCAAATTATATGACATTATGTTATCTGAAAGAAAGATAATTATTGGAAAATCCGATATAGACTTCTTAGGTATGCAAATATCTGATATTGAGTTCAACAAGTTCCAACCGCATATTGTAACCCAATTAGATCATTTTCCGAACTAGAACTCAACATTTAAGCAGGTCCAACAATTCTTGGGGGTTGTGAATTATATGACAGAATTTATCATGATCTGGTCAAACTCAGGACTCATCGCACTAATCTACTCAGGAAAGAAGCTCCGTCATGGAATGAGACGTGTACTAAAGCAATTAAAAAAATTAAAGTCACTAACAAAAGACATGCCCCACTCCAAATTCCATCATTGGGAAAGCGAATCCTTCAGACTGATGCTAGCGATAAATTTTGGGGTGCCATACTACTTAAAGAATTAAATGGAAAACGTCAAATCTGCAGATACAAAAGTATGGCTTTCAAGAATGAAGAGCTTCACTATCACTCCACCTTTAAGGAAATCCCAGCTGTCAAATGAGGTATTGAAACGTTTCAATTTCATCTTATCGAGCAGTAATTCCTTATCAAAATGAATATGTTGGCATTTCCAAAAATGCTACAATTTAAACAAAAGATGTTACCCCCAAACCCAACTTCTGCGATGCACAAATTGGTTCTCTCAGTAGAAATTTGAAGCTCGATACACCAAGGGCAAACATAATTTCCTCCTGGATTTCTTATCTCGAACTCAGTGGATGATATCTGTGATGTTACGAGTCATCTACTATTTTCAGTCTACGGACCTTCTAGTACACATTAGTGCCAAATTACTTCATTCTGTCCTCCATAAAAGATTTCTACACTATCTGCTCATTTTTCAAAAAATATACATCAGGCGATACGTCCTAAGTGAAGGTCCTCTAATCAGTCTTCCCTTACATCACAGTATTCCTTTTCTTACCATACTCGAATGTAGGGATGATTTTTATTATGATTTTCCTAAGAAAGCATATATGGTTCTATGGTACTTTATCGAAACATGTCCATTCGGCATCATATTTTACAAAGGACGGCTACTTCAGTGTATCGCCCGAGTTGATATCCATCCATGTCAGCAGAGGCATAAACAACTCCTTAAGTGTCTTAACTTATTTGGAAACACCAGCTTTTGGCGCAAAAAACTACGGCATGAAGGAAATAGTCTCAATGGAGTCTGCGAACAGAAGCATATCCTTATCCATTTCCAATGACAACATAGACTTTGCATATTCCGGATAATCATCTTCACATTCAAAAATAATATTCTTATGTCTTCTGGCATGATCACAAATACAGCAGCATGGTTCCAAATCTTGCCCATAAAGCACTTCTCTTTAAATATCAATGGTGTGTCCATAATTGACGACCTGCCTCCGGCTTACTGGAAAAACCTCATGATCCTTCCACTTCAGTATATTGAAGAAATCCAGCACTGCCACCACTGGTTTGAAGACTCCAGATCATCGAGATTCCATGCTCCACCAAAAGCCCGTACAAAATAATCATCCTACACCAACATCAATAAAAATGATGTGGAGTCATCGCCTTTTTCACCAGGGGGAAATGATGAAAAAATAAAAGTTATTTTGACGTGTCATAGAAGTCAAGAAAAAAATCTTATCGCTTAAGATAAGATGTGATATAAATTTATGATGTGATATAAAGTTATTCTGGCATGTCGTAGAAGTCAATAAAAGAATAACGTGTATAATAAGAAAGAAATCTTATCTTATAAGTTAAGATTGCGTGTGATGTAAGTTATCCCCTTAATAAAATATAAAATTTATTTTATAATATTCCAATTTTACTCATTGTAATTAATAACTCAATATTGAAAAGGTGTTGAAAGTCTTTGAATTCAAGTATAGCTAATCATCTAGAGGGGGGTGAATAGGTTATTAAGATCTTTATGATTCTCTTTTGAGTTCTTTAAATATTTAACTGAGTAAGGCTTTGTTGTGAGTAATTAATTTAGCATTCAAGAAATTCAAAAACAACACACCAGACTTTTATAGTCGTTCCCCAGTGTATTGGTACATCCACTATCCCTCCCGCCTTTCTAACTGAATGTTAGACAAGACACTTCTTCCATAACTTGGTTCCTCAGAGATTACAACACGATCCCATAGGATCACTCAGTCTCCACTGAGACTTACAACACAGGCACACAGCCCAACCACTCAGTAATCACCCAATCACCTATCACGGGCATAAATGCCCTACAACACAGGCTAAGAAAATAGCCCTATCACAAAGATCCAAAACTGTATCTTACCACTCAGCCTTTATAATTTAGGCTTACAACACAGATCTTAAATAGATCATACAGAAATTGAATAGTAATGTTAATTTTACTCAAGAGAAATTAATCTCTGAGTCAATTGCTTCCTGAGCTGAGAGAATCTCAGCCCTATCTTCTTCACAGCAATAATAATAACAATCTTCAAGAATCTCCTGCTTGTGCTGGAAGTAACTCAAAACCTTTATTCTGATTCTGTTGATGAAGGAGAGAGAAGTAAGATCTTCTATCAGCTAACCTGTTTTGTAGAACATAGATTGCTCTACCTCTTCTTCACAGATCCAGAGATTGATCTTCAAATTCAGCTCTACTTGGATCTTGCAGTAATTTCAGCTAGGGCTGGCCTTGGCTGATTCTTCTTCCTCAGAGAAATCCTTTGATCTTGCTGTAAGAGATGTTGATTGTTGCAGCTAACTCAGAAACCCTTCAAATTTTTGAATTGAAGCTCTTGTCTCAACAACAATGGCAGGGGAAGAAGACGAAGTCCAGCACAACCTTTTTGTAATCAATTGATCCCTCGAAAACTTAATTCGATCAAGATCTCATCTACTATTTATAATCCCATGATACAACGAGATGATTGACACGTGTCGCTGCTTTAACAGCTGATTATATTCTTAGTTTTACAGAATGAGACTGACGGCGACGTTAGTGATGAGTTGTAGCTCTTCCATGATCATTTTAGAATTTGTTTGAGTTTTGTTGACTTTGTTGATATCATCAGTTATGGACTTACGAAATTTCAAACAACTACCCAGATGTTGAGTGCGTTGAGTGAACAGGCTTTACTAACGAATCTGGACTTAGAAAATTTCCTGCTCGTCTAGGCGTTGAGTGAGTAAGCTCCACTCATTGCTTTTTAACTTAGTCAACATTCTGCATCCTCAAGCAACTCTAGACGTTGAGAGCGTTGAGTGTATAAGCTTCACTCAACGCTTTTTGCCTTAGCTTGATCTTCAGCCCTTTCTGCCACTGTGGCGTTGAGAGCATTGAGTGTATAAGTTTCACTCAACACTTTTTGCCTTAGCTTGATCTTCAACCCTTTCTGCAACTATGGCGTTGAGAGTGTTGAGTGAACTGGCTTCACTCAATGATTCTGGACTTAGAATAATTTTGCTCTGCATGAAGGTGTTGAGTGCATTGAGTGAACTAGCTTCACTCAACGCTTTTATACTTAGCCAAATATCCTTCTGTATGAAGGCATTGAGTGAGCTGGCCTCACTCAATGCTTTATGTCTTTGCCTCTTAAATGCGGTGTTAAGTGCGTTGAGTGAACTGGCTTCACTCAACACTTTTGAACTTTGTCGATTTCTCTGTTTCCTCTTAGGCTGACTGCATTAGCTTGACTCAAAGCTTTTTTGATCTTGGTGTTGAGTGAACTGGATTCACTCAACGCTTCTGGACTTAGCCGATTTCACTAATTCTTTTTTCCGTTGGCTTTGATGGAAACAACATGGTGTTGAGAGATCAAGCTTCACTCAACGCTTCTGGCTATATGTCGTTGAGCGAGTTGACTTCACTCAATGTCTGTGGACATAGCTATTTTTCTGCCTTTATTATCATTTGTCCTTGACTTTTGGCATTGAGTGAAGCTTGCTTCACACAACGCTTGTGGACTTAGTGGAATTTCTCTATCCAGCTTCTTTTCTTAAGGCATCTGGCATTGAGTGAGTTTGTTTTACTCAACGCCTGTGGACTTAGACAAAATTTTTGTCTATCCACATGCCTATCTAGTGACCACATATCCAATCAGTGTAATAAGAACTAACCTGCATGCATGAACTTAAACATACATTAAATACAACTATGCGTATATCATTGACTTGTTTAACTTTTACAAATCTGGTATATTGGGATTAATGAACCCAACAGGTGTGTTACATTTTGCCCTTTATAATGAATCTGGAATCATTATAAAAATATAAAATTGAAATATTATAAAATAATTTAGCTGATTGTATCATTTCTCATCTATATTTCTAACGGAAGAGGAACTTTTATAAACAGGATAAACTTGGAAGGAAGTTGAATGTAATTTCAAAATATACGAGAGTCTGGAGTTGAGTACACTTGCCCAGAGTGCATTAAGTTTTTGGCGCCGTTGCCGGGGAGTGCAATCGTTGTGTGTATTTTTCTTTTTGTTTTAGATGATTGTTGTTTGACCATTCTATCATCGTTGTTACTCGTTCTTTATAGTTCTATTTTGTCCACGGCTAATTCAAAATGCAGGAACCTCAACTAGCCTCCAACCACGATGAGGACAACTTTGAGCTATCCGCGGAGCTAATCAAGTTTATCTCGGAGCATTGTTTGTTTCATGGGCTCCAGGGAGAGAATGCCCATGTTCATATTGATAGCTTCCTGGAGCTTTGTGGCACCTTTTTCTATGCTGGGAACATGCAGGACAAGGCTATGATTAGGCTTTTCGCGTTTTTTCTTGCTGGAAAAGCTAGACAATAATATAGGCATATCCTCTAGCGCGAGCTAACTTCATGGAAGTGCGCTGAAGTTCAATTTCTCAGAAAGTACTGTTCGTATGCACAGTTGACGCAGGAAAATTTAGATTTGGCCACATTCACGCAGATTTCTAGCGAGTCTCTCTGTGAGGAAGTCTGTGTTGTCTTCAGTGGAGGAAGTCTGGAGTTTCCTAGGACTTGCCGGCTACTACAGGAGCTTTGTAGAGAACTTCTCGTAGATAGCGTTACCCCTCATGACTTTGACGAGGAAAGATCAAGAGTTTGTGTGGTCGCCGGAGTGTGCGCAAACTTTCAAAGAACTGAAAAGTCGGTTGACCACGACGCCTATTTTATGTTCGTTGGTTCGGACTGAAGGTTTTGAGATCTACAGTGACGCTTCGGGCAGTGGGTTGGGTTGTGTCCTACTGCAGCATGGGAAAGTGATAGCTTATGGCTCACACCAGCTGAAGGTGCATAGAGGAATTATCCAGTCAATGACTTGGAGTTAGCGGCCATGATATTTGCTCTGAAGCTGTGAAGGCATTACCTGTACGGTGTGAAGGTCGATATCTATACCGACCACAAGAGCTTGAAGTACTTGTTGGATCAAAATGATCTAAACATGCGGCAGCGGAGATGGATAGAGTTCCTGGGGGACTACACATTCAAGATTCATTATGTGCCTGGGAAAGACAATGTAGTTGCGGATGCGTTGAGTCGCAGGGCCTCTGCGCGGGCCAACTAGTTGTCGGTTCATGGCGAGCGTTTGATTCGGGAGTTGGAGGCATTAGAGATCTCTTGTGTTGACGAGCAGACTAGTGCTGAAACGCAATTGAACTAGACAGAAGTTCAGTATGACCTGGCTGATCGGATTCGGCAGGCTCTGGATTTGGATAGCAACATGAAGCAAATCATGGATGAGGCTTTAGATGGGTCAAATTCCCAATTTGATGTTGTTGATGGATTGTTATGGAGGGACAGTCGTCTGTGCATCCCAAATGTGGGTAAATTGCGGGCAGAATTGATGCACGAGGCTCATCATACCAAGTACTCGATTCACCCAGGGAGCACGAATATGTACTGTGATATAAAGAGTTGTTTTGGTGGCCAGGACTTAAGAAGGATGCGGCACTTTATGTGGTGAAGTGTCAAACGCGCGCCTTAGTGAAGGCGGAGTGACAGAAGCTTGGAGGTTTCTTGAAGTCCTTGCCTATCCCGGAATGGAAGTTCGATGATATTCCAATGGATTTTGTGCATGGGTTGCCAAGGTCGCAAAAGGGAAATGACGCTATCTGGGTGATCGTAGATCGATTGACGAAAGTGTCGCACTTCATTACGAAAAGGAAGGATGATTCGGTGGATAAACTGGCAAAATTCTATGCGAATAATATTGTTCGACTACATGGTGTGCCTCGCAGCATCGTGAGTGACCGAGATGGGTTGTTCACGTCCAATAATTGGAGGTTGGTGCAATAAATGTTAGGAACCAAGCTGAGTTTCAGCACGGCCTTTCATCCGCAGACGGATGGTCAGACCGAGAGAGTTAACAGGACGATGGAAGACATGCTTCGCATGTTCGTCTTGAATTTCGGGAAACAGTGGGAAGATCACCTGTACTCGGTGGAATTTGCTTATAACAACAACTACCAAGCAAGTATTCAAATGGCACCCTTCGAGGCCCTTTATGATAGGAGATGTCGCACACCGTTGTCATGGTTGGAAACGCGTGAGTCGAAGCTGTACAAGCGGCAAGAAGTGGAAGATGCAACCTAGTTGGTACGAACTATACGAGAACGATTGCTAATCGCTCAGGACCGGCAAGCTAAATACTATAATTCCAAGCATAGGAACGTTGAGTTTTTTGTTGGCGACTAGGTATATTTGAAGATTAAGCCGTTCAAGGGCGTCTCACGGGTACGACGCTTGAAGAAGCTAAGCCTGAGGTACCTTGGACCGTTTGAGATTCTGGAGCGAATTGGAGAAGTAGCTTATCGATTAAAGCTATTAGTGGAACTGAGTAGTCTACACGACGTATTCCACATATCGGTGTTGTGGAAGGCGGTGCAAGAGCCTTCGCAAGTGATTGTGGTCGATCAAGTACCGGTTGATAATGGGTTGACGATGAAGGTTAAGCCGTTCGCATTAAGGACTCGGAAGTCAAGCGAATGCGTAACAAAGACATCAGGATGGTCAAGGTTCATTGGGACAATTGCGGTCGGGAGGAGCTCTCGTGGAAGCGAGAGCAGACCATGCTTGAGGAGTACCCAGAGTTATTCCACTCAGGTACCGTTTAAGTTTTGTGTATCTCTTCCTTACTGTAATTTCGGGACGAAATTCTTTTTATAGGGAGAGAATTGTAATGCTCTGAAACTCAAAAGAGGGACGGACAGCGTTTAGAGCCAAGTTTGGTGGCGGGTAAGGGTCACACGGCCTGGGAAACGGGCATGTCCAGGGGTTTGTCGTGCTCGGGTTCGACGAACTTGCCGAGTGGTCGACTAAATGCACTCGACGAGGGGTCAACAGCGGGGGAGGGGGAAGACATTTTGCGGCGGGGGAGGGGGGAAGACATTCGGCGGGGGCAACACATATCTATATATGTATATATAAAACGTAGTTCATTGTTGTTCCACAAAAACCATATGGTGGGATTGTTGTCATCTTTGCTTGGTATAGTGAGAGTTTGAGTTTAATTTGCACTATTGACAATTTTTGTTAGATTAAAAGTCATGTCATATGACCCTCCTTTTTCAGTTAATTTAGGAGTTGCGGGTCACCCGATCTTCCTCAGGTTGAGAGAATTGAACCGCCTTAGCTCCGATCGAGTTGGATCGGGTGCACAAACAGTCAATGAAAATCTAGCAGCAATGACGAGTAGTTTTTTTTTTACCTTCGAAAATCCTGAAATGGTGAAAAACTATACGGTCGGATTTGTGTCGGGCCAAAATCCACTATTTAGCTTTGAGTTTACAAGTATTTGGAGTCTCCTCAGAATATGACAGGTCACATTTTTGTTACAAGATTTGAATACAAAAAGAGCAGAAAATAAACTAAGTCCACGAAGCTTGGATGAGTTCGTCCACAAAGCTTGGATTTGAGCGTCCACGAAACTTGGATGAGAGTGTACTTGTGGAGAAAAATGTCAAGCCCTTCAAGCCTTGCAGTGTCTTCACGCAATCATCCACGAGAGCACTTTCTTGTGCCTCTCACGAGCTCACAAAATCGTCCAAGTGAGTGTCGGATGTTGTGCATGCTAGAGATGGAGCGGAGCGAATTTCAAGAGGGAAAACAATCTAAGTCTCACATTGTCGCCAAAAAACATCAAAACTCTCTCTAGTCTCTGTAGTTGTTTGTCTTCAAATAAAAGTCTTGGGTTTTTATAATTTTTTTAGGGACGTGTTGGCAATTGTGCCAGATTGGATCTTGAATTGACGATTGACATCACTCCGTTTCGGTCACCTAGATCACCAATTTTCACGAAATGACGGGCATGCCCCCAGGCGTCTCGGGCAGGTTGCCTGGAGGCGGCGGGGGTTGGCGGGGGTCAGCGGCTGCCGGAGGTGATCGGAGGCGGTTGCAGCCGCCGGCGCGCCCGCGCTATGGCGCGTGCGCTTAAGGTCGCGTGCACGCCAGGCTGTGCGGGTATGGGTTGAGCGCACGCGCAATGCTGCATGCGCTGCGCGCGTGCATCCGTGCTTGATTCTGCCCCTTCTTTTGGGATATTTCGATCTCCTCAAGAGTGTGCGACTCATTTGGTCAAATTGGCTCGCCTCTGTACCTTGATAGAAATTGTCCCAATTTGACTTGGAAAATTCAGGAGGAATTCCATCCGGGATAAAATCATAATTTCATGTTATAAGATATTCATACACCTTATATAAGCAAAGGATACCGCGTCATAGCTGGTTTAGGACCTCTACTAAACAATATACAGTTAATTGAACAGATAAATTTGATTTCAATTAATACTGAAATATAAATATTATTTTAAAAGTAATATTTAATAAATTCTACTTTCTCTTTACCTACTTTCTGTTTCGGCTCGACGAATTCATGCTTCTTAAGTATTTTATTGTCAGATCATGAAGAAAAGTCTGCAGAGCAGACCGTATTTTTAATATTATTTGAATTGTTCTTTTCTAGTGGAAGCACACGCATGATTTGTTCTACGTGTTTTACTTGGCATATTTTTGATTTCTGACCGATTCTCTATTGCTTATTAAACTCCTATTACTATATCTTTGATTTCTTATTACTGATCTGTTTTTTTTTAAAAAAAAATACCAACTATTTTATGTAAATATGTTATAAATATTCGAGTAATTAAATCGTTAAGCCCTCGTGGGGTCACTCTCAATTTATAAGAATTTCAGGCTGTGAATATCAGCAATTCTCATTTCTCTCACTAACGAATTGGGAGTTATGGGAGAAATCACCATACATGCAATCCGCGCACCCAATTCCCACGTGATCCATGCATTAACAGCAACATGTGTGATCCCAACCGCCGTGCGCATGATCCCAACTGCCGCGCGCGCGATCCCAACCGCCGCGCATGCGCTCTCGACCATCGTGGCAACTGTCCGGGGCCGGCCACCGCCTTCTCCTCAGCCGCCGCACGCCCCCCCAGCTTGCAGGTGGCCTCCGTTTGACCGGCCTCCGCGAGGCCGGACGTTGCTCGGCCACGCAGTCTCCCGGTGCGCGGGCGACCTCCACCCAGCCGACCTTTTCGAGGGCAGCTGCTGCACGGCCGCCCGACGCACGGGAGGCCTCCGGACGGCCTCCGCAAGGTCGGCGGTCTGGCGCCCGGGCAGCCTCCGCTCGGCTGCCCGACTCCCGAGCAACCTCTACCGGGTTGGCCTCCGCAAGTCGGCCGCCCTCTCTCTACCCTGGCCGGCCTCTCGTCGTCGGAGGCTCGCTGCCTCCCGCCCTCTCCGGTCGACCCTCCACCGCCGCCCGATCGTCCCCATGTGATCTCCACCGTTCGATTTGTGGATAACCTCCAGTGTAACCACCTATCATTATGCCCATAGTTGAAACAATGTCAGTGTGCACGTAGCAAATATATTAAAATAATATGTGTCGCGAATTATACTAAAACGGTCTGCAAATAATAAAATATGTGGTTATAGATACTCGTGTAACCACCATAACCACCCTGAAGTCTATAAATAGGACCCCTGGGCCTATAAATAGGACCCCGAGACCAATTAATATGACTTCGAGGCCTCCTTCATTCTCACTTTTTCTCCTTCGCTTTTCCCCATACGTGCTCAGGAATTCTGATGGGAACCTCCCCGGTCTTCGAAACCGCCCTAGAATATCTTCAAGCACTTCGAATTAAGATTGCTCGAAGCTCTTCATGCTCCTTCCACCGCCTCCATCTGTCTTCACGCGTCTTCAAGTGTCCCTAACCAAGCACGCTCCTTTTGCCGCAACAAGTGACCCGCGCACAACGCACAAAGCACCCAACATTCGCCTATCAACAACAAGTTCTCTCCACTCCAGCCACCAAGCACGAGCAGAACTCTGCCCAGTCTCAAGAGCATGCCTATTCAATTCTATGTCGCAGGGAAAAGAACAAGTACTTAGTTCACGAGCGGGTGGAATGTCACTCTCCGAACGCCTTCACTCACCCCATGTAAATTGTAACGAGTAGCGGTCTGTCACCCTCATATTCTCTTGAAAGCTCTATAAAGCAGCACCGTATAGTGGAAGTTTTGTCGGCACCGATTTGACCACGTGATTTTTCACTCCTTTTCGGGATTTTCCATGCTAAAAAAATCCTCCCGTCTAATTTTGCAATTCTATGACTGTTTACGCGCTCGACCGTTTCAGAGCTAAGACGGTCAAATCTAAACCGACCTCCCAAGAACCTCGAGTGAGGATGTGGAAGGAAATTAGGATAAAATAAAGTTTCCAAATAAAACTCCTAAAATTCATATCTTTTTAATAAAAATTAATTCTTTTATTAAAACTTAAAAGTTTAAAAGCCAAGAACTTTAAATATAAAGTTAATGATTATAATAATTTCACATATTTTTTGTTAAATAGGAGAGATATCAAATGTATTAATTAAAAATTCTCTCCATAATATATAATCTCCACAAAATGTATATCTTCACTGTATATAACAAAAGTCATGTTTCAATATTGTTTTGATTTTAGGCTGCATTCATTCTCCTGAGCTTAGTGAGATCAAATTATCTAATTAAAACACAATTTCAATACATTTAATTATAGGAAATGCAGTCCAAAAGAAAATTTCTTTCATTGTTCATTAGAATGAATGTCGCCCAAAATCAAGATAATGTTGTACAAAGATTATATGTTATGCAATATGTTGCAAAGATTATATGTTATGTAGAAAAACTTCCAAGTAAATTTCATCTTTTATATTTAACAAAAATATGTAAAATCATTAAAATATTTAAATAAAAAAATCTTATGATTAAAAAAATTTCATTTCAGGATATTTTATTTGGAAATTTTATTTGATCATTTATTATCCTCTAAGTATTTAAATTTTTTAATTATGAAATATTTATATAAAAAAAATTGTTTAAGTATTTTGATTAGAGATTTTGTTTTATCCCTTGATTAACTTAAAGCTGAAGTTTTTATGATTATTTAGGATGTGTATGATGAAAAAGTAAAAGAAGTATTGTTCACCTATTTTTAAAGTTTTGGGCTGTTCGTGAAAATGGTGTCTGTTTTACGCGACTGGAAAAACAGTGGTGGAATAATCAATTGTTTTGCAGAGTGATGATAGAATTTATGAAACTATTTGAAAGAACTGTTGTAGTGTTATTTCAAAATATGAGACATAATCATATGAAACAAAAAAATATAAAAACTCAATCAAAAATTTTGTTTTGAAATAATATAATATATAATATATTATAACTGTACAACCCCGTATTCGCAGAGTGAGGTTCCCCCAAACAAGGTGCAAGACTTCTTACACAATTTTAAGTTTTTTGAGGGTTTTGCACTATTGGTGGTCAATTTAGGCTTAACCCTTGGAATATACTAATAGGTGGGATGAAATATTTGTCTCTCCCCCCGACCCCTTTGATGGGTCTCCCCCAGGCCGCCGAGCTCCCCAGGCCGCCGAGCTCCCCAGGAGGCCGAGCTCCCCAGGCGGGCGAGCTCCCCAGGCCGTCGAGCTCCCCAGGCCGCCGAGCTCCCCAGCGGCCGAGCTCCCCAGGCCGCCGAGCTCCCCAACCCGTCGAGCTCCCCGGGCCGCCGAGCTCCCCAGGCCGCCGTGCTCCCCAGGCCGCCGAGCTCCCCGGGCCGCCAAGCTCCCCAGGCCGCCGAGCTCCCCAGGCCGCCGAGCTCGCCCGCAGTTTCGGCGCTAGTGTGATTGACTTTGTCAACCTCACTTTTTCCATCAAAGAAGGTTGACAGTTTGGCTACCCACAACCCGAATCATTTCAGGAGTATCATATCAATACTAATGTTTTATATTATTATATATAATATATAATATATAATACATAATACTAATATAAAAAAAAAAAAAAAGTTGCAGCGCTGCTGCTAAAAGATGGAGACATCTTTAATTGAAGGGAGTGTAATTTTCTATTTGACGTGAATTCTTAATAATCAGTGGCCTGCAGCTTGAAAAACTCTGCGTCAAACAAAACATAAATATTACATCAGAATATGAAATCATAATGTCACTTCATCTACCTTGACGGCAATTATGTGCTCCTGCTTAGCTCAATTTTGTGCCTACATAATAGCTTGATCATGCTCAGTAAAATATGGTGATTGTGATTAACATTACAGTTTTGGCTAGTCGCACAATATTTTCTTCTAATTTCTCGCACATTTTAAAAATACTCCTTGTACATGCATTTTTAGGAAAAGTGTTCAACACGAAAGTTGTACATGCATTTTAGTTCAAGATCTACAACTTTCGTGTTGAACATTTTTCTTAAAAATGCATGTAAAAGGGATATTTCCAAAATGCACGAGAAATTAGAAGAAAACGTTGTGCGACTAGCCAAAACTGTAGTGTTAATAACAATCACCTAAAACATTCATGAAGAAAGAGTACGCAACCAAAACACAAAGTACGTCATAGAAAAAGAGATTAAGATAGCCGAGCTAGCAGTCCTCCAGACAGTTTAGGTAGTTATTTTATCTAGAATCAAAAGTCACTTGAAAAGTACACCGTTAGTCGGTGCATTCTCCTTCTTTGAAAGTCCTTCACCAAGAACACAGACTCGCACTGAGGGAGATCCGTCACAAAAAAAAGAGGAAAAACACAAGTGGGGAAATGGTGAATAAACTATTTTCATCATTTCATTCATAAGACACTTTGATTACATAGTTTGAGAGCCATGGAGGCAAGCGGCAAGGTTGGGTTAATGGCGAAGGCTGGTTGATGTGAAGAAACCATAGGAGCATATATTGAATTTATTGGGGCTCCGCTCAAGATAATCCACTAAGACTCATCAAGTGTGAAATGACCTTATATAGTATCTCCAACGTAAAGTCTTGCCCTAGAGTGACACTGAACTCAATAGGTCGTTTTGAGTCGATCTCGACACGTGCAGACATATAATAAATACCATAACAATCTCCTTCTATGTCCGTCGTAAACCCGGGTCGGAAAAAAGGATGGTATGTGTAGTGTTCAACCGAATATGAAGCATTCACAACCGTATCTGACACACTTGTCAAAATATATTGGACGTTAAGTAAAACAGTTGTATGCATGCATAAGAATAAATAGAAAAACTTAGCAGCATCATAACAAAGTCTAAAGTATAATCACAACACAGGTAGCAGCACACCTAGTGTCTCATGACCAACTAAAGAACAAGACAGTCCAAACAAAAACAAGTGAAAGTAAAGGAGAGCTAAAACATTGCTTTAAGCAGAAGAAAAAACCACAGAAATACTCTAGAAATCATCGTCCATCTGATCATTCTTGTCAGGATCCCAATCTTCACATGCTCCTTCATCAGCAACAGCTCCTGTATTTTCCAACAGAGAATTGCATTTATAATGAATCCAACTTTAAAAAAAAAATACATGTACCTAGTTCTACTTGTAAGAACGTAGTACTTTATAATTAATTGGATGACACCTAATGAAGAGTATCACAGGTTTTACCTCAGAATCAATTATCTGTTTTCAAAAAACGATCTTATGGACTCCTGGACACCGCAGCTGTATCTGTGTTCCTATGTGGAATGTTACAGTTACTATTCTTCTAAAGTTAACTCGAACTCATCAAATGTGAAATGAAACCAATCAACAAGAGAAGAGTCAAACCGAGTCAGATTGTGTTATCAAATATGGAATAACACTCTACTCTAAGATAAGATAGACAAATCTCAATGAAGTTGTTAACATTAGATTTGTAATGAAACAACTTACCAAATTTGTACTCGGCAAACTCGAACATCAGCGGAGCATAACACGCTTGCTTTGACAAAGAAAAGTGAGAAAATCAAAACATTCGGACTAAGACTGAACTGAATCGACTAACCTTGAGCTAAGGTTGGACTTAAATTGCCTTGAGTCTCATTTCTCTCACTATTTTGATTAACCGGTCTTTGTGCATTCCTTTCGTCAATAGATCAATCAGATTATCCTTCGATCACACATCGATCAAGGTAATAATGCTTTGTTCTTTTAAATAATTCAATAGAGCGTGTATCAGTTGTACATGTCTTCTCTTAGTATTAAATAGAACATTTTTGACGACTTGGACTGCTGCCTCATTATCACAGTACAGGCTTAAAGAATTGACTTGTAGACTAAATAAGGGAATGTCTAGAATCAAATTCCTGATCCAGTATACCTCTTCACCAATCGAAGTTAAGACAAACATCTCGGCTTCCATAGACGACAAAGCTATGCAAGTCTATCTTTTGGACTTCCAAGCAATAACAGCTCCACCCATAATGAATATAAATCCACTCGTAGACTTACTATTATCAACTTCTGAATACCACGAGGTATCAGAGTATCCATTCACAGTAGGAGGGTAACCAGTGTAGCACAGAGCATGATCTTTAGTACCTCTCAGGTATCTCATCAGCCTGTATATGCCATCTCAATGCTCTTTGCTTGGGTTACTGGTAAAGCGACTCAGCATGACAACAAAGAAGGTAATGTATGATCTTATACAACTTGTGGTGTAGAGGATGCTACCAATGATCTTTGAGTACTTTACTTGGCCAATGATGGTCCCTTCATTCGGACACAACTTGACATTTGGATCAAACGGTGTCTCTACAGACCAGCAGTCTTTATAACCCCAGGTAGAAAGAATTTGCTCTACATAGTGAGCTTGACTAAGAGTAATGCAACTTTTGTCTACTCTAACTTTCATTCCTAAAAGGGTATCAACGGGACTAAAGTCTTTCATGTCAAATCTTTTGCAAGAATGAATTTAATATCCTTTACTACAGCAAGATCTGACCCCAGAATCAACATGTCATCCACATACAAGCATATGATGACTGTTTTATTTAACATTGAATGGTGATAGAGGCACTTGTCTAAAAGATTGGACTGAAATCCAACGTTCGTTACCACTTGGTCAAATCTCATGAGCCACATCTAAGGTGCTTGTTTGAGCTCATATATTGATTTATCTAGTTTGCACACTTTTTCTTTTAGATATTTATGTACATAACCTTCAGGTTGTGTCATATATATCTCCTCATCAAGCTCTTCATTCAAGAAGACTGTCTTCACATCCATATAGGGGTGCAAGTTGAGTTGAGCCGGCTCGAGAGCTCAACGAGCTGGCTCGAAAAAAACTCGAGCTCGAGCATGTCGAGCTCCAGCTCGACGAGCTCGAGCTTGATTTCGAGCCGAGCTCGAGCCCAGTAACCCTTGTTCATAGGTTCGTGAGCCGGCTTGCGAGCATTTATAAATACTGCCCAACCCGTTGATCGAGGCCATCATCTTTCACGTCATCATTTCCAGGCTTAGAGTTTAGTCATTATATAATATATTATAATATTAGTAAGTATTATTAATAATATTTAATATATTCATTTCATCTTTCAGCTAGGATTTCACGCCATGACGTTATCATCTTCCTCGCGAGCAGCGAGCCTGCAAAGTGCGGACGACGACTGAGGAACGGCGAGAAGCGGACGGTGGATGATGAGGCCGAGGATAAGTCCTTATAAACCAGCGAACAACGACAGACGAGGGCTAGCGAGCTCGTCGAGCTCTGGCTTTCAATCGTGGAGCTTACAGGGCTCGTCGAGCTTTTCAGGCTCGTCGAGCTTTTCAGGCTCGTCGAGCTTTTCAGGCTCGTCGAGCTTTTCAGGCTCGTCGAGCTTTTCAGGCTCGTCGAGCTTTTCAAGCTCGTCGAGCTTACCGGGCTCCTCGAGCTCTGGCGAGCTCGATCTCGAGCCTATTGACCACAGGCTCGTCGAGCTCGAGCTCGAGCTCAAAAAAAAAGCTCGAGCTCGAGCCAGCTATTTTTGATGAGCTCGGCTCGTTTGCATCCCTACATTGATCTGATGAATTATAAAATTCTCGATAGAAGCTAAGACAAGTAATAGTGGATATGTGACATATAGGTGAATAGACGTCAAAGTAGTCGATTCCCCCATGTTTATAACTCTTAGTTACTAGACGTGTTTTATATCTAGCTATAGACCCATCACAGCGCAATTTCTTCTTTAGTACCCACTTGGATCCTAAGACTTTAGCTCCTTTCGACAGGTCAACTAGATGTCAAGTGTTATTTTGTAGCAGCGAGTTCATCTCATCATCGATGGCTTCTGCCCACATTAACGCATCTCTAGATCTCATTACTTCCTGATAGCAGAATGGATCATCCTCTAAGTGGTAGGTGATGAAATTCTCACTAAAATCCTTAGAGATTTTATCTCTTGTAGATACACTTAGAGGAACAGGTTCCACCTCTAGAGGTTGGGGAGCAGTGCTAAGGGGTCAGCTTCAGGTTCTACCGTAAATTCTGAAATCATGTCAGTAGACCCGGAGACGTTCAAATCATGATCTTTGATAAATTTATATTCAAAGAAAATAGCATCTCTAAACTTTCACTGTATTTGTGGATAGATCCAGAAACATGTCAGCTACACCATCTTCTGCACTACCAAGATAAACGCAGGTCGTTGTTCTAGGTCTCACCTTAGGTCTCTTAAGGTCTTGCATGCCTACATAAACAATACAACCTCATGTATTTAGAGTGTCATATCTACAAGGATGGTCATGTCACAACTCATACAGAGTAGTGTTGAGCTTTGAGTGAGACACTCTAATTAGAATATGATTTGTAGTTAGGACTGCTTCCTCCTAAAATGAATTAGGCATGTCAACTGTAAGGAGCATAGAATTCGACATTTTTGTTAAAGTTTTATTTTTAGGCTCAACAATACCATTTGACTGAGATAAGTAAGGAGTTGTGGTTTCAAGTATTATACCTTCAGAGGCACAAAAGTTCTTAAACCCAATTGCAGTGTACTCTCCTCTTCGATCACTTCTAAATATCTTAATCGTTAAGTTTAACTAGTTCTCAACACGAGTTTTAAAAATATTGAAAATCACAAAAGCTTCATCTTTCATTTTCAATAAGTAAACATGACAATATTTGAAAAAATTGTCGATGAAGGTAATAAGATTCTTCTTTCCCCCTCTAGTGACATAACATTGAAAATCACAGAGATCAAAATGTATCAATTCAAAAAGTTGTGTGCTCCTAGATACTGACTTGAAAGAATTTCTAGTAATCTTAGTTTGAGCACAAACCTCGCACCTATCAAATCGAATAGAAAGATCTAAAGGGATAGTGTGACTCTTAGCTAGATCTCGCATTTTTTATAGTGCACATGTTCATGTCTATTGGTAATAACTTTGTATCAATAAGAGCTGAATTCACTTGATTAATATACTCATTTTCTAAGCTAAGTCTATACATATCATTGATCATATACACACAACCAAAATATTGTGAATTAACGGCTAAATTATTCCACCATTTTGGGTTATAAAAGAAATGACAGCCTTATCTACCAAACTCATGGAAACTAAATTCTTGGTTAAACTAGGAACTTCTCTAATATGATTTAAAATTAGAGTTTTACCTGAAGAGAGGACCAGCTCTGTTGTCCCAACATGAGTAACCACAGTCTCTCCTCCATTGCAGTTTTCAACTTTGTCCTGTACTGCCCTGACCTATGAGAGAAGACCTCTATCATTTGTGACAAGATAGGTAGCATCGCTGTCTAGCCACCACTCAGAAGACACACGACGGTGACTACTCCCAATCATAGCCACGATGGACTTAGGATCGGAGATATCGACCAACATGTTTGCAATATTCTGTGGGGGCTTCCTTCTTCTTCAGTCTGTGTATTTCAGACTTGAAGGTGATCCAATCAGGAGGCAGCTTCCTCAAAATCAGACTCGCAAACGGATTATCGACCATTTCAGACTGTTTGTCTTTCATCTCATGACACATATGTTTTAGTTCTAGGAACGGGAAGTATGCGTTCAAGCAGTCCCAAATCTCTTTTGCGGTCTTACATACTCTGTAGGTTATGACAAGGCGAGAATTTAGGGAATTTAGAAGGTAATCCCTGCACAAATTTTCATCTTTACTCCACTATATTCATCCACATCCTCACGGGTAGTGGCGAAATCACTCTGAACAGTATAAAAAATTTCTCGTTCTTTCATTCCTAGTTGCACTTGAATTTTTCAACAGAGGAAATCACTGGCGTCGAACGACTACAATTTGATGGTGTCGAGCGTACTCTTCTTCGACATCGCACTAGATTTAAACAGGAATTAAAATTCTAGAACGAGGTCACCTGAGCGGTGTGAAGACATCATAAAAGCTTCGGATCCAATCCAAGTGAAGACATCATAAAACAGTTGTATGCATGCATAAGAATAAATAGAAAAACTCAGCAGCATTATAACAAGTCAAAAGTATAATCACAACACAGGTAGCAACACACCTAGTGTCTCATGAACAACTAAAGAACAAGATAGTCCAAACAAAAACAAGTGAAAGTAAAGGAGAGCTAAAACATTGCTTTAAGCAGAAGAAAAAACTACAGAAATACTCTAGAAATCATCGTCCATCTGATCATCCTTGTCAGGATCTCAATCTGTACATGCTCCTCCATCAGCAACAGCTCCTGTATTTTGCAACAGAGAATTGCATTTAGAATGAATCTAACTTTTAAAAAAAATACATGTACCTAGTTCTACTTGTAAGAACGTAGTACTTTATAATTAATTGGAGGACACCTAATAAAGAGTATCACAGGTTATACCTCAGAATCAATTATCTGTTTTCAAAGAAACGATCTTATGGACTTCTGGACACCACAGCTGTATCTGTGTTCCTATGTGGAATGTTACAGTTACTATTCTTCTAAAGTTAACTGTAACTCATCAAATATGGAATGAAACAATCAACGGGAGAAGAGTCAAACCGAGTCAGATCGTGTTATCAAATGTGGAATAACACTCTCCTCTAAGATAAGGTAGACAAATCTCGATTAAGTTGTTAACATTAGATGTGCAATGAAACAACTTACCAGATTTGTACTCAGCAACCCTGAACATCAGCGGAGCATAACATGCTTGCTTTGACAAAGAAAAGTGGGAAGAATCAAAACATTTAGACTAAGACTTAACTAAATCGTCTAACCTTGAGCTAAGGTTGAACTTAAATTGCCTTGAGTCTCATTTCCCCCACTGTTTTGATTAACCGATCTTTGGGCATTCTTTTCGTCAATAGATCGGTCAGATTATCCTTCGATCGCACATCGATCAAGGTAATAACGCATTGTTCTTTTAGATAATTCAATAGAGCGTGTCTCAGTTGTACATGTCTTCTCTTAGTATTAAAGAGAACATTTTTGACAACTTGGACTGCTGCCTGATTATCACAGTACAGGTTTAAAGAATTGACTTGTAGCCTAAACAAGAGAATGTCTAAAATCAAATTCTTGATCCAGTATACCTCTTCACTAATCGAAGCTAAGACAAGCATCTCGGCCTCCATAGACGACAAAGCTATGCAAGTCTGTCTTTTAGACTTCCAAGCAACAATAACTCCACTCATAATGAATATAAATCCACTCGTAGACTTACTATTATAACCTTCTGAACACCACGAGGCATCAGAGTATCCATTCACAGTAGGAGGGTAAGCAGTGTAGCACAGAGCATGATCTTTAGTACCTCTCAGGTATCTCATCAGCCTGTATAGGGCATCCCAATGATCTTTGTCTGGGTTACTAGTAAAGCGACTCAACATGACAACAGAGAAGGTAATGTCTGATCTTATACAACTTGGGGCGTACAGGATGCTATCAATGATTTTTGAGTACCTTGATTGGTCAATGATGGTCTCTTCATTCGGACGCAACTTGACGTTTGGATCAAACGATGTCTCTACAGACCTGCAGTTTTTATAACCTCAGGTAGAAAGAATCTGCTCTACATAGTGAGCTTGACTAAGAGTAATGCAACTTTTGTCTACTCTAACTTTCATTCCTAAAACGGTATCAACGGGACCAAAGTCTTTCATGTCAAATGCTTTTGCAAGAATGAATCTAATATCTCTTACTACAGCAAGATCCGACCCCAGAATCAACATGTCATCCACGTACAAGCATATGATGACTGTTTTATTTAATATTGAACGGTGATAGAGGCACTTGTCTGAAAGATTGGACTGAAATCCAACGCTCGTTACCTCTTGGTCAAATCTCATGTGACACATCTAAGGTGCTTGTTTGAGCCCATAGATTGATTTGTCTAGTTTGCACACTTTCTCTTTTAGATCTTTATGTACATAACCTTCATGTTGTGTCATGTAGATCTCCTCATCAAACTCTTCATTCAAGAAGGTTGTCTTCACATCCATATAGGGGTGCAAGTTGAGTTGAGCCTGCTCGAGAGCTCGATGAGCTGACTCGAAAAAACTTGAGCTTGAGCTCGAGCATGTCGAGCTCAAACTCGACGAGCTCCAGCTCGACGAGCTCAAGCTTGCTTTCGAGCCGATCTCGAGCCCAGTAACCCTTGTTCATAGGCTCGCGAGCCGGCTTGTGAGCTTTTATAAATACTGCCCAACCCGCTGATCGAGGCCATCATCTTTCACGTCATCATTTTCAGGCTTAGAGTTTAGTCATTATATAATATATTATAATATTAGTAAGTATTATTAATAATATTTAATATATTCATTTCATCTTTCAGCTAGCATTTTACGCCATGACGTCATCATTTTCCTCGCGAGCAGCGAGCCTGCGAAGTGCAGACGACGACTGAGGAACGGCGAGAAGCGGACGGTGGACGATGAGGCCGAGGATAAGTCCTTATAAACCAACGAACGACGACAGACGAGCGCTGGTGAGCTCGTCGAGCTCTGGCTTTCAATCGTGGAGCTTACAGGGCTCGTCGAGCTTTTCAGGCTCGTCGAGCTTTTCAGGCTCGTCGAGCTTTTCAGGCTCGTCGAGCTTTCCGGGCTCCTCGAGCTCTGGCGGGCTCGTCGAGCTCTGGCGGGCTCGTCGAGCTCTGGCGGGCTCGTCGAGCTCTGGCGGGCTCGTCGAGCTCTGGCGGGCTCGTCGAGCTCTGGCGAGCTCAATCTCGAACCTATTGACCACAGGCTCGTCGAGCTCGAGCTCGACCTCAAAAAAAAAGCTCGAGCTCGAGCCAGCTATTTTTGATGAGTTCGGCTCGTTTGCAGCCTTACATTGATTTGATGAACTATAAAATTCTCGATAGAAGCTAAGGCAAAAAAAAATCATAATAGTGGATAGGTGACATATAGGTGAATAGACATCAAAGTAGTTGATTCCCCCTTGTTGTTTATAACTCTTACTTACTAGACATGTTTTATATCTGGCTATTGACTCATCATTGTGCAATTTCTTCTTTAGTACTCACTTGGATCCTAGGACTTTAGCTCCTTTCGGCAGGTCAACTAGAT
This sequence comes from Platanthera guangdongensis, assembly GCA_039583875.1. NCBI lineage: Eukaryota > Viridiplantae > Streptophyta > Magnoliopsida > Asparagales > Orchidaceae > Platanthera > Platanthera guangdongensis. The sequence goes on along the minus strand of CM077149.1, from coordinate 113,135,199 downwards.
GTCAAGTGTTATTCTGTAGCAGCGATTTCATCTCATCATCGATGTCTTCTGACCACATTAACGCATCTCTAGAGCTCATTACTTACTGATAGCATAATGGATCATCCTCTAAGTGGTAGGTGACGAAATTCTCACTAAAATCCTTAGAGATTCTATCTCTTGTAGATACTCTTAGAGGAACAGGTTCCACCTCTAGAGGTTGGGGAGCAGTGCTAAAGGGCCAGCTTCAGGTTCTACTGTAGATTCTAAAATCATGTCAGTAGACCCGGAGACGGTCAAGTCATGATCTTTGATAAATTTATGTTCAAAGAAAATAGCATCTCTAAACTCTCACTGTATTTGTGGATAGATCAAAAAACATGTCAGCTGCACCATTTTCTGCACTACCAAGATAAACGCAGGTCGTTGTTATAGGTCCCACCTTAGGTCTCTTAAGGTCTTGCATGCTTACATAAGCAATACAACCTCATGTATTTACAGTGTCATATCTACAAGGATGGTCATGTCACAACTCATATAGAGTAGTGTTGAGCTTTGAGTGAGGCACTCTATTTAGAATGTGATTTATAGTTAGGACTGCTTCCTCCCAAAATGAATTAAGCATGCCAACTGTAAGGAGCATAGAATTCGACATTTTTGTTAAAGTTTTATTTTTAGGCTCAACAATACCATTTGACTGAGATAAGTAAGTAGTTGTGGTTTCAAGGATTATACCTTTAGAGGCACAAAAGTCTTTAAACTCAGTTGCAGTGTACTCTATTCCTCGATCATATACGCATAACCACAATAGTGTGAATTACCTGCTAAAGTTATTCTACCACTTTGGGATGTACAAGAAATGTCACCCTTATCTATCAAACTCATGGAAACTAGATTCTTGGTTAAACAAGGAACTTCTCTAATATGATTTAAAATTAGAGTTTTACCTGAATAGAGGACCAGCTCTGTTGTACCAGCATGAGTAACCTCAGTCTCTCCTTCATTGCAGTTTTCAACTTTGTCATGTACTGTCCTGACCTATGAGAGAAGACCTCTATCATTTGTGACAAGACAGGTAGCATCGCTGTCTAGCCACCACTCAGAAGACACACTGTGGTGACTACTCCCAATCATAGCCACGATGGACTTAGGATCGGAGGTATCGACCCAGATGTTTGCAATATTCTGTGGGGCTTCCTTCTTCAGTCTGTGTATTTCAGACTTGAAGGTGATCCAATCAGGAGGAAGCTTCCTCAAAATCAGACTCGCAAATGGATTATCGACCATTTCAGACTGTTTGTCTTTCATCTCGTGACGCATATGTTCTAGTTTTAGGAACGGGAAGTATGCGTTCAAGTAGTCCCAAATCTCTTTTGCGGCCTTACATACTCTGTAGGTCATGACAAGGCGAGAATTTAGGGAATTTATAAGGTAATCCCTACACAAATTTTCATCTTTACTCCACTGATATTCATTCACATCCTCACGGGTAGTGGCGAAATCACTCTGAACAGTATAAAAAATTTCTCGTTCTTTCATTCCTATTTGCACTTGAATTTTTCAACAGAGGATGCGTCGAACGACTACAATTTGATGGTGTCGAGCGCACTCTTCTTCGAGATCGCACTAGATTTAAACAAAAATTAAAATTCTAGAATGAGGTCACCTGAGCGGTGTGAAGACATCATAAAAGCTTCGGATCCAATCCAAGTGTTATTTGCACCTCCTCTCTGACTGAATATAGTCATCGAACACCAGAGCTCCCCCGTAGAGCTCACAGATCTCTTCCAGTGTCGGTCGTAGTCAAGGTGATGGTGCCAACCCCAAATCTTCAATATATCCTATGCACAACTTTGAAGAGGACAAGCACCAACATCAGTTGATTTCTAAAGCCAGAAGCAAATCTAAAATTTCAGCAATTGGAAGAGTAATGAGACTTTGTTCTCCCTAATACTGAGAATGACTGAAATCTGGGCACAATTGGCAGTTGATTTCCAAAGCTAGAGACGAAGAGACGAAGATCCGATAAATATAGAATTTGTCTGCTTGCTTTCCTCCGGTGGAGCGACTAGGCTTGATCTGATCAATACACTTACATATCTAGGTAGGAGGAACCATCAGCAAGAGATCCAAGAATTCAAAAAAAAAATATCAAGTTGAAACTTTGAAGTGCAAATCTGAAGAGATGATTCACTTCCCCACTCCACAGATTTTTGATCAGCATGCACAGGAGGAACTGCACGTAGGCAGCTAGATCTACACAGAGGCGGCCGGATCTGGAGAAATGGCAGATCTTGCACGACGAGAGCAAGCGGCGACGACCTAGATCTGCACAGGAACGGTTTTTCCGGCGGATCTTGCACGGCGGCGGAAGCCTAGATCTGGTCCCGATGAGAACAAGTGGCGACGGGATCTACAGAGCGGCGGTGGATTTCTGATTCAACAATGGAAATGATTTGCCGGTGACCTAGATCTGCACAGGAATGGTTTTGCGTTCCTTCCAACGATCGGCAAGCGACGACGGGATCGTAAAGCTTCGATCGACACTGGAGAACTTCTCCCGATCTGCGGCAGTTCTATAGCGGCTTCCAACGGGAGAAAGATCTCGCGAAATTTGTCTCTCTCTCTCTCTTGCGATTCTGAGCGGCACGGTACGCGATCGGAAGCGGCGCAGAGAAGTTCGTGAGTGGAGGAAAAACGTGAGAGAGCGGAAACCTAATTTCTATCTTGAGAATGTTGAGGCTCCGCTCAAAATAATCCACTAAGGTTCATCAAGTGTGAAATGACCTTATATAATATCTTCAGCGTAGAGCCTTGCCCTAAAGTGATACATAACTCAATGGATCATTCCGAGTCGGTCTCGACACGCGCAGACATATATTAAATACCCTAACAGAATTGAGGGGTCAAGTGATTTTAAATAGGTTGTTGGATGTTCAAAGGAGGGATTTAGCATGTAATAAAAGATAGACATGAATTTGATCTCCATCAACAATAGATGCATCCCCACCCCACCAAAGGGGTAAAAAATTTTGATAGATCCACAACTTTAGTAGCCTATGGAAAATGTACCAACCTTTGCTACTAAGATATTCTTAAGAGTATATATCCCACCACTTAATAATAATTATTAGGTGGAGCATGCAAATAGTTGCCTATTAGTGCAATTACTAAATGGTGGATGTTGAGGTATTCCTAAGAGATGATAGCAAAATTATTACATGTCCAAAGAAACTTACAAGGCCTAATGGGTGCATGGAGCTCACCGAAATGAGCTCACCATAAAGAACATGAATGGAGATCCTCTCCATTTGGTCCATTTCACGGTGATTGGAGTATGAGGAGAAGTATAATAAGACCGTTGAAATTCATTGCTGGTTAGAAATTCAAACTCCATAAACCTTCTGAAAATCTCATCAAACCTAACGATTTCATTTCCAGGCAAGATCAATCTATATTTTCTAAACCATGATCTTTATCTACAAGGGAATAAAAGAGCTCAAAATTACATCTACATAAGAATACCACACCTCTCTGAATCAGTCCATCAGTTGGTCAACTGGCTGCTTCACTGAGATCTGCGGTCTTTGAATCGAACCGTGCTGGGATATGGAGGTGTCGGTGGAAAAAAATGTGTTTCTTTGCCGCATTCATCAACTTGAATGAAGGAATTCGCAGCCATAATGTCATTTGACTCTCTCACACCGCCAAGAAAGAAGGAGGGGAAGCGGAAGCGGAAGTTATTCTGCAGCTTCAGCAGGCCAGAACTGCTTCCACATGGAAATCTCTTCCTTCCTCTCCAGCTTCCTAATTCCGCCATAAAACCCATCATCTTCACTCCCATCTTCCCTGTGTTCTCTCCTGTTAATGATTTTCTTCCTCCATCTTGATTCCAGAGGGTAATGGTTGAACTCCAACACAACCGTATCTGCCATAGAAAGAATTCAAAACAAGATTCATATACATATTTTTTGTGCTATGCAGACATTCCATCCAGAAACGATGCTATGAATTGGAAATCATGCAGTCTTTGCATTCTTCTGTTTTGGAAAAGTTAGAAAAACACCTAAAGCAGTGATCTTTGGAAACAAAAATGATTTGGGGTTGTTCAAGATTAGGCCAGAAACAGAAGTTCTAATCTAGCAGATAAAGGATTAAATCAAGTGTTTGCTGGGCTATTGCCAACGCTGCCATAGCATGAACGAAGAAGATGAGAAATGGAAGAGGAGCCGTATGTTTTGAAATCCTATGGCAATGTTGTTTTTGCGGATTACTGCAGTATTGTAAAAATACTGTCAGTATTGTCAAAGACAACAATATTTCGATCAATCATGCTGCTTTTGCAGGAACCAACAATTTGATGCGCAGAAGCACAGTGATCTTATTAGCTGGGAGAAGGTCACCTAAAAATTTCTCCATTTTCAAAGCCCACAAATTTTTTATTTTGGACAAAACCAATTTCCTCTAACAAAAAAACGTGAAACCAACGCACCCTAAAGAAAACCGACAGATTTGCGAATTTCTGTATTTTAAGCATATTTTAGATTAGCAGATTAACAAAATCTGCAACAAAGTTTGTAAATTTTGGCATAACACATGTGCTTCCTTCCACATATGTTCAATATACAATTGTAAAGAAAATGAATCAAAAGATAATAGAATAAAAGGATAAGATATGCACCACTTTCATGGCAGAAACAGTGATGGTCATCCCTGTCACAGCCCTCCAAATGACCCACAACTGCATACCACCAACCTGCAAGTGAAAAAAAGAAACATTCATCCTCCATTATTTATGCATCAATAGAAATAAGAGCTAAAAAAATTTCCACCATTTCTCTGACAAATTACCATATGGAAACTCTTTGTTTCTTCTCCACTGAATCTCAATATGATCCCCAGGATTCAAATCATTTAAACAGACTGAAATGTGAAGATCATGAGCCGAAGTGCTGACAGGAGGAGCTCTGATTCTCTCCCATGGCACTTCCTCTATGGCCGGAACTCTTTTACCATGCGGCGGATACCTATAAAATAAGAAGAAACCATCAAAACCAGAGGACAATCTAAAGAAGAAACATTGATTTGGTAAATAATCACAAGAAGAATTATACCTGGCATAGAACTTGTTCTTCCTGTAACAGTAGCTAATCTCCGCATCATAGCATGACAGCAGAAACCCTACATTTCCATTCTGCAGAAAGTAGTGATTTTAGGCATAACTCAAATATGGGCTTTTAGGTTTTGGGCACTTAGCACTGCAAGATTTCTAGCACTTTGCATCACATACCAGAATTCTAAATTTCAAGAGCATTTAGGTCGGGGCAGCACAAAAAATGCTCATTTAAGGGTATTTAGGAAAGGACGGCACTAATAATCTGGGATGCAAAGTACAAAAACGAGCATTTTGTGTTTTTCGGACATAAATTCTCTTGAAATTTCGACTTGGGAAGTGCAAAATGCTGATGTATATTTGGGTATATAATGGGCTCGGATGCTTAACGGGTCTGATTCCGATACCGGGATATCTGATACTCGTATTGAAGCTAGAGTTTGTCTATAAAACCCAAGCTAGGGACAACGGGGAGGTAGTTCCATTTTAACCACCACCCGAGATGCTTCTAGAAACCTAACTCAAAATGCCCAAAAATGGTAATTGTGGGGGTGTAAAGTGCAAATTTTAAAGATTCAGAGTGCAAAATGTCAAAACCCCATATTTTGGGATACAAACTGCTTTAAAAAAGGTGATTGTTAACCGCAACCCGTAATTGGCTAGTCGCACTTCAAAATCTCCCAAGGTTTTGCGTCTTTTCGAAATACGCCTTGTACATGCAATTTCAGGAAAAGTGTTCAACACCAAAGTTGTAGATATCGACGAGATATACAACTTTTGTGTTGAACACTTTTCCTGAAATTGCATGTACAAGACATATTTCGAAAAGGCACAAAACACGGGCATATTTCCAAAGTACGTCTTGTACATGCATTTTTAGGAAAAGTGATCACCACGAAAGTTATAGATCTCATCGATATCAACAACTTTCGTGTTGAACACTTTTTCTGATATTGCATATACAAGGCGTATTTCGAAAAAACGCGAAAAATTGGGAGATTTTGGGGTTCGACTAGCAAAATAACGACACCTTAAAAAAGGCGATTGTTAACCGCAACCCGCAATTGGCTAGTCGAACCCCAAAATCTCTCAATTTTTCGTGTTTTTTCGGAATACGTCTTGTGCATGCAATTTCGGGAAAAGTGTTCAACACGAAAGTTGTAGATCTCATCGATATCTACAACTTTCGTGTTGAACAATTTTCCCGAAATTACATGTACAAGGCGTATTGCGAAAAGGAGCATAACCTGGGCATATTTCCAAAGTACGTCTTATACATTCATTTTTATGAAAAGTGATCAACACAAAAGTTATAGATCTCCTCGATATCTACTATTTTTGTGTTGAACACTTTTCCTGAAATTGCATGCACAAGGCGTATTTCGAAAAAGCACGAAAAATTGTGAGATTTTGGGGTGCGACTAGTCATAACGGGTTGCGGTTAACAATCACCTAAAAAAGAGAATTATTATTGGTATCACATAAATGAATATTTGTAACCCATTAATATTTGTATCCAAAATGGATATTTATACCCATAATTGATATTTGTTCTCATACATAATAATATTAAGAAAAACGATCAGGTCTCCTGAGAGGCGTTAGCCGCGCCCGCACACCATGCATGAGATGCGGATATCTGAACCTTCCCCGACGTAACCAAAATCGTCGGCGCCACAAACCGCCTTCTCCGACGCTGCACCGAAACTGCCGCCGCCGCAAACCGTCGTCGCCGACGCTGCACCGAAACCGCCGACGCTGCACCGAAACCACCGCCGCCGCCGCTAACCGTCAACGCCGACGCTGCACCGAAACCGCCGCCGCCGCAAACCGTCACCGCCGTCGCCACAAACCTTCATCGCCTTTGCCGCAAACGGTCATCGCCGACGCCGCACCGAAATCGTCATCGCCGCCGCCGCATCAACTGTCATCGTCGCCACCGCGCCAACCGGTATCATGTGTCTTCGGCTTCTAACTCGTGAACTTGGGAGTGGGTTATTATTGGACTTACCTTACTCTGTTGTTATGATAGAACATACACATACGTCCTAAAACGAACTATTTATAGGTTGACCGACGGCGAGGAGATTGGTGGAAGGCGCGACGGAATAGAGGGCGACACGGGCGGCGAAATATTATCGGGAGTTTAAGGCTGCGGGAGTTTAAGGCTCGAGAGAAACAGAAATGAAGTTTGTGTTGGGTTCAAATATCAGATAAGTTTAGAGAAAAAATAAGCTAAAATTTGTATTATGAATATCCGTGTTTAAGTGGTAAATAACAATTCTCTCGATAAAAGCGCTCAAACATGAGAAGGGAATGAGATTGTGAGGCCATGAATATGATACCTCGCGGTTGAAAACCTGAGCTGGAAATGAGAATCCGCCGTTCTCAAGAGCCTGGTAGAAGGAAATCAGAGAATCGGCGGGCAAAGTTCTGCTAGAATCCACCTTGCGCTTGAGCCATGAAAGACGCCGGAGAGAAGAAGCCGTGGGTTTCTCAGATCTGACTTCGAAGTCTCTTCTTGACTTTTGATCAAAGATCTGCAGCTCCCATTTCCCGAGCGCCGCTTCGCCGATGACTCTGCTCCATTTCTCCCTAATATGCCTCTTCCACAGATGATCGCCGACACATCTCTCCTTCAAATACCGACAGACGGCGGCCATCTTGCAGAGCTCGGCCGGCGGCAGCTTTTCTAGAATGCAGTCCAAGTCTAGTTCTGGAAGATCAAAGATCGTCGTTCCCGAATCAGGAATCTGAGCTGCTTCCCGTTCGACTTTGGATCGCAATGAGCGGCACAGATTGAAAGACATTGTAGACATAGTTTTGAGGCTTGGGTTTGTTGAGATTCTCCAGTTTTTGACCAGATCGAAGAAGTGATATACGGATTCCTGGCAGAGGAGGAGTGCGAGAAACCCTAGCTCGAAAACCCATGGTGGGAAGAATGTTTTACGGGGAAGGGGCGAGATGAAGTGCAGGGAGGGAAGGAAGAGAGTCATTGGCAGTGCTTCAAAATCGGATTAATGATCTTCCGAAGAGATAGCTAGAGAAGCAATTTGGGCTTGCCGGTGGTTGAGAAATTGTTCGAATTAGGTTAACTAGAAGAAGAAGACAACACCAGAGCGGTAGAGAGAGAGAGAGAGAGAGAGAGAGAGAGAGAGAGAGTAATGGCTACCAGCACAGCAGAGGTTGAAAGTTGTGGAGTTTTTATGGTAGTGGAGAGGCAGGGAAACTGGTGGACATTTGGAGGCCTGAATGAAGACGACGGTGGAATTTAATTCTCAAACTATGTTTTAATTTATAATTAGTTTATTTCATATTTGCGTCGGAAAATGTTTTTAAATAAAATATTTCATTTTCGTATGTGTGTGTGTGTATAACATGTGTGGCATTGCAGGGAGGCCCTTTGTGAGCGCACGAAAGGGCTACGATAGTGTTATGGTGCGACAGAACTGCTAATTTGTTCGGCGTTACAAACCTGGAAAGAAAAAAACTACAGGGTCGGATCGGTGGCAACCAAATTACTAATTTGTTCGGCGTTACAACTGTTAGAATCTTCAATAGGGTATGTCGGTCACCGCTCCGTTTACAGGTACTTGAAAATGAAAGAGAAGCTACGTTCTATTTGGAGCTCGGAGGAGTGGCCTCTGGAGGAACTGGAGTTGGCACTGTGGAGAGCAAAGTCCACATTTTAACGAGAGTACGAGCAGAGTGAGCACTTGAGCAGAAGAATAAGCAGAGTTCCAACTCCACGCCAAAAAATTTGAGATCTCCCTTCTCCTCTTAGTTCCCTCTCTTCAAATAAATGTCTAGAGGCCTTTTTATAGTTTTTCTCAGGGCGAATTTGGTAATTGTGTCATCTTAGAATTTGGACTGATGAATGAGGTTGTACGATTTTGATCACCTGGATCGGCATTTTTTGAAAATAACATTGATGCCCCCCGGGTGGTCCGGGCTTGCTCGTCGGTGAGGACTGACGTGGTGGAGGCGGTTGTGGACGACAAAAGACGACGACTGCGTCGTTCGGTGCGATGCGCTAGCCCATTCAGAGTGTTGCATATGCGCGAGTAGGGAGTGTGCACTGGGGAGCATTCTGAGTGTGTGCACGGGACGTACATGCGTTGTGCTCGTGGTGCACACGCGTTGTGCGTGTGTGCGTGCTTGCCGTGCGCGGGCGTGCGACAAGACGAAAACATGATTTTATTAATATTAGTCTCTTTTTGTATGTCTCGAAAAGATAATTTTATTGATATATTGTATCTCATAGTTGGACAAATATATTAGCCGCAATAAAGATTATATATTAATACCAAAGTTTTATAAATAAACAATTAAGAAATTATAAAAAAAAAAATAATAACAAAAGAAATGCAGCATGTTCATTTTCTCTCCCTCTTCTCTTAATTTAAAGTCTTTAAGAACAATTTCAATGAGGATCTCTATATTTAGAGATCCTCATTGTACCATGTTCTCTAAATATAGAGAACATGATTAGAGCAACTCCAATTATGTTCTCTATATTTAGAGAACATGATGTAAATATGTATTTTATAAGTATTTTTTATTTATATGATATGTATATATGTATGTATATAAGTATATTTAAATTATATTTATATATATGAATATATATAAATATAATTTATAATTATAATTTATTATTTTTATTGTAATATATTATTTTATTATATGCTATTAAGTTTTTTAATTTTTTTTATTTTTAATTTGATTGCATAACAAAAAAACAATAAATATTACATAATTTAAATGAAAATATTACATTTAGAATTAAAACTAAAATTCTGGGAGGTCGTCATTGGGTTCGCTACTACTTCCACGCACGCTTTTCCTGTGTTGTTCTCCTCCATACCATGATATGTCATAGTCGCTTCCTCTATACTGACTTCCTCCTTGCTAGTCTCCTCCGATCTGAGGTCCACCAAATTGGCTTCCCCCGTACTGACTTTCTCGGTAGTGGCCATCTCGGTATTGGCTTTCTCGGTATTGACTTCCTCCAAATTGAGGTCCTCCAAATTGAGTTCCTCCAAATTAGGGTCCTCCAAATCGTGGTCCGTCGTGTGGGTCTCCTTCATATTGACTTCCTCAGTAACCGTTACTTTCGTATATGCCTCCTCCATATTCAGTTCCTACGAGTGATGAAGATCCTCCAAATAGCGGTTTGATAATATTTTGATTCATAATATCTTATTTTTTTTTATCTAAAATACATTTGAATAGGGGAGTCAACTGTGATTCAATGCTTGAAAATATTTTGCAGGGCGATTGTACAATTGTACAAAGATGAATATTTGAGATATCTCAATGCAAATGATGTAATAAGACTATCATAAAAAGGTGAAGACCGAGGGTTTACAGGAATGCTGGGAATCCTAGATTGTATGCATTGACAATGGAAGAACTGCCCAACAGCATGGGCATGCCAATATTCAGGACGTCATGGTGGACCAACAATCATCCTCGAGGCAGTAACATCATATGACTTGTGGATATGACATGCATATTTTGGCTTACCGGACTATAACAATGATATCAATGTTCTGCGGTCGTCTCATTTATTTGCCAACTTAGCAAAAGGTATTACGCCTTATACAAATTATACAATCTTGGGAAAAAAATATGATGTTGGTCTTTACTTAGCCGACAGTATCTATTTGAAATGGTCAACGTTAGTTCAAACTATTTCTCATACATAAGATAAAAAAAACAACACTTCGCAATAATGCAAGAAGCGTACAGAAAAGATATACAACGAGCATTTGGAGTTTTCAATCACGGTTTGCAATTATTAAGGGGTCATGTCGTTTTTGGGATAAACATGTGTTACATGATATCATGACTGCTTGCATTATAATGCACAATATGACTATCGAAGACGGACAATATGAAACTGAACATGTCGATATTTTTACGCCACCATCAACTCATAATGTTGAAGAAATGGATACAAGTGAAGCCGAAAGATTTCGTCAGTTCTTAAATTGGCATAAAAAGATCAAAGATAGAGATGCACATTTCGCACTCCGAGATGCACTGATTGAACATTTGTGGGCACGACATGGTAATGAACCAATGTAATTTGAAAAATTGTATGCATTTTAATTTGAATGTATTTTGATAAATGTGTATGTTTATTTAGTAAAATATCTTCTCTTGCTCTTTGTATGTGCAATGTTAGTTGGAAATTATTTGATATTAGTCTCAGTTTGTAGGTCTCGAAAAAAATAAATTTATTGATATATTATATGTCATATTTAAAAAAATGCATTGACGATTACGAGCAATATATTGGAAAAAACTAGTTTTATAAATACCAAATTTAAACAACTAAAAAATACAAAAAATACAAAAAAAAATACCAACTCCCTTCATTTTTTCTCTCCCTCCTCTAAATTTAGAGGCGAAGAGAGAAGATCTGTAAATTTGAAGCCCCATTGGAGTCTTGGATGAGATTCCAGCCTCAAATATGAAGAATGAAGATAAATTGGAGACGTTGTTTAATTTAAAGAAAAAGAGAAGTTCTGCATAAATGCATTGGTAATTGCCCGTCTATTAACACAATTTTTTTTAAATTAAGTAAAAAAAAATTTTGATATAAAATTAAAAGTGAATAAAATTAGGCGGCTTAAAAATATATATTTATATTTCCATAGCTACCGGCAGTGGTGTACAAAAAAACCGGTCCTAACCGGTCCGGTTGGGACGGGACCGGTTAGGACCGGCTAAAGACCGGTCGCGGTCGGGACCGGTCCGGTCCCGGACAGGTCCCATGAGTTCCAAGCAATCCCCCTTTTTACTTCAAAAATTGGTCCCAGACCGGGACCGGTAAACAACCGGTCCCGGACCGGGACCGATAAAAGACCGGTCTTTTTTCGGTCTTTGACCGGTCCCCGTCTTGGACTGGAACCGGGACCGGTCAAAAGACCAGTCCCAATATTAAACAAAGAAAACGGCTCTAAAAAGAGCCGTTTTAACGGCTCTTTAAAGAGCTGTTAGCCACATTTGGTGGCTGGCATGGCCGGCCGGCCATGCCAGCCACCAAATGTGCCTTTATTAATTTAATTTATTTAAATTTAAATAATTATTTTTATAAAATTTAAATTTTATATAAAATCTAAATTTTTTAAAAAAATCAAATCCTATAAATACCCCCCCCCCCCTCTTGAAATTTCTTTTCATCTCTCTCTCTCACTCACTCTCTCAACTCTCAACTCTCACTCACTCTCAAATGATGTCTTCTTCATCCATGCCGCCTTCTTCCTCTGTGTCTGTCACGCACGAGGTAGTAGAACACCACCACAAAGCGACAGTCTGGGAGAAATTCGACAAAATGCGGATCGACGGCGAATTGAAGGCGAAGTTCAAACTTTGCGGGAAGCTAATGACCGTTGACAGCAATATAACGCTCGTCCGACATGTGAAATCGTGCATTTTAAAAGAAGTCTCAGAGTCTACCCAAGCTCAAATTTTGACGTTTGGGCACATTTGGACATACGATCAAGCTTGCCAGCGGGAGCGACAAATGGAGAATGTCATCAAAAAGAAATTTCCATTCAGTCACTATGACGATGAAGAAATGACATCATACATACACGAGGTACTCTAACCTAAATATTATCAGGTTAGTCGTCTACCACTAAACGCGATGCTTTAGCAGCTTATATGCAATCTAAAGAATATTTAAAAAATTATTTTGAAACATTTGACGGTCGCGTTAAGTTAGCTTAACGAGCGACGTCTGGACAAGCGGTATATTTGAGGGACACTCATATATTTGCATTACCGGCCACTGGATCGATCTCAATAGTTGGGAACTAAATAAACGAATAATTTGTTTTGAACGATTTGAATATCCGCATACCGGTAAAGCTATTTACCAGGTAATTATTAAGTGTATCAGAGAATTTAAAATAAAAGAAAAAATTATGGGTATTTCTTTTGATAACGTTTCAAATAATGTTACCGACATAAAATATTTGATTTCAGATTTATAACCAATGTTAGATGGAATTTTTTTCATACACGTCGTGTCTGTCACATTTTAAATTTAATTATACAAGACAGTTTGGTTTATATGAACGAGTATGTAATTAAAATATGAACTAAGTTACGAGTTATTTACAGTTCAAAAAAAACAAGATTTTAAAAAAATTGTTATTTCACAATGTAAAAATTTTTTATGACCGTCTTATAATATGCCTATACGCTGAAACTCAACTTATAAAATGCTAAAGCGAGCTTTGGCACAAAAAAAACTTTTTAATTAATAGAATTTTATAACAGTGTAGAAGCACATGATTTAGGCGCGTCAGATTGGGCGGTCCTCGAAGATTACATAAATTTATTAGAATGTTTTTATCGATCAACAACGATTGTATCCGGAGTTTATTATCATACTTCCCCATTAGTTATTGAAATTTTTTATTAATTACTGAAACGTTTAAAACATACAAAACAAATGAAATGTGACGTCCGTTAATATTAGTAATGGAGGAAAAATTTATAAAGTATTATAAATAAATGTCACACATGTTTTCATACGTCGCAGCTTTAAACCCTTTAATGGGTGTGAACGGGATAAAAAATTTTATAGAAGAAATTACTCGAAATTTAAATTTAAACGAATTGGCTGGTGATTTTGTTAATTTAAGCGTTTCAAAATTTAATTCTCATTTTACTCGTTTCTATAATTATTATGATAATATGCATGTATCACAACCTCGTGAAGAATACACCCAACTTAAAACAAAAGATATTTTAAAAAACAAACTTTTAGAATTAGGCTAAAGCAAAAAACAACGAACTTCGAGTACTTTAAATGAATTAGGTTTATATACAAAAACACAATTTCAAGATTATATGACCGCAAGCGAAATAGAAAATTTTGATAATTTAAAATGGTGGAAAACTAAAACAAATGTTTATCATATTTTGGCGTTAATGACCCGTGATTTACTAACAATCCAAGCTAGTACGGTAGATTCAGAGTCTGTTTTTTTGTTTGAGTGGCAGGATTCTGAACAAGCGAATGAGTCATTTGAACGAGGAATATTTGGAGATTTGCATTTGCTACATGGAACATTTGGATGTTATAAGGAGGATGCAACACGTCTCGTCTATTGAAGATAGTGAGTCTGAAGTAGAAGACAAGATGAATAGCTTAAGATTGGGAAGCGCGACCGGAGAATAATTAGACAAAATGTATTTTATTTATCATTTTATTTCAATCTTGAATATTTAAATGTAATTTTAATATTTTATTTTAACTTAAATGTAATTTTCATTTTCGTTTAATGTTATTTTTTTTGTCAAAATATAAAATACAAATTTGTAATGCTATTTAATTTTTAATAAAAATTAAATTTTATTTCATTTTGAATTTTTATATTTCATTTCGTGCTTTGTAAATTGTAATTAGAAGTTTAAATTTTTTAACCCTAAAAATTTAAAACTATAAAATATAGAATTTAATTTTTTTAATATAAAAAATAATTTTTAAATAAAAAAACCGGTCCAGGACCGGTTAGGACCCGTTAGAACCAGTTAGAACCGGTGCTCCGGTCCCGGCCGGTCACCCTCTTGAGCAGGAAAACCGGTCCCGGACCGGGACGGGTTTGAGTGGAACCGGTCCGAGACTAGTCAGGCGAAAAACCGGTCTTTTAAAAGACCGGTCCAGAACTAATTAGGCAGTATTTTGGGGCAGACCTGCCTACCGGTATATAAGTATTTTAATGCCTGGCGCTGGTCTTTGAAAGAGTCAATTCATCCGAGTTGGCAGTTGAGAATTTGTTGGCATTAGAGAGAGATTAGGAGTGAGAGAGCGCGCGCGCGCCAACACATGGAAGGTTAAAGCCGGAAGTATTTATGTTGACGATTTATTTGCTGGCTGGCAGCCAATTAAAATCCTG
Source organism: Platanthera guangdongensis (assembly GCA_039583875.1). Taxonomy (NCBI): domain Eukaryota; kingdom Viridiplantae; phylum Streptophyta; class Magnoliopsida; order Asparagales; family Orchidaceae; genus Platanthera; species Platanthera guangdongensis. The sequence continues at coordinate 113,120,184 of CM077149.1, read as the reverse complement.
CAAGTGACGCATTTCCACTGGCGGAGCACGGCAATGCCTATGAGTTGAGTTTTTATATGATATAGGCTCCGTTTGGGGGGGACTTATTTTCACCGGTTAAGCGGTTACAACCGCATGAATCGGACTTTAATTATGACCCGGTTCATGCGGTCGTAATCACTTGACCGGTGAAAATAAGTCATTTCAAACGAAGCCATAATATATAATAACGGTGGTTGAGACTTATTATGTAGCAAGAAAATTGCTGGACACTTGGCGGCCTAACAGACCACCAATGAAATTTTGATTTTTCCTAAATTTTTGAAATCCACAAAATAATTTTTGTTAAAATTATAGGATGTTTATAAACAAACTTTATTTCAATTCTAGTAAATCAAAAAATATTCAAAATAATAATATTTTTTGTTGTTTAAAATGCTTTCTAAAAATTCTATTTTTTTTGCACTTTTTCGAACTGCGTGCATTTTTTTATGAGAAGTGTTCAACATGAAAGTTGTAAATCTCGTCGAGTTGTAGATCTCGTCGAGATCTACAACTTTCATGATGAACACTGTTTAATTTGAAGCCGTTTAGGCCCTCGATTTGGAATCCGAAAAAAGTCGTGCCGAATTCGGGCGTCAGTGCATATGTTCGGTGTGACTTTTTTCGGGGGCCAAATAGGAGGTCCAAACTGCTTCAAATCAAAAAGTGTTCAACATGAAGTTGTAGATCTCATCGAGATGTACAACTATCTACAACTTTCATGTTCTGCAACAATCGTGTTGAACATTTTTTAATTTGAAGCTATTTAGGCCTCTGATTTGGCACCCGAAAAATATCACGACGAACTCGGGCGTCCGTACATATGTTCGACGTGACTTTTTTCAGAGATCTAAACTGCTTCAAATAAAAAACTGTCAACATGAAAGTTGTAGATCTCATCGAGATCTACAACTTTCATGTTGAACAATTCACATGAAAATGCACATATAAGATACAGTTCAAAAAGACGTGTATATTTTTATATACACTTAACTCGTATATATAACACACTTTTATAAGAATTAGAAATCAAATATATTTTGAGGCATCTACAACTAAATTTCTAAGCGAAACGATATAGTATAGTACAAATATATATTTTTGGGAGTTTTTTTTTAAATTTTTTTAGTGATTTGTCAGTAACCAATTAATTTTCAAATAATTATTTTCAAATTTTATGTTTTGCTAGTAGTTATGATTTGTGAAAATGAATTTGCTAATAACAGCACCCTTTTTATCCGCAAATTAAATTGTCATTAGCAAATAAAATTTATACTCAAATATGATATTTGTATCTATACATTATAATTGTACCGACACACCGTCTACTTCTTTTAGAGTCTGTTTGGTTCCATGATTTCGCTCCGTTGAGTTCCAGCCGCAGCACCATTTTTTTGTAACTGTTTGGTTAGCACGTTTCGACCCCAACATCGCTCCTTTCTCAACGCCACAGCCGATCCAATGCTGCTTTTCGGCAGCTGTCCGAAGCTCCTTTCTCAAAGCTCCGTTCCCAACATCGCTCCTTTGGCTCAATTTGTTTTGGTGGTGGCGGTGAGAAAGGAGCAACGTTGAGAACGGAGCTTTGAGAAAGGAGCTCCGGACAGCTGTCGGAAAGCAGTGTTGGATCGGCTGCGGCGTTGAGAAAGGAGCGACGTTGGGGGTCAGAACGTTCTAACCAAACAGTTACAAAAAAATGGCGTTGCGGCTGAAACTGAACGGAGCGAAATCATGGAACCAAACGACTCTTTCTCACCGACACCACCAAAACAAACTGAGCCTAAATCCTTTGCAGAGCCAGAGTCTGCTTTCTTTTCCACTTTCCGCTTCCTCCTTCACGCCACTCACAATCAAAATCCACCCTTATTAACCCCGACGTTACAACCCTTCCCTTCCTCGAAGGATCCTTCATTTGGAACAATGTTGTCGTCACAATCGTCATCAACAAGCGTCTCACGGTCCGCCTCTATACCCTTTCCTCCGTCGTCATCACCGCACTCTCTGTCAAAGTGACAGTGCACGCCCTCGCTGTGGCCGCCCTCCTTTGCCGTCAGCCGGGCGCTTAACCTCGCGGCCTTTGCTTCGTTGCTCTTCGCCATTGTCTCAGGTGAGGTAATTCTCATTTTGCAGCCCGTTGTTGACAGTGCACAGATGTTGGCAGCGGCTGTTGAGGTATATTTATATTAGTGTTTAATGGGCTACTTAACGGGTTGGTTAGGATCCGATAGGAATCCAAACCCGTAGTCGGGGATTTAGGGTTTCGCCTATAAATACCCCGCTGGGGGCAACGGGTAGGCCATTCCAAACTAGATGGTCACGCGGATGCTTCGAGCACTCTAACATTCTCGAAGTTCTGCCCTAGCCCGCTCCCGTCCCGTGACCGATCCCGTCGCTCCGTCGTTCGCGATTTTTCTGCACCGCTTCATCGATCGGGAAAAAGACCTACCGCATCGATCGCGAAGATCCTGGAATCGATCGCGAAGAATCGTGGAATCGTCGGAGAGGAGGAGACCTAAGGCCGTCGCTCGATCGGGAAAAACGAAGAAGCCCCCTGGATCGCGGTTTTTCGTCGATCGGGAAAAACGAAGAAGCCGACGCTCTCGTAACCGTCGCCGATCAGATCGAAGAAGAAAACAGATTCCGCCGCCTGGATCCTTGCGATCGCCGCTCCTTCCCGTGCGTTTTTTTTTCTCTCCCCGTTCGCGATTCTCCTGGATCGCCATCGCCGGTAGCCGATCGCGAAGGAGGGCACGTCGTTCGCCATTTGTTGAAGAAGCCGATCGTGCGCCGTTTTCGTGCCTGGTAAGGACGCTCCCGTGGCCGCGCTTGTTCGCGACTTTGCTGGATCTGGCTGCAAGGTGAATCACGCCCCAATTTTTTTTTCAATCCGGAAGACGGAAGAGCTGCTGGCCGCTCCTAATCTACAATAGGATCCAGAGACTTTCTCCTCTCTTCCATTCCAGTACTGATCAAGGAGAAGCAGGGCCGGCTACATCTGTCAGATCCAGAAATTCATTCAGATCTGGAGTGGTTCTTCTCTCTCTGTCGCCTCTAAACCAAGAAGAATTTCAGTACACAGTGCAGAGTGGTGACTTCTGGATACTTCTTCACTATTGCAAGTTTGAGTTGGAGAAATAATTACTCCGTTCGCAATTGTGCTTCGCCGGAGAGGAGCAAGCTATTTCTTAATTTTCTGGATTGGATCCGAAGACTGTCATCGTCTCCGCGGCTCAGGTGATTTCTTTCTTGGTTTTACTGCTCTTGTTTAGACTGCTAGTGGCGCTCCAAGTATATTATTAGGAACCCACAATGTCGAAACCAAGCAATCTCGCGTCTCCTGTGCCGATGATCAAGCTGGAAAAATTCTCCAACGCCGAATTCAGTGCCTGGAAGCGCAACACACAGTTCGGCATGAAGTACCTGAACATCTTCTACACAGTGCAGACTGTCTTTGAAGAATTCAAAGGAAGTGACGTTGAAGATCAATGAGTCAACGACGAGGATTTCTGCAGAGACTACATCCTGAATTGCCTCTCCAACAGGCTTGCAGAGACGTACGGCAAGATGCAAAGGGCCAAGGAGATCTGGGAAGCCCTAGAGGAGCAGTTCAAGGAGGAGGAGAACATGTCCAAGACGCACCTGGTGGACAAGTTTATGGCATTCACCTTCACTGAGGAAAGGGAAATTCTGCCACAGGTTGCTGAGTTTGAAAATCTGGTGGACAAGCTCAACAGTGAGAACATCCCTCTGCCAGATGGATTTGTTGCAGGAGCGATCATTTTTAAATTGCCCTCGGCCTGGTATTCCTTCAAGACTGAGATGTACCGGAAGAAGACGCAGGTGAGTCTTAAAGACCTCAAGCGTTTAATCTGCTTGAGGATGAGAACCGGACTAGGCACGCTATAGAGACGATCAGCAAGCAGTCATCTACTGCTAACATGATCACGCACCCTAAGTGGAAGCATAAGCCTGGCAAGACTCGCCCACTGACCAGTGCACCCGCAGTTGCTGCCACCAGCAAACAAATTAAGAAGAAATTCAAAGGCAAGTGCTACAACTGCAATAAGTGGGGTCACTGCGCTTCCGAGTGTCGTCAGCCCAAACGAGGCGAATCCAGCACACCAAGAACTAATAATCAAGCCAACATGGTTCATCAGACTGCGCCTACCGACTTTGTTGCCATGGTCGGTAACGGGACGGCCAGTTCAGAGTGGTGGCTCGATTCAGGTGCTACCTGCCACGTCTGTCACAATCCAAAGCTTCTGGAGGATGCACAAGAGGTGCAAGAGACTGTCACTGTTGCAAATGGAGCTGTAGCTGACGTGCTGAAGGTCGGCAATGCTACCTTGACTCTCTCCTCAAGTAAAACTCTTACTTTGAAAAATGTTAAATTTATACCGATATTAGCTGCTAATTTAATCTCGATTAGTCTGTTGTGCGATGCGGGTATGTCTTTTAACATTAGTGGTGGTCGGGTAACCCTTATGGTTCACTCACATTACTTTGGTTGCGCATATGTCGTTAATGGGATGTATAGGCTGAGTCTAGCACACGAGGTAGTTAATCAGGTTAACTCAAATCTGATAGATTCTAAGACTTTACATGCAAGACTAGGACACGTCAATTATAGAAAACTTCTCCTGCTAGCTAGAACTCACAACATACCCCTCGACACAAAAACCAAATTTGAAAAATGTGAAATTTGTGCTCAAACTAAGATAACTAGAACACCTTTTAGTCAGGTTTCTAGGAGCACACAATTGCTAGAGTTAATACATTCCGATATCTGTGACTACAAAAGTTTTGTCACTCGAGGCGGTCGGAAGTATCTGATAACCTTTATCGACGACTACTCTAGATTCAGTCACATTTACCTTCTTAAAACCAAAGATGAAGCATTTGAAAAATTCCGTCTTTTCAAAAATAGGGTTGAAAATCAACTTGACATGAAAATAAAAAGGCTAAGAAGTGATAGAGGAGGAGAATACGTCTCGGGGGAGTTCAGAGATTTCCTTGCCAGCAATGGCATAATCCCTGAAACCACCGCTCCATATTCCCCACAATCCAACGGCATCGCTGAAAGGAAAAACAAAACTTTAACAGAAATGTTGAACTCTATGTTGCTGACTGCTGGCATGCCTGCGGCCTATTGGGGTGAAGCCGTCCTCACGTCAAATCATATTCTTAATAAAGTTCCCCATGCAAAGTTGACTAAGACACCCTACGAGCTTTGGTTTAAGAGGCCTACTAGATTTGACAATCTTAAGACCTGGGGCTGTATCGCTTATGTTAGGATACCAGACTCTAGAAGAGCAAAGATTGGACCCAGGACTGATACCTGCGTCTACCTAGGATGTGCAGATGATAGTGCTGCAGACAGGTTTCTGGATCTCTCCACTAATACTATAATAGAATCAAGAGACGCTGTCTTCTTTGAGGATAAGTTCCTTAAGGACAAGAACCTGACACTGCCAGGTCTGCAAGCCACTAGTACTGAGCCTTTAGTTGAGCCAGGACAACGTAACTCTGACACTGAGCCTGTAGACACGAGTGGTTTAGATACTAGAAGGCTATCTAGTAGAGAGAAAATGCCTAAAAGCTTCGGTACAGACTTCGTGACTTACCACGTTGAAGCTGATCCATCCACTTATAAGGAAGCGATGCGATCTAGAGACTCTCTATTATGGAAAGAAGTCATAGACGAAGAGATGAACTCTCTCATACAGAACAACACATGGACTTTGGTCGATTTGCCCAAAGGGGCTAAAACCATTGGCAATAAGTGGGTTCTGAGAAAGAAGCTTAATCCTGATGGGAGTATCGCAAAATACAAAGCACGTCTAGTTGCCAAAGGCTTCACTCAAGTGAGTGGTGTAGACTACTTTGATATATACTCACCTGTATGTCACTATGCGACTATTAGGATTCTTCTCGCACTAGCATCTATTGAACATTTCACTGTTCATCAGATGGATGTCAAGACTGCATTTCTGAATGGAGATCTGACTGAGGAGATCTACATGCACCAGCCTGAAGTGTTCGTCATAGAAGGTCTAGAAAATAAGGTCTGTAAGTTGATTAAGTCACTATACGGATTGAAACAAGCACCCAAAAGTGGCATGAAAAATTTGACACCTGTATAAAAGGCTTGGGTTTCAAATCCAGTCTATCAGATAAATGTCTGTACGTTAGAACAAGTGCAAATAAAGTAGCCATTATATGCTTGTACGTTGATGACATGCTAATTCTGGGCACTGATCAGTCTGAGGTGAAAGACGTGAAAGTAGCCTTGACGGCACAATTTAGCATGAAAGACCTAGGTGAGGTGAAAACCATCCTAGGAATGGAAGTGAACTTCACAAAAAAGGGTATTACCCTGAGTCAGAGTCACTACATTAGGAATCTACTAGAAAAGTGGGGTTACGATAAGAGCAAAAAGGCTGAGACTCCATACGATTATAACAGTAGACTGAAACCGAATGAAGGTTCAGCTATCAGACAGTTGGATTATTCCAAACTCATAGTAAGTCTCATGTACGCTACTACCTGCACTAGACCTGACATAGCCTTTACGGTCGGCATGTTGAGTAGATTCACCAGTAACCCTGAGAAGGACCACTGGGACGCCTTAGACAGGCTAATGAGATACTTAAAGTTTACTGAGAAGTATGCTTTATGTTACAGTGGGCATCCTCCAGTGCTTGAAGGGTACTCCGACGCATCTTGGTGCTCGGAAATAGCTGATTGTCGATCCACTAGTGGCTTTGTGTTTACACTAGGAGGAGCAGCAGTAGCTTGGAAGTCTAAGAGGCAAACGTGCATTGCACTATCCTCTATGGAATCGGAACTCTATGCTCTCGCTTCAGCTGGAGAAGAAGTAGAATGGATAAGAGATCTGATATTGAACATTCCAATGACGAGTCTGAAAATGCACTCTATTTCGATTTATTGTGACAATCAGGCCACAAATACCATTGCTACAAATACGTTGTTCAATGGCAAGCGAAGGCAACTTAGGATGAAACAGGCCTGGTTGACCTATCTCACCAGTCAGGGGATAATCTCCCTATTGGACGTGAGATCAAAAGATAATGTAGCAGATGTCCTTACTAAGGGCTTATGTAAGGTTCTCACATCTAAAACATCGGGGGAGATGAGATTAACGTCCATTTAGGAGGACTTAATACCTAGCTTATGTTTTAAATTTAAGAACCGTTGTCTGCTTACATTCAAGCATCTACGTTGAGCACACTAAAGTATTTCAGATGCTATCTGATGAAAGCTAGAGGTGAGATAGTTGCCAGTCATTCCAAACTTGATGACTTACGTAACTATTCTTTGCCAAAAGCTGAATTGGGTATCATTCCAAAAAGGAGTACTGAGGTTGCTGATATGTGTCCTGATATTATGATTATTAGTTATATCATTCCAAACTTGATGATATAATAGTCACAGCTTGTTGTATCATTCCAAACTTGATGATATAGCACAATTGTGGAACGTTAATAATAATCTTAATAATCGAAGGAACATGGTTTGATTTTATGAAATCAATTAATCTAATTTTGTGTAAATTAGATAGAGATGCTGTTTTTTGGGATTCTTTCCTCCCAGTTAGAGTATTAAGTTCACCCGCTGTTAGAACTAATCACTTTATTTCTACAAATGTTTGAATTCATAGAGATTTGTCTCATGACATTCTTGTTGTAATTGTTTGCAGGAAAAGTGGAGATTGGAGGAGAGACAGTTGATTTTGACCCAGATGATGATGATCTGCTTTTCGCTTAGATCAATTATCGGTTTGAGATTTCCAGTTTATTGCTTTTTCATGTTTGGAACATTTGGTTTGAGTTTAGTATTTTGTCATCTAAAACTCATATTTGTTTTTCTGGAAAAACTCTTGTTTGTTTGGTCATTATTAACTTTTGGATAAGTAGCACCTTTCTTATGCTAACACTTATATACAATATAGGAGGAGATTGTTGAGGTATATTTATATTAGTGTTTAATGGGCTACTTAACGGGTTGGTTAGGATCCGATAGGAATCCAAACCCGTAGTCGGGGATTTAGGGTTTCGCCTATAAATACCCCGCTGGGGGCAACGGGTAGGCCATTCCAAACTAGATGGTCACGCGGATGCTTCGAGCACTCTAACAGCGGCATCGACGTCTAGAGAGGGTGAACAATTGACATGCCGAGTATTAGTTTGTAACAGATTACTTTGAGAGAAATGTGGGGCCAATGGGTACAAATATCAATTTTTTTTCAAAATGTTGGCTTTTGATACCAAGAAATTAGAATCATGTGTAGGCGGCATCAAAGTAGACGTGTACAATATCTCCTCGTCGCGATTATGAATGGCGGATATCATTTTTGCTTCATTGGGCGCGGTGGTGACAATTGTGAACACGTACAGTGGTTATGAATAGTTGATCGTGAACGCCAGCCTCATCTAAGGAACTTCATCCACTTTTATGTTCAAAACTATTTTTTTACTTGGTGGCAGTCATAAGACTCATAACCCCGTCATGCTAAACTTATATTCTACGACGACGTCGTTTTTTCCCAAACTCACGGGTGCAAAAAATGTCGCATCAAACGCAGCCTTTCATAATTAGTTGTAATGATTGTAAAATTTCTGAAGCGGGAGCTAACGAGGTCGCAGGAACACTCGACTATAACCGAAGCCAAGCAAAGACAACAACAATAGTAGCACTAGAATTTCTAATTGAGATTAACTTTTATTACAGGCTGAGGCATACATTGTAAGGCATGATTTTACAATGTGCTTAAGGAAACCAAAACAACAACAAGAAGTTAACCGAGCGCATGGGCAGAACTAGCTCTTGGCACGGTAGGGCACGTGCCCAACCGATTTTTTTGCTAAATTAGGTTTCATATCCTCCTGCTCCTGAGGTTTCATATCCTCCTGCTCCTGATCCCGTCGCCGCTCCCGGCTCTCGATCCCGTCACCGATACCTGCTTCGGCTCCCGATCCTGTCCCGATCCCGTCGCTAAACCTAGCAGGCTCCCGATCCCGTCCCGATCCCGTCGCTAAACCTAGTAGGCTCCCGATCCCGTCGCTAAACCTAGCAGGCTCCCAATCTCGTCCCGATCCCGTCCCTAAACCTAGCAGGCTCCCGATCCCGTCCCGATCCCGTCGCTAAACCTAGCAGGCTCCCGATCCCGTCCCGATCTCGTCGCTAAATTAGGCTTCTTTTTCTTCTTCTTCCTCCTCCTCCTACTTAGATGCATTAATTCTGATGGGTAAACTAATGCATTAATTCTTACATTAGTTATTGAGAATTCACCTCCAAAGTCAACAACCTACTTGGAATAGTCAAAAGGTATGCAAAATAGCTTTAAATTTTCCACGTCTAATTGCTTTTGATGTTTTATTTGAAGTTTAATTGACCACCTTCTTTATTTTGTCTACTATATTGTGTTATGAGTTGAACATGTCTTATTTTGTCCACTAAATTTTCCACGTCTAATTTTCCGACGTGATGTGCATGTTGAACATATCTATAGTTGTTGATAAATAACTAGATTGTGTTATGAGATGTTTTTATGATCTACTACAGTAATTGTACACTGAATGATATTTCCAATGTTTTTTATTATGCTTTAGATATGCAAAAAAATTAATTTCACATTCAATGAAACATTGTGCCGCTTGAAGTCAAGTCTCTTATGAGTTTTAACATAATTTTCAAATTTTAGAAAGTTTTTTCTACCCATAAAGTCTCAGTGTGTAACATTCTAAAGTAATTATCACTCTAAAGAAAGAAGCATGTAAAAGAAAAAATATCATGTTCAATTTGAAGGGTCAAGATTTAAGACCATCATAGGAAAGTACAAAGGTCTAGAAGAAGAGAAAGAATGGACCAAATAGTTTATTCATCCCCAATTGGGGGTATTTACACTTGTACAATAAGCCAATTTGATACCACCTCAAACTCATTAAAGGAATAGTCATGGGTTTGGAATTTTAGTGAAGAAATCTACTGTCCCCATTTGAGAGGAAACACACATCAGCATATTATTCTCATAAAATACTTATACCTAAAAATTATCCATCTTAGGTGACATATGAACGTGTCAAGAGTCCCAAGACACGATATCTGGTAGTTGTATCCCTATAAGTAACCCAACGGATGCTCCTCAATGATTCTGGATGATCGAGATGTGAGAGCGAGTTATGTGCTTTCAATCCGTCTAAGTCTAACAGGAGAATCAATTCTTTTGTAATTTTGTGTTAAATTTTTGACTGTAATATTGTGTTCAATATTTTTCTTACAAAAATATCTTTGCAAAAAAAAAAAATTCGGGGCACTGCCCCCAAACCCCCGCTCAGGGTGCGCTGCCCCCCCGAATTGACAATACTTAGATTGTGCCTATGCGACTTCAAAATCCTAGTTCTGCCACTGACCGCTCAGATTGATTCCAGTAACCGCACAAGCTGCCAACTCACCAGCTGATTCCGCCGTGTAACGCCCCATCCGTCGCTTAGCATATGATAGAAGGTCCGGCCGGGCCCCGATGCCATATACTACGGACAGGTAAGGAAATTACAAGTTGTTGTCAAACCCAAGTTCAAGTAGAAATGCGTCCTACCACAGAGCATTCTAGCAGAAGCATTTTAATGTAAGAACTCACTCATAATGAAAATGTCCACTACACAACAGGAATGACATAACATACACATATATTATATCACATGTTTCGGTCGTAGCCTTAGTATAACTGTTTCATATACAACAAGTGGTTTCATACATCGGCACGCAGGCCGGCCACGCATGAAAACAGTAAATATTCGTTTTTGGGCCTTCGAGGGCCAGCCAATTGCAGCACATGGGCTTCAGCCCACTACTTTTCACTTTACTCTCCAGCACCTGCACAAAAGGGCCACCAAAACTTTGAAAACAAAGCAACAGTCAATATTTTGTTGACCCGTTTATGACGTTCACACCCCTTACTCGGGGCGACATTTCTCCATCCCTGCAAATAAGGCATAATATATATGTAGTGACAACAACAAAGTGCATTTAAGAACCATTCACCATAGACGTTGGCCGAACGACCACACGCTCCGTGCACTCAGGGTACATTTTCTGTGTACCGGGCTCCCTCGTGTAACACCACCGTTCAGAGGTCCATGTCTTAACAGTAACTTTGTCGTTCATAGGTACTTAACTTGACAACTACATCGTTCAGAGGTACTTAACTTGATGACCAACTGCCCATTCAGATGTACTTGACGACTCATTCGTTCAGAGGTAATTAACTTGATGGCACAGTAGTTGGCCTTCACGGCTCAACTCATCACAAGCCACACGACTTTGTCCATTTTGGGCTGGTACCCACCACAAGCCAAACAACTTAAGCACACAACTTTACATATAGTGACCACCATGTCTCTTCAAGATAGGTCACACAAAATTCCAGCTCACTAGTGTAACATCCCGACTTTTATTGGGACACCAGAGCCCTAGTAGGCCCAATAAAAGTGGTCTGAACTCTACCCATGACCCGGTGGGAGATAACCCTAAACAGGAAATAGAGCTAGAGAACTCCGAATTGAGTTCTGTCAGTTCCTGCGACCTCATATAGTCGATACGAGTGCATCAGAACGCGTCCAGTAGGACCCCAAGATCATATAGTGGATGTGACCATTCCTCGTAAAACGCAACAAGAGCGAGATTTTTGATATCGAGCTAGAGAACTCCGAATTGAGTTCTGTTGATTCTTGTGACCTAATATAACCTAGACAGCTGCACCAGAACCCGTCACGTCACAATCCGAGATCTAACGACAGATTTAGACAATTTGATTGTTTTAGGGCGTTGCGACGCGTAAATTTTGGACTTTCGCCAAACGAACTCCGATTCAACCCCAGTCAGTGGCGTTGGACTCGTGTGATCAATACGAAGTCAATGAAAGTCATCCTAGTCAATTTCGACGACAATTGGTTAACTCATGGTCAAATCAAGCATAGTCGTGCACCGAAAAGCGTGCGCACACCAGTTGTGACACGACACCGGAACTTTGACCCGACCCCAATGATTTGGGCCCACTTTGACTTTGAACAGCAAGGGGGACCCTCCCTAGGGTTGACTTGGTCAAACCCCCCTAAAAACCCATTTTGGATTTTTCTCAAAGTAGGGGCCCACCTCCTCTCCAAGGGAGGATAGCCCTTGCCCCCCACTCTTCTTTGTGCCCCCAACCAGCAAACAACCACTAGGAGTGGAGGCTCATTCCCACCACTAACTCTCTCTCTCTATCTCTCTCTCTCTCTCTCTCTCTCTCTCTCTCTCTCTCTCTCTCTCTCTCTCTCTCTCTTTCCCACCCTAAAGCCCAAGCCCATAAGGACTTAGCCTTTTTCCCCTCATGGGGGAAAAGTAGGGCCTCCAGCTGTCCTTGGACAGCTGGAGGGTGACGATTAATCCCTCCCTAAGGAGGGATTAATCCCCCCTTGGCTAGGGGAGGAGAGCCCCTCCTACCCAAACCTATAAAAGCCCCCCCTTTCCCCCTCAAGCACTCTGAGCAACCCTTCCCCACTCGTGCATCCCCCCTGCCGGAGCCCAGGTGGCCGGAAAAGGCAAGCCGAGGCCCCTCCCCCCCTCCACCACCACCACCTTAGCATGGTCGACCAGGCCAGCCCCTCCCGAGCCCACCAGACCCAGTTGGAACCCTTGTCCCTCCCCCTTCCCTATTCTGGACGTCCTGCATGGCGCTCCCGGTGGCCGGAGCACCGCCGGCGCCACCCGAGCCATATTCCAGGCTGGGTGGTGCCCAAGGAGGAAAGCTCCTCTGCCCAACGTCGGTGGTGGTACTAGGTGAGTGATATGCCACTAGGGGTGGCGACCCCCAGCGGCGGAGAGCGGCGGTGCCGCCAGAAAATGCGGTTCCGGTGGCACCCGCAAAAATAGAGCAAAGCTCTGTTAGAGCTGGCGGCGGCGGCCGGCGGCACATGGCCGCTGGGCCACTGACGACGAGAAGCCCGACCCCCGGTACATCGTCCAGTGGTGGACTGGTAGGCGGCCAATCTCCCGAGGAGAGGGGTGGCGCGGTGGCGCCGGGAGCAGGGCCACCGCCACTCCAGGCTCTCGGGTTGAGATTTCCGGCGGCGGCCGACGGCGCCAGGCCGCCGGACTACCGCCTAGAGGGTCACCGGCACCTGGCGAGTCGATCGGGGCAGGCGACAGCTACTGGCGGAGGCTGGCTGGCAGTGGTGGAGGCTGCCACCCTCCATAATGCCGTAAAGCAGCAGTGACCATCTGATCTCAATATGAGATCAGACGGCCCTGGTTATCTTAATCCCCGCCCCCTCCTCAGCATCAGCGCCCCCAACAGCGGATCCGCTGCCGATCCGCTGTGGGGATCGAAGGACAAAACACGTCCTGCGGCTCATTTTCAGCCGCATGATCAAGTTAATCTGCTATAGGTAGACCAAATCAATGTGCAGAAACTTGGGAATATTTTGGGCCAAATTTAGGCCTCTACGAGAAAAGTGACCAACATGAAAAATGTTCCCCATGATGAGGGCTACCTCCATAAATATTTTGAGAATTGCTGGAGTTGATTTATTATTTTTAAAAGCCAAAATAAAATTTGTTTGGCTAAATTAAAAACCCAAAATACTTTGGAAAATTATAAAAAAATTACTAGGCTCATTTTAGGCCCTCCTAAGGGTTGTATCAAAATTTGGGGTCATGGAATAAGTTTTGATATTTTTCCTAAAATATTGGAAGCATAGGGTCGTGCACGAATCATTTTTCCGCCCATTTTCACTCGAAAGTGGAAATTGGAGCGTGCGACCCCCCCTATAATCAAATGAGTATTTCAGTACATCTCCAGTCTCGTACTGGTCGAGCTTATTTTAGTACTTTCAATTTAGTACTACTCCAGTCTCGTACTGGTCAATATTACTTTAGTGCTTTCAATTCAGTACATCTCCAGTCTCGTACTGGTCGAGCTTATTATTTCAGTACCTCTCCAGTCTCGTACTGGTCGAGCTTATTTTAGTATTTCAGTACTACTCCAGTCTCGTACTGGTCAAGCTTACTTTAGTGCTTTCAATTCAGTAGATCTCCAATCTCGTACTAGTCGAGCTTATTTTAGTATTTCAGTACTACTCCAGTCTCGTGCTGGTCAAACTTACTTTAGTGTTTTCAATTCAGTACATCTCCAGTCTCATATCGGTTAAGATTATTTTAGTACTTTCATTTCAGTACCACTCCAGTCTCGTATTGGTCACATTTCATTCCAACACTTTAAATAAGCAGCATAATCACCGCACTTGTCCTCATTGCAATTTACTATTATAATCTCGGGCCCTGCTAAAGTTGAGCCTTAGTTGGGGATAACCGGAGTTGAAGTAGTCCTCCAGGTCTAGCCCCAAATATATGCTCACACACTCCTTGTTGAAAGTAGAGCTAAGTGCCAACGCCCGAAGACTAAAGCCTAGTAGGGCAGGCCGACGTATACCCGGTGTATGTTAAATTGCCTTTTTGTTTTGATTGTTTGCAAATTGCTTGCGGTGAAATAGTGGCGGGTCAGTCCCTCTCACAGACCGTTTGTACCGGTTTAGGAAGGTCGATGTCTCAAGGCGACAGGGAGATGAGTACCACCGGTGACCGACCATTATATTTTTCCCCGTCGGGTTTTCCTCCGCTGGTCGTCCAAAAGATTCGTCGGATGTCGCTCACATCCAAGAGTACACAAGATTGTATGTTAGGGCCTGGGGTTGTGCGGTACGATCACCCCCAGAAGTGGCAGGACCGGCCACTGTCACCGACGGCCACATTGGTGAGGCCCGCGGGGCTCGCTACCCTGTTAGAATAGAAGCAGTCCATACTATGTCGACATAGGGTGTGTGTGGGTCTATGAATGCCTGCAGTATGTGCGCGGCTGTAAATTCCTGCGATAGAATTCAGGAGTTGAAAACTTGATGTGCTGATAAGCTAGTGGAGCCTTGTTATAACTGATTTATACTATTGTTGCTTTATCCAGTTATACTATCCTGCACTCTTTTATAGTTGCTCCTAGCTATACATATATGAAATATTGTGCTAACCCTATCTTGCTTCGGCTATTTACTTTTGTTGGGTGGGTGTGTGCTCGTCCCCAGGATATGGATCCGAGGAGTAGATTTGTTTCCACTTAGTTCTGTGACTAACAGTTATCTAAATAACCATTCACAGGAAATGGAGCACCGTAGTGACTTGCTGCCGCAGGAGATTACGCCAGCGACTAGGACTACTCGAGCAGATGCACTCCCGCCGTCCCCAGATTTTAGAGACGTGAGTACCGCCGAGTAACATAGAGAGAGAGAGAGTATGAGGGTTATATGTAGTACATGTATAGCCCATAGGCTTATATAAACGTTTAAGCTTCGGCCCTAGAACCTCTATATTACTATATGACGTGTTATATATATCTGCAGTGGTTTGCTATTAATGCTTCCGCTATACTCTGATGGATTGTGAATGTTGTGATTCGAACCAAGCAAGGCGACCATCTAGTGCTTAGATAGGGTGGATTGTTCCCCCTAAGGAGCACTGAGTGGATGTCTTGGGCCAGTAGTGCCCCTCCGGCCCGACCCAGGCAAAGGTTTGGGGGGGGGGGGGGTACCACAAATGGATCAGAGACATCACGATTCATCCTTGTGGAGCAGTCTCAGGATCCCTCCATCCCTCGCTTCGTTCTAGGTTTGGGACGAACCTTGCAGCGGAAGCCTGGTATACCCTAGTGCGGAGGCTTAGAGATTCTAGACTGTACGGTAGTATGCACATACACCTTTATTTCTGCTTTGTTTGTCGCTTTTACAAATTGCCCTACTTTTGCAAAATATTGACACTCTTTCCTATTACTTCTCCAGATACCAGAGTACATTAACGAGGGATCCTCGTCTAGAGGATATGTTCTAGCTACCCCACCACCAGACCTGGTCTCTCCCGCGGTCGTACTGTTTGCCGAGACAGATATGGGGCAGACACTGACGGCTATTCTAGCGACTTTCCAGGCTGCCCTGGCACAGCCACCGCGAGAGATGACAACACAGCCACCGCGAGAGATGACAACACCCACCAATCTACTATCGACTTTCCAAGGACTGAGGCCTCCCCATTTCAGAGGTATAGAGACGTCCATCTAGATAGATGAGCGGGTGGAGCAGGTGGAGGAGCTATTAGTGGGAATGATTTGCCCGGCTGTGGCTGCAGTCTCTTTAGTGGTGACCCTTTTGGAGGGATACGCGAGGGATTGGTGGAGAGCTGCTAGTCGCTCTACTTTTCGAGGTCGGTCGTTGAGCGCGATTCTTTGGAGAGAGTTCTCCGAGGCTCTAATAGAGTTCTTCATTGCGGATGCAGACCGAGCCATGATGCAGGAGAGGTTCTTGCTCATTCGACAGAGCAATCGCACAGTGGCAGAGTACGAGAGAGAGTTTATACACTTGGCACGCTTCGTCGGGAATCTGGTTACCTCCGACAGGGATGGAGCTTCTCGGTTCTACCGAGGAATACGAGACGAACTGAGGCAGGCCTTGATTATGCTCTCATAGGCCATCTTTCACACCATAGCCACCCATGCGGCAACATTAGAGTTGGACCAGCGGACAGTGGCTCAGCAGAGCAGAGGCTAGGTAGAGATTCCTCGAGACCAGAGGCGAGATGGAGGAGTCGCTTCCCACAGACAGGATAGAGAGCGCAGACAGCAATGCCACAAACAACCTTATAGACACCCACCAGTACCCCAAGCACACCCAGCTGCGCAGCCAGACATCAGACCAGCTCCAGCACCACAACCCCCACCAGTGGCCGACGAGATGTTCCCTTCGTAGGGAACTGCTTATTATGTCAAAAGTCGGTACATATGAGAGCTTTCTGCCCACAGGTAGTAGGGAGACCAGGATTAGGAGCAGTTCAGGGTGGACAGCCGGCACAGGGACAGGGTTAGAGAGACCGCAGAGGCAGAGCTGGCAGGAGAGGCCAGCGGGCCCGAGCAGCGCCCCTGGAGGACTACACACTGGACTTGCAGCACGGACTGGCCCCTGATGTAGTCATAGGTATATACTTTATGCGATAGGTAGATATCATATCTTACTACTGATGTTGTATATTACTTATATATATGTGCTTACATCTTCTGTATTAGTTAGATGATATATTTGTATATATTTCCCATGTCGTCAGGAATCTTGTTGGTAGAAGGACACTCTGCTAAAACCCTTTTCGACACAGGAGCGACACATTCTTTCGTCTCCCATGAATTCATCGCAACAAAAGGAAATGTTATTCGTTAAACCGAATTGTCTATACAAATCCGTTTACCGAACGGGTCGGATATGACATCTACGGAAAAGTGCTTGTTCCAGGCTGTGTTGGGAGAAGTAGAATTTGAGATCAATGCAACTATCCTATCAATAACTGGATTTGACATAATTCTGGGGATGGACTGGCTTGCCGAGCACCAAGCTCCGATAAATTGTTCCACGCGAGAAGTCCGGCTATAGAACCCAAATGGCCAGAGCATCACGTTGATAGCTGTGCCCTCTGTCTCGCATATTATTCTGACTTCTACGCAGATTGTGAAATCAATCAGACAGAAGGACGAAGTATACCTTATCTATTTCGAGATGGAAGACAAAACCCAGTTCTCGCCAAAGTTCCAGTAGTCCGCAACTTTCCAGATATTTTCCCTGAGTCCCTCCCGTGATTGCCACCCCAGCGAGAGGTCGAATTTCAGAATGAGCTCATGTCCGGAGCATGATCAGTATCACGAGCCCCCTACCGGATGGCTCCAAGAGAGCTGACTGAACTGAAAATCCAACTACAGGAACTAATAGATGCTGGATTTGTCCGTCCTAGTTCCTCGCCCTGGGGAGCCCTGGTGCTTTTTGTCAATAAGGAAGACTGGACACTGCGATTGTGCATCGACTACAGGGAACTAAATAAGCATACTATACGCAACAATACCCCCTCCCTAGGATCGACGAACTGTTCGATCAGTTGCAAGATGCATCCGTGTTCTCTAAGATGGACTTGAGATCTGGCTATTATCAGCTTCGAATCGGAGAGGAAGATATTCCCAAGTCTGCCTTCAGCTCCCGATACGGTCTATATAAGTTCCTAGTGATGCCCTTTGGGCTCAATAACGCGCCCCCCGCCTTCATGTCCCTAATGAATAAAGTCTTCGAACCCTTCTTGGATTACTTTGTCATCGTCTTCATAGATGACATCCTAATCTACTCAAAGACCAAGACAGACCATACTCGGCACCTGCAGATGGTACTATTAAAACTACGGGAGCACTCTCTCTTTGCCAAATTCAGTAAGTGCGAGTTTTGGCTAGACGAAGTTGGATTCTTGGGCCACACGATAAATAAGGAAGGAGTAGCAGTAGACCAAGCCAAGATCCAGACAGTACAAAATTGGCCGCCACTTAGGACGGCTGCGGACATCCGGAGTTTTCTCGATCTTGCCGGATACTACAGGAAGTTCGTCGAGGGTTTTTCCTAGATTGCCCTACCCCTAACTACTCTCACCAAGAAATACGTCGCATTCCGATGGACGTCGGATTGCGAGGCTGCGTTCGTCGAACTGAAGAAGCGGCTAACTTTTGCGCCAATCCTTACGATTCCCACAGGGACCGAGGGATTCCAAATCTACACTGATGCCTCCCTGAAGGGATTAGGAGCTGTTCTGATGCAGCATGACAAGGTAGTGGCCTACGCATCTTAGCAATTAAAGCCGTACAAATTAAATTATGCAACACACGATTTAGAATTGGGCGTCGTTGTCTTCTCCCTTAAAATCTGGAGGTATTATCTGTACAGAGTAAGATGTGAGATCTTCTCCGACCACAAGATCCTCAAATATATCTTCATGCAGAAAGAGCTGAATCTCCGCAGCGCCGATGGCTAGAATTCCTATGTGATTACGATTTCGCTCTCCATATCACCCCGGGAAAGCTAACAGAGTCGCTAACGCCTTGAGCCGCCAGCCTGCGATAGCCGGGAATTGGATGGAGCAGATCCCTAAGGAACTATTCCAGTCCTTGTTAGACTTGGAGATCACCCTGGTTTCCCAAAGAGATCCGGAAGAGTACTATTTCTCAACTGTATTAGATGGAGATCTAATGCGATATCCGAGACCGGATACGTGAAGCCCAGAAGATCGACCCAGAGGTAATGTCGATCATCTGATCTCTGCAAGGAGGGGCACAGGAGGATTATAATCTGTATGACGGGATTCTACAATTT
>CM077149.1:112603155-113100401 GCA_039583875.1 Platanthera guangdongensis | reverse complement strand
TTCATTTAGGAGCTCTGGACGAGTTACGGGGAGCATTCTATTTCTCTAAGTTGGACCTACGCGCTGGATACCATCAGATACGGGTCCAAGAGCAAGATTACAGCAGTCAGGCGCCTCCACAATTGCTTCTTCAACTTGATCCCCTGACCATGGTACCACTTGAAGTCAACATCGTGCCCTGTTACACCAAGTTGACACTCCCAATTTATGATAGGAAGAACGATCCCTTATGATGGCTCACCAAATGCAAATAATTTTTTAACCATCAGCAGACACCGATGACATAATGGATCAGTCTGGCCTCCTTCCACATGCTTGATATTGCTTATTTATGGTTCACAGAGAATATTGGGACTTGCTGATCCATGCAGATCAAAGTGACACGGGCTATCAGTGTTTTTTAGACTCTGACGTGCTCATCAACCAACCATGTTTGCATAAGAAAAATCAGCTCTTCCAACAAATTACTGTAGAAGGACCGAATCGTAAGTTGCAAAAACGCTTGAAAACCTCTCAATTCATGTTAGGATGTTCTTGCAAAAGTTGTGCATACCGCAGTTGAGTTGAACCCATAAGATGAAAAGTTGTTAGCCCAATTCATTAGACCATGGTGTTCGACTGTTCGTTGATTGATGTAGAACTGCTCACAGTGTGTGAATCATTCCAATGTGTCTTGTTTCCCTTCAAAGAGAGGGAAATCCAATTTCACATAGAGTGGCATGCTTCCCCCTTCCTTTTAAGACGGAAGGGAATCACCCAAGATGGAAGATTGCTACCCTTCAAATGTTGTTGGTTGATCCCAACGACTGTCGTTCCATGGGTGCACTGGAATCCTAAATGGGCATGCTTATCCATGAATGTAGATTGGGTTGGTTCTCAACTACGTAAAAAAATATTGTGCACGTAAATTTATAGTTAGATTAATTAACTTGACAGAATTAACTTGCTTTCTTTACATAGTTCTATTCTTATGTAGTGATCAAGGGATGATGGGGGGTTGCATGTAAACAATCTTGAATTTGTCATTGGAGGTGATTACATGTGTTAAACACTCTTGTGCTAGTGTTGTTGATGTCTTTACATTTCTTCTCCTTAGTTATATTACTCTCTTATCTTTGTATTTTCATTAGTCATGGCACCATCATATATCATAAAACATGAGTTGGGTTGTTTCATTATATATTCCTCTTTGCATATTTTTTGTTTAGTTTTGTAGAGAAAAGCTGAACCTTGTCTATACTACTTTGTTATTAAATACAATGTATGAATACATATATATAGGAGAGAGAAAGAGAGACGAGTCCCCTATACAAGGTGTGCGACTAATGTATAAAGAGAAATAATAAAAGACTAAATGGGTCACAAACATGGGCCTTTTTACATGGACTTTTATAACACTCCCGCGCAAGCTGGAGCGTGCCAGTCGTAGGCACCCATCTTGGATAGGAACTGAAAGAATAGGGTACTCGGTAGAGTTTTCGTGAGAAGATCAGCAACTTGTTCAGTGCCCGGAACATGCTTCAATTCTAGCTTCTTCATTTGAACTTTCTCACTAACAAAGTGGCAGTCCACTTCAATGTGTTTCGTTCTTTTGTGGAAGACTGAATTCTTCGTTGTGTGTATAGCAGCTTGACTGTCACATAGTAAGGTAGCAGGTGAATGGAGGTTTACTCCTAGATCCTCAAGAAGACTTTCAAGTCACGTAAGCTCAGAGACAACTGATGTCATCGACCGGTATTCAGCTTCAGTTGAAGATCTAGCAACCACAACTTATTTCTTACTGCGCCAGGTCACAAGGTGACCTCAAAAGTAGGTACAGAATCCACTGGTGGACCGTCGATCGTCCGGGGAACCAACATAATCTGCGTCTAAATATGCCACAAATGTGGGAGTAGAAGTTTTGTATACCATCCCTTGACCAGGGGCTGATTTTAGATATCTCAAGATGCACTCGACGACTTGTAGATGAGACATCCGAGGAGCATGCATAAACCGGCAGACCACCCCAACAACAAAGGATATGTCCGATCTCGTGACCGTTAAGTAAATAAGTTTTCCAACTAATCGACGATAGTATTCTGAATTTGGAAGGAAAAGATCTGCATCAGAAACATGTGCGCGCAACTTGTGATTGACATCAATCGGGGTGTAAATCGACTTGCATCTAGAATAGCTAGCATCCTGATGAAGGTCGAGACAGTATTTCCGTTGAGAGAGAACAATTCCATCAGGACGTCTTGCGATCTCAAGACCAAGGAAGTATTGAAGGTTCCCCAGATCTTTTGTTTGAAAAACCAAACTAAGATGTTGTTTGACCGCTTGTATTATCTTTGAATGGTCTCATGTAATTAGAATGTTATCGACATATACCAAAAGAAAAACCATTCTTGTAGTCTGATGTCGAGTGAACAGAGAAAAGTCTGTCGAGCTCCGAGTAAAACCAACCTCTCGAACTGCCTTACTAAACTTGTCAAACTATGCCCGAGGAAATTGTTTGAGACCATAAATACACTTCTTAAGGTGACAAACTCGGGACTCCCCCGTGGTCTCAAACCCGGGCGGTTGTTGCATGTAAACCGTTTCTTGTAGGTCACCATTTAGAAACATATTTTTGATATCCAGCTGATGTAATGGCCAGTGGCGATGCACAGCCACAAAGAGAAGAACGCGAACTGTGTTGAGCTTGGCCACTGGAGAGAAGGTTTCCTCATAATTGAGACCTTGTTGTTGAGTAAAGCCACGAGCCACCAGTCGGGCTTTAAGACGGTCAATTGTACCATTAGTAGCATGCTTGATGACAAAGACTCATTTACACCCAACAGTCGTGTAGCCTGGAAGAAGGGGAACCAGATCTCATGTCTGGTTAGCCCAGAGGGTGGTCATTTCTTCGTCCATGGTTTTCTGTCAGCCCGGATGTTGTAGAGCCTCCTGCACAAAGTTAGGAATAGAAATAGAAGACAAAGAAGTTGCAAAGGTGTGAAGTGGAGGGGACAGGCGATGTAACGATACATAGTTCGCCGTGGGCTGAGGGGTAGAGGCTGGTGTCGGATCAGCAGCTCGCAGAGTGTCAGAGGTCAAAGCCGACTGCATCAGGGCGGCAGAGCGAGGATGTCGACGAGTATAAACACGGATAAGAGGAAGCTTGTGAAGAACGGGAGCCGGGTCAGGGAGGAGTCGTGGTCGAGGAGAGATGTAACGGGGATGACAGGTCTTGGGACGGATTCTGGTGGAATAGGTGGGTTTGGGGGGGCAGAAGAACGGTTGATCCTCCCAGAAGGTCACATCTGCAGAAACCGTTACTTTGCGGGTAGTAGGAGAATGGAAGACATACCCTTTCTAAGTACGGGAATAACCGACAAACATGTATTTGGCTGCCCGAGGATCCAACTTGTTTGTAGACGGTCCAAGTAGGTGAACATAGAAGGTACAGCCAAAGATGCGCGGGGTGAGGGAGAATGATGGGGTAGAGGGGAAGAGAAGACTGAAAGAAGTTGCATTTTGAAGGACGGAGGAAGGGAGACGGTTAATGAGATAGCATGCTGTCAACAGCGCAAAGTTCCAGTAAATCTTGGGGACTTGCATGTGAAGCATGAGGGAGCGAGCAACGTCGAGAAGATGTCGATATTTACGTTCAACGTCATTTTGTTGGGTGGTATAGGCACACGATGTCTGGTGAATAATGCCAAATTCATAGCATAGAGTGGCAAATTCATGGCTCGTGTACTTGCGAGCATTATCCTTCCATAGAGTTTTGACTGGTGTGAAAAACCGTGTGCGAGTTTCAAGAACGAAAGCCCGGAACACATGAGGAAGCTCGGAGCGATCAGGAAGTAAATATAGCCATATCATGCGAGAATAATCATCAATAAAGGTGATAAAATATCGATAACCAGATACACTAGTAATTTTGTACGGGCCTCAAACATCAGAATGTAATAAAACAAAAGGAGTAGAGCTCCGAGTACAGTGAGGAGGAAACGAAGAACGGTGTTGTTTGCCCAAAATATATGAATCACACTTAAACACGGGTAGATAGATCTCTGGAAGAGCCTTCTGGATCACGGGAAGAGGAGCATGCCCAAGGAGTCGATGAAAATCAATGGAGGTGATGGATGAGAGGATGGTAGGAGGGACATCAAGAAGGTAGAGCTCATTTTGCAGTCATCATTTACCAATGAGATTCTGCATCTGTCGATCCTACATCAGAAAAGAAGTAGGTGTGAATGTGACAGAACAATCCAAATCAGTAGTAAGGCGACTGACAGAAAGTAAATTAAACGGGGAGTCCGGGACATGAAGAGCCGAGCGGAGAGTGAGAGAGGAATTGAGGAGGATATCAACGGAGCAGGAGACAGGAATGGTGTCACCATTGGCCACTGTGATACACTTAGGATGCGGAGAATCCAAGTATTGAAGTGGCTTCAGCGAGGTGATATGGTGAGTAGCACCTGAATCCACTATCCATCGTGGACTAGTGGAGAGACAAGCGATACCTTCATTGGAGATAGAGGCAGCGGAGGCAACGGAGGCAGGCGGGCGGCTGATCATGCCGTGAAGTTGCTGGAGTTGAAGACAGACTTCTTCAAGGTCAGCACGAGTGGCAGAGGTGCTGTAGGCCGCAACAGACGCAGCCGACCAAGGACGAAGACAATTTTTACGGTAGCAGGTCGCCTCAAGGTGTCTGTCCTTTCCGTAGAAGGAACACTTCGGACGTGGTCGGCCACCACGACCCCTCCCTCGAAAGCCTAAACGCCCTCCACGGGCAGGAGGAGGGAGAGGTAGTAAGGGCGCAGCGGCTCGCTGAAGGAGGGTCAGCGAGTGGGGTCCAGTAGTATCAGGAGGTGTTGATACTTTTGAGCAGCATGGAGCACACATCAGAGTGAGGGGATAGCAGTTGACGAGAGGATCTGAGCCTGAACGCTGAGAAGATGAGGCGGGACACGAGCCATCATCATGGCAATACAGACGGCTTCCTTCTGAGCACGCTGGGCAGTTAGATCCATGGTAGGGGGCTGATGGCGGATCCAGGCCTCAGCCGGTGTCTTGGCCTGAGCAATAAAGGAGGTCAAGTCAGCAGCACCACCCGTGTCAAGAGTCTGAAGATCTGTGATGATGTCATATAGGTGTTGAAGACTGTTCTTGCCATAGTATAGAGAATGAAGTTCGTCCCACATCTCCTTGGTTGTCTCATGATACATGGTCATGTTGTATGGTTCATCAGCAAGGGAATTGAGGAGCCACGTTTGAACATGTCCATCATGACGAAGCCAGTCATCGGTGGGTGGAGAAGGAGGATCCGTAGTGAGATGCTGCAAAAGACCCTTAGATTGAAGAACGCGCCCGACAGAATGCACCCATTCAATGAAGTTCTTCTTCCCAGTGAGAGAAATAGTGGTGATTCTCAACTCATCACGCAACTTCGGAGCAGGGAGCAATCGGGCTGGAGGAGGTGTGAGCTGCTCTTAAGAATCAATTGAGGACGCCATGAAGTCACAACGGCTAGACCGACAAGACAATGGCTAGACAAGCGTCAAGGTCACATCGGCAAGGTCATAACGCCAAAGCAAGAGTACCAGAAAGACCGCGCGGCAAAAGCAGGAGCGCCGCACAATTCGCACAATGCGCCCAGATTGCGCGGCTAGAGAGAGCGGCAAGGGGAAGAGCAGAAGGCGCCGATACCGCGCGGCAAGATAGTCCAGCACGCCTGCGCGTCGCGAGGAGAAGCGACTAGAGGTGTCAGCAAGACCGAGGCGACTAGCAGAGATCACGGCGACAATACAAGTACGCGGCGAGAAGAAGAGGAGAATTCGCGCGGCTTGAGAGGCAGGAAGCAAGGAAGAGTGCAGCGACTATAGAGAATCCGCAGCGACAAGAGAAGCGGCAAAGGCAAGTCACGCGACAAACCGCGCGGTTAGACCAGGAGGAACTCTGGGACAGACCGAGCGACAAGGCAAAGGCGGCCAGAAGAGGAGACCGCGCAAGAGAAGGCCACAGTTTAGGACAGTGGAGATCGCATCGGCAAGGAATCCCCAACAAAGAGGCCAGCGACAAGAAGGTCGCAGCGAGAAGAAGAGAAGAGGTCGCCACGACTAGAAGAGAGATCGGCAACAGACTAGCCGCGGCTACAACAGAGGGGAGACGGGGCTAGGGAGGGAAGAGCGCGCAAGAAGGGTGGGGTGGGGCCACGGGAGGAAAGCTACAAAAGCGGAGTGGGGGTCCACGAGAGGAGAGGAGACGCCGAGTAGATTGAAGGGGCGGATAACAGGTGAGTAATGGGGGGGGGGTAGAAAGAAGGGGTGGATAGCAAGGGAGTAACCGCAGAAGCTGAGCGGTTAGAAATCGACTTGTCCGCCCAAAACCGTAGGTAGGACCGGTCGCCCTGATACCATGTAGAGAAAAGTTGAACCTTGTCTATACTTCTTTGTTATCAAATACAATGTATGAATACATATATATAAGATAGAGAAAGAGAGACGAGCCCAGAGAAAGCATACCCAATATACCTCCCTCTTATGGTATGTTTTGACTCAACATAGATTTCCCAGGGTAGAGATTCTCCTAAAGATTTGGTGTGCCCAGAGAAAGCATAACAGCCGACACAAACCAGATAACACATTGTTGTTCTTTCATTCTGAATTCCTGATACTCTCTACCTCAGGAGATTCTTCAGCACCAGCAAAAAACTAATACCTTGCATGTAGTGCATGATCTTTGAACTAAAGGTACTTAACAAACATATGCAAAGTTTGCCAAATGCCAAAACCTATCCACAATCTTTTGAAACTAATAGCAAGTTTCCCTTTGAATCATATCTAGCAAATTCTTACATGTACAATTTATTAACTATAGAAAATATAAGAAAACAGTCGTGAGAAAGAGCAAGTCTTTGAGGGTAGGTAAGCATTATAATCTCCTATGATAATTTAGTGAAATTGCAACTATAGAATAATTGAGGTGACAAAAAGGGTATAGGAATTAAAGAAGATATCATAATCTTACGGTTTTAGCAAACATCTAACGAATGTATTAGTATAGCTTAGGCATATCAACTGATGACATTTGACACTCTAATCAATTACTCATTTGAGTTCAAACTTATGCTTCATTTGGCGTGGCTTATTTGCTCCGGTAAGTTTGGTAAAAAATGTCATTTTCATATAATGTATGTTTGGCAAGTCAAAGGTTATGACTGCTACCAAAGAAATAAACTAGTTTTGAGCATAAAATGCATGATTTTTTTTAGGTGTGGTCGGGCGTTCACGAACGACGGTTCATGACCACCGCGTCCACGACCGCCGCCACCGCTCCAAAATGAAGCCTTAGTTTGCAAATTGCATAAGAGTTTAAAACTAGACATTACATAGGCGTTATCTGATATAATATTAGTGCTTAGACAATGAGGTGATCTGCCTAAAGATGGAATTCTTACCTGTGGTACCCATTTTGGAGAAACAAAACTTGTAGCCTCAATAACTGATAATCCAGTTGTTGTCAATCTCCTTATCAGGTCAATTTTCACAGTTGTAGGTATGATACTTTTCTCATTTTGTAAACCATCTCTGGGACCAACTTCTACTATCTTTACGTAACTGGGCATGCTCCTAAAAATCTGTAATATAAGATCATTAAAATATTCTGATTAACTGAATATATGCCAAAAAAACAGTTTATGCAATTTAAACAATAGTGCCAAGAAGATAAAATAAGCATTTCCGTTTAACAAATTTTCTTAAGAAAATTTTACCAAAGTCCTTCATAAACATAGATAACTCAGCATGAAAGATATAAATAACTAGCAGGAAACCAAAATAAACCATCCGTGTTAATGAGATGTTAGAACCTGCCACACAGTATAAAGAAGAATTGATGGGGATCGACCTCATGTTCATGATCGGAGGAGATCGGGTCACCACGTGGCGGGACCCGCTTTTGGTGATTTGCCGGAGATACGTTGATCGGATCGGCGATCCGAGACCGCGAGTTAAATCACGATCGGATCAGCGATAGAGTTTGCCCTCGATTCTATATCTATTAGCTCTCTATTGAGTGTGGACTTTTCGCACACTTCACTCGATGGCGCACCGAATCACATCATGATCGGGAGCCGAGAGTCTAGTAGTGATCTCGAGGTAGCCACCTCTCCCCATTCGGGGAACACGACTCCTGATGGTTTTCTCCTGGAGGACCATCACTCCTACTGATGGTTTTCTCCTGTTGAGCTTCCGAATGAGCCACCTCGTCCTTGTGTGGATGAGATTCATGTGAGTGACACACTTATGAGTTTTAAGACATTGACATCTCTTTCATTATTGCCCCGAATGTCGATAGTGCTTCAGAGAGAGGATTTTGAGAGTGACATCCATATAGTGGGGCTTGATCGTAGCCATCTGGTCAATCGTGCTCTAGATGAGTTTTGTGACGTACCACCTGCTGACCGACCAGATGCGTTCTTTCTTATGATGGGCACCCACCTCACTCTAGAGTCGCGTCCTATTGTCGATGCTTATGGCTTTCACTTAGATGCACATCACATTTGTGATGAATATTATTATACCCCTCCTGATGAACCCCCGATGAGCCACATAGCGGATCCCTACTCATCTGGGATGTATATATCCTTAGTAGTACAATCGAGTTTGAGGGTGCACTCACTGATTCATTAATTTTATATCTTATCACTCGTGCTGGTAGAGGCAGTTCACACACTACATTGACACATCTTACTACTGATATCTTGGATGTTCATTTGCGTGTTTATCGCCTCCGCGATGAATTTTTCTATGACCCACCTTCTGAACCTCCTGATCACATACCTATTTTAGAAGTTTCTTATCGTATATAAAATCTCCAGTGCGCAAAGTTATTCATGTTAGAAGTTCATATTTTATATTTGTTGTTTGTTCATTTACATGTAGTGCATGATTCATCTGTGTTGTGTGAGTCACACATGTTTGTTTTGCATCATTTGCATGAACTAGTCCGGGAGAAAACTACAAGCAATATTAAATTATATAAGGTATGAGCAGATATGCACAGATGTGAGCAACATTTTCTGGTGTGCGAGCATGTCTTGGTCGGACTTTGTCAGGAGGGGCTCCCAAAAGAACTGCTATTAAACTACAACTTAAGCGAATGAGTCCTTATAAGATTATAAAGAAAGATGAAACAAATGCCTGCGCGATCGATTTCCCTGCAGATATGGGTATTCATCTCGTATTTAATACAAGAGATCTGATACATTACTTTGATCCTCTCAAGTATAGAGACTCATACCTTGAGTTTCTTTTGACACCCTTTCAGTTACAGCTTCACACTTACCATGTTCATCTTGGACGAGCACCCATAGGTTTGCTCGCACCTCCTATGATTCTACCTGATTTTCTGGATCCACCAACACGAGATGTGAGAGTTGAGAACATTCGTGATATTGTGATGGCCGAGTGCACCACCACTACATATGGTTCTTCTTGTCGTTACATGATGCACTACACCTTTGAAGATGCTTGGATATTGGCGTCAGCTTGTTGGACTTACCCCCCGATCTTTGACTACAACATATTCATCTTCATTCCTCGGAGATGAATGATTTTCAGTCGGGGGTAATTGATGGGGATCGGCCGCATGTTCGTGATCGGAGGAGATCTTTCCACTACGTGGCGGGACCCGCTTTTGCTGATTTGTTGGAGATTCGTTAATCGGATCGGCGATCCGAGACCGCGAGCGCGTCTGGAGCATCCTTTTTCATTCCATATGTATTTTTTAAATATTTTTGAAACTGTATTTATATTTTTAGGACACCGGGCGTAACGAATGATCGTAGTCGTTCACGTCGGGTGCCCAACCACCACCTCTCATTATAAATATGGGCGGATGTTCAGATTTTCAGTCATAGCTTGTATTATGAGAGATTATAGACCGGAAATTGTTCGTGGTGCAATGTCGCGAGTCCTGAGGTGCGAAGTCTTGGCAGTTTTATTTATTTATTTAATTCCTCTGCTTTTCCCGTGAGTCAAATCCAGCCCCCCTATATCCCACGTCCAAGTCATCCTAGCTGTCCATCTTATTGATTCACGCACGTAACCAGTCTATTCATCTTCTCGTCTTCTTTCGCTCACGGAAACGCAGACGCCCCTCCTCCCCAGTTCGCCTTCCTTCGTCGGAAGCCGCATCACAACCTCATTCCTCTGCTGATTCTCTTTTCTAGCCGTTATTTTCTCCCCGCAGCCTTGGACGGAATCCTATCGACATCGTCCAGCAACGTTGAACCCGTTGGCTCCCTCCAGCCCCGTCTCTCTCGCCGGAATTCTCAATCGACCTCCCCGACATTCTCGCCGCCCCTCGATGACCATCCTCGTTGCCCTAACGCTAATCCCATCTCATAGTTTCACCGTCGAACCTACCTTCGTCTAGTTCCGCCTTCCCCGCCCAGCCTCCTGCCAACACCCTCTCAACACTCACCTTTCGTTATCTCCACTCATACTGCGCTTCTCCTTTTCAACCCTCATCAGTCGTGGAGCCACCAGCCAAAGCCGCATGATTTCTCCGCAGACACCCGTTCCCCCTACCCTCCTTCTGTTTCTTCCAACATCTCCAACAATCCTCTTCCCCGCATTTCCATCAAAGTTTGAAAGTGTTTGTCTCAACACAGACCAATCCCTCACCACGTGGAGCCACACCAACTACTGTCATTGTCGGATCTACTTTACTTGTTAAGGTATTATTGTGCGTGTTTTTTCATTATTAATTACTGGAAAACATTACATATCTGTGTGGGTGTTTTGATGCATTTAGCATAATTGTGTTGTATTTTCTTTATCCTATAAACCTAATTCGTGGAATTTGTGGTAGAAAGCGCTTTGTGGGCCGTCGAGCGTGATTTAGTTGCTTGCTAGAAAATTAATATGCGCCCCGTGTTACTTTGCCTCAGTTATAAAATTATTACTGCAAAGTTTTAATTCTGGAATAATTAATTAAGAACCATTTGCATTTTCATTTAATTGTATTTGTTCGATTTCATTCAGCATCACATCCACTTAGGAACACATTAGAGTCACACGGCTTACCCTGCGTCAAGAAGTATCAACAAATGGAACTTATCATATAGGTCTGTGCAACAAGAAAGGGTACAATTACACAAATAACAAATGTTCAAATTTTTTAAAATGAAAAACACAATAATTAATGCATTTTACTCACAATAGCAAAAAGTGTCTTCCTTTAGTGTTCATGTACTTAATGCAATGATTAAAATTTACCCCATACAAGCATATCAAACAAAGAAGTTCAAAGAAGATGAAAGAATAGAACCTGAGTAGAGAATAGCTAAGATCAAATTTCTCAAAATTTGTAGCTGTCAATAAATGGAGCGATCATATTGAGAAACGAGGAATTCACTGAAAAGGCTTAAACAAATCTGTCCACGTGAATACATTGACTAATTATTATTCTATATATGGAATAATGGTCTTATCATAATTTAGGGGAACATTGATTCAAGCTCCATTTAGTGCACCTTTTATGCTCCGGTGAGTTTGTACAAAAACGTCACCGACATAGAATGTATGTTTGGCATGACAACGGTTATGACCGCCATCAAAAAGAAAACTAGTTTTGAACATCTTTAGAAGAGGTCGGTGTTCACGAATGACGGTTCATAACCACCGTGTTCGTGACCCTCAGGTTAAGTGACACTAATGAGGTGGATAGAGTAACTGATTATATGTTTCGTTGGTTGGCTACATCCATGTCCGTCCAAAATTCCATTGAATCATGATACAACTATGCTTTTCCTATTCTTCTTATTCGTACCTTTTACATATGAAAGTATCTCATAATTCTCCCATTGTTTTGATTCATTTCCATGAACATATTGGAAATTTGCTGGTGAAGAAATTAAGTTGTCGGCTGAAAAAAATGGTTCTGATCAGGGTACTGTAATAACACAAGCTGGTTTGTACGATCTCCTCCAACACTAAATGGTCTTCGAAAGTTCATAAGATTAAAATGTATGCATCATAAATCATTAGGTTATAAGTGGATGGTCTAATCCAAGCATTAAAAAGTATTCTAACTCTAATAGGCTCCTGCTAACAAAAAAGATAATTCGGTGACATCAAAACATTATCTTTTATTGCAAAAGAGGAAATTCTATCATATTATTTATATCAAGTATTAATATGGTGCATGGGAACTACTGAAAAGCTTTTGGGTACCTTATCTACTAGATCAATTCTTTCCAAGCCATTCCTGGGCAGGCTACAGCAGTGATCACTGTCAAGAACCCTTCTCCGGCCAACACTTGAGGTCCTTGACATAAAGGAGTTTCTAGCAAACCTATCATTTGATTTTCTGTGTCTACCATATTCTTCACTGCAAGGATCAAATAAAAATATAAGAGAAAGAAATAGAAAATAAATGACAAAGTTCTCAACTTGTTCATAATGCAAGGGGAGAAGATTTAAGAGAAGTGTAGATGTATCTTCAGTATAACATAACAATCAGTTGTCTAGAGACATAGGAGTGCTATAGAAGGAAGAAATCCAAATAACAATTCTATATGCGTATACATATACATATACATTTGCACACACAAGTAGTTTCCGACATCAATAATATCCCCGCCAGTCGCCGTCCCCCGTGAAAATTCTAGTCACCGAATTCAAAATGGGGGACAACAAGGGGAAGGATATTGTCGTTGTCAAGGCTGGGGGAACCCGGTGCAAGGTTTGCCTAAATTTTACCCTTGTGGTGGGACCCTTCCCGAACCCTCGCTGCACGGGGATGCTTTATCCACACTGCACAGGGCTGCCCAGCCTGCCCCATTTTTATTACACAAAAAAATGGTTTGAAATAAATTCTACGGATGAGATTAGTCTGATGGTATCCTCCATTACACCAAATATTTCTTTATATATAATATAGATATACCATGACCAAGACTTACTTGCAACTGTTTGAAGAACTGCATTCTCTGGACTCAATCAAATTATTTGTTTCCGTATGATCCGATATGGGTCTGCAAGCAGAAGAAGTAAATCTTCGAAGCCAACCAGCGCCATTGCATGCTGAGTAGTTGTCCAGACCGAGTGGCTCCTCCAAACTAGACATGATGGCTGTTGATATCAAAATAAATATTCAGCTTAATGTGCAAGATAAAGTGTATAGAGAAATAGTAATGATCTTTTCATGGATCAATTCAATGGGAGTGTAAGCTATATGAATACTTGTTTGTATCGAAAACAACTACAAAATATTTCTCAGACCATAGATCAATCAAACACATAGGAAATAAACCAAGATTAAGTGGGTACGTGCTAGATTTGTATAAGGGCAAAATTTTACTAAAATATTTAAAATACTTTGATCCCCAACTCCCCTACCAAATTTAAGTTCAAAAACTGAAATTTGAGTGCTTAAATTCACCATAAAGCATCTCTTAACTCAATGTCTGATTACTACCAAAAATAAATTAATTAATTTTATAGATCATTTGTCTATAAAAACGCAAGTAAGAGCGCGATTACTATAAATTTGAGTCTGTTTTGGAGGGAAGTAAAAAGAATTTGTGTTTATTCAAAACACAATGGAGGAAAAAAAGGGCACTGATATCACATTGAGGTTTACGCTATCCGCACTCAAAAGTAGTACATTATACTAGTTTTTTTCCTATCAGCACACACGGTGTGGAATTGTGAAACCTCTTTTTGCACTGCAGGCCCGGAAAACACTTCCTCGCCTCCTAGGGTTTTTTCGGCATTTCTGCCTCCGGTGTCCGCGACCCTCCTTCCACGGCCAGCAATACTTCCGGGAACTTCTACTTCCACGGCCTACAAAACTTCCGCGACCCTCCTTCCACGGCCAAGGGTTTTCGCGATTTTGTGCATCCGGCGGCCCATCTTACACGCCCAGCAAAACTTTCAACGACAAGCATACTCCCTCTCGCTTGTCGCCCAGGTTAATCCTCTAATCAGTTCACAAATATGTTCGATTCTCTTCTCAAAACACAAGGAATGGCCAAATTACATACTGAAAATGTTGTGATCTCCTCTAGCAAAAAAACATGAAATACAGAAAATGAATGTCAAAATTTAAAGCTTTCTTCAATTATTCCAATACAAAACTTGAAATACAGAAAAATGATCTCAAATTTATATTTTGAATATAATTTTTGACTTTTTTAGGCAATGAAAAGATTTCTAATTATTATTTTTTTCAAGTTAAAAAAGGTGTGCAAATAACGTTTTGCTTGTGAATGCATGTGAATAGCGGGTAGTGCAGATAGCCAAAAATACAGCACGGATATCAGCGCCCAAAAAATTGCTCAAATAAAGGAAGCCTAAAACTCAATAAACCATCAAGGAGCACGAGCACATTATAACCATTACTACTACAATCTATCCAATAACAACGCCAGTAAAAGCTAGCCGAAGTGTGTCAGGCTACCCAAAAAAAACCCCAATAAATTATTCATCGAGGAGTTCCACAGCCCTAAAACCAGTTCAACCTTCAAAAGAGAAATCATCAACCCTAGTGTCAACATTAACATCCAGTCGAGCTGAAGCTCAACAGTGGCGGCGAATATTTCCTCATAAATCCCAAATTAGAAATCACTTAGCTAAACATGGAAACCAATGAAGCCGAAAATTAAACCCTAAATAAAGCAAAATAGGATTGAACGGACCAGAGATCGCCGAGCAGCTGCAGAAATTAAAGCAATCGACTGGATTTCAGGAGATGCGCGATAAGGGTTTCCCGTCGCCCTTTTGTCAAAGTTCCCGGGGATGAGGAGAGGTGCCGTCCGTCTAATTTGACGTCTACTTTTTTCAAACACCAAAAATAATTGTTTTGAACGGGAAGGTGGAGCGGGTAGCTCAACGGCACGTTTCTTAGAACGTCGTCTTGGAGAGAGAAATAGAGTAGAGAGAGAGAGTGGGTAGGTTTCTGTTGGTGGTAGCCTCGTATTAAATTGCGGGGCATTTATTACCGTCCGATGTGAAATAAACGCTGGCTAATTAGATGGTTGGCCAGTTGTTTGCCGTAGAATGCACGGGATATTTTATTGCTCCTCTCACGTTTTGATTGGGTGGATTTTCTTATAATAATAAATTCGGACATGAATTCTCTGTTCAGGACGGTTCGTTGAACTAAAAAAAAGTGGGAAAAAGGGCGCTCATATTTGGGGAAAAGTTCGAAAATTTTTGGGGACGGGTCTCGTTCCCAAATGTAGGAACAGGTTTATTTAAATTCAACTGTATTTCAATATATATCTATCTGAAATATAGTTGTATTTCAAATTTTTTGTATTTCTTATCCAACTGTACTTAATTTAGTCTCTACAACTGGATTTCTTTCAGTTTATTTAAACTCGTTCCAACATTTGGGAACGAGACCCGTCCCAAAAAAATTTCCGTTGGAGGTTTAGAATAGAAATTTGAAGGCTCTTTTTTTTTAAAATTTATCTATTTTATAATCTAAATAAAAGATTCTAATTGTAGCTCCTTTACTCCCATTTCACAATTTTTCTTCCGCACATCCGACTTGAACTCCCGCTGCCGCCCGGAGACTTTTGAAATGTCGTCGGTGCCCCTCCAAAGCCCCTTGACGACGTAGCCGCCGCCTGGAGTGCTCGCCGCCGCCATTGCTCGTCGTCGCTGCTGCTCGTCGCCGCCGTCTGCTGTGCTCTTCGCCGTCGCCGCCTCCTGGAGTGCTCTTCGCCGCCGCCTAGAGTGCTCTTCGCCGCCACCTAATGTGCTCGTCGCCTCTGCCTTGAGTGCTCTTCGCCGCCTCCTCGTATGTATTTTTACTTGTTTTTTTTTCCATTTTTTTCATTTTTAGGGTTTCATGGTTAAGAGGTTTGCTGGCGGGTCCAAAAAAGCTTTGAATCATTTGCAAAATCTCCTCAGTGTAAGAACCTGATCAACTTATTTTATAGTTATCATTCCAATTTCGAGCTAAGTTTCAGGAGAATGCAACTGATTGCAGACAACATGTACGGAGGGAGTCATTCCAGTTTTGAGCGAGTTTTCTGAGGCACTTTTGTGAGTTTGTGTTTTCTGAATTTATAGGTTTTTTTTACACTTTTTAATCGGGAGTTGGATGGGATGGTGAGCTTTTGTTGAGAAAATTGCTCGTGCATGTAACATATCAAAGATCACAGTGCTGGACGCGCAATGTTGTTTTACGCCAATTTGATTTTGTGTGTGTGATTGATCTAAAATACAGGTGCATTTTAAGACCATTGTTTTGCGCGGTGCAAAAATTACATTGTTGTAGTTTTTGGTATACTTCATTTTATCAATTAGTAGGAGGAAAAAAGATAAATAAAATCTTTTTTAAGTTTGTTTTAAAGGGCTGCAAATATCTGATGGGTCTGCAAATATCTATTTACGGGTTGCAAATATCTATTTTCGGCCTGCAAATATCAGCGCCCAAAAAAAAGCTGAAAATAGGTATTATATATAGTTTATGCATGCTTTCATTGGTGTTTTATATTTAGGGCGCTGATATTAGCACCATATTTTTGGCTATTCACATTCAAAATTTTAGTTTTTTTTTGGAATTTTAGAATTCCTACTAGCAAACACTACACGAAATTATTTCTTATTCGCACTCGCCCCTCTCGTTCTTCTTCCTCCCCTCCAAACCATGATTCTGTTGGCGACCCTACATCCTCTCTTTTCGTCTGGCCTGAAGGGCTCCAAATCCGACAAGTGCTCCTCCTCCATTTCCCGAGCGTGGTTCTTTTTCCCGGCGCGTTGTCCTCCATTATCTGACATTTATCTTTTCCATATCCGACGATCTCTCTTCCTCTTGACGGCGGTGCTCCTCTATTCCGCGATTTTCAAGCGTTTGTTCCTTCTCCAAGCGGGAATGCCTTAACACGCTATCAGAAAAGGGGTGAGAGTGGCCGAAGAGTTCTTTGTATCGATTGACGGTAACTCGACAATATATTGTCCTTTCTCCTAATTGGGGTTCTTGAGGAAGATTGATTCATTAGGCCACTATTACTTACTATTGGGAGCATTCACAAGATGAATGAGTGAACTTTAACTTTGAAGGCTTGGCGAGTTTGGTCTGCGTTATCACGAGTCACCATGGTTACACTCGCCTAGTGTGAGTGATCTATTTTTTGGTGCATATATGTTCCTACAGCTATGCTCTGTGAGGTGTGGGAGGATCTTTGTAAGGCTATACCTTATTCATGGGGTTTGTTGGCTAGTGATCCAAGATGACCCAACGATAGTTATTCGGTAGATTAGTCGTATTTCAACATGCACTATGGTTGCTA
The DNA here is from genome assembly GCA_039583875.1 of Platanthera guangdongensis. Lineage (NCBI taxonomy): Eukaryota > Viridiplantae > Streptophyta > Magnoliopsida > Asparagales > Orchidaceae > Platanthera > Platanthera guangdongensis. The sequence goes on along the minus strand of CM077149.1, from coordinate 113,083,114 downwards.
GGAGGTAAGTTTTGGATATTAGAGATTATGGCTCCATTTGGGGCAGATTTATTTTTACTGGTCAAACAGTTACGACCGCATGAACCTTGCCTTAATTAAGATCTGGTTCATGTGATCGTAACCGCTTGACCGATGAAAATAAGTCCTCCCAAACAGAGCCTATGTTTCCAATCTTTGTAATTGCAAGATTGAACATGGTCGTGGAGTTGTTAAGAGTGTGGCCGATTGTTGTGCAAACATTGCTATTGATAGGGGAACTTCTCTTGTGATTAAACGAACCTCAATCATCAAATTTCTTTAAATTTGTTTTTAACCATTTTATAATAAATTTCGAGTCGGCTCGAAATTGAGCCAATTTCGAGTCTACCCGGCTCGATTCGAAATGGATATCAATTTCGAGTTGATTTTGAGCTGAAAATTTCAATTTCGAGCCGAACATGACTCGATCGAACTCGGCTCGATATCACCCCGATGACACAGTCACTGAGACATCCCTTAAAAGTATAAAAAATGTTCGTAAGCTTTCATTTGAAAACAAACAACCAAGAAGAGATGAAAAACTTTGAAAGTTTTCTGGCGAACACTTGAGACCTCTGAAGGTTTTCCAACGAAGACATGAAATTCTCTTGCTTTCTGTCTTGAGTGCTCACCTTGCTCAAGTGTCCACTCTGCGTGCTCCCTCACACTCATGTGCAAGAGTGGACTTTACATAAGAGCGTGCTAGCTTTGTTGAGTGACCCTTTTCTTGAATCAAAAAAGTTAAAACAAATGTGTGATCACACAAAAACTACCAGAATTAGGCTTCATTTGTTTCAGCGGTGGCGGGTCGATCCGGCGGGTGGAAAAGGAGAGTTCGAACCGGAAGAGGGAGGTGGCTGCTCCAAATGAAACTTTTTGGGGCATTTCTCAAGGTGCGCGGATGGAAACGGAGCAAACGCCGACAGAGGTTTATTTGTTTACCATCCTTTCAGCAGCGTTTGCCCAAAACGGAGTTGCGAAACGTCCAAACAAATAGAGCCTTAAATGAAACCCAAAGTAAGGAAATTTGATGAGAAGCCAGATGCTTGACATATGATAGTTGTGAGAAAATAAGAATATTGGGTACATTGGTCTAAATGTACCTGATTTGAAGAAGTCTCACTCAACTCAATGATATACATCAAAATGTATTTGATGTGTTTTGAGTTTACTTGTGCATGTTAAGTATTTGCAGGAAATAAGAAAAAGTTTCTAAGTCCATGTGTCGACACCCAGAGGGAAAGTGTCGACACTTAAGAAGACTTGTGTCGACACCCAGACAAGCAGTGTCGACACTTGGAGTCATTGTGTCGGCACCAGGGATGCTGAGTCGACACCAGACAGAAAGTGTCGACACAAGTAGCTGTGTCGACACTCAGTGAAGAAAAGTGCAGTGAAGCAGTGTCGACACTTAGCAGTTGTGTCGACACCCAGAGAAACTGTGTCTACATCAGTAAGTGTCGACACTTGGAGGCTGTGTCGACACTCAGCAAAAGTCAGCAGAGACTAAGTATAAGTGTCGACACCCAGAGCAATGTGTCGACACACAACAGAAGAGTCAACACTTGAAGAACGTGTCGACACAAGAAAGAATGTGTCGACACTCAGCTGAAGACTCAACACTTGAAGAAAGTGTCGACACAAGGAGCTGTGTCGACACTTAGCAAAGATCAGCAAAGTTCAACAAAATATTCTAAGTACAAGTGTCGACACTAAGGGAATGTGTCGACACTCAGCCAGAGACTCGACATAAGAAGAATGTGTCGACACAAGGAGCTGTGTCGACACTCAGCAAGTATCAACACTGAAGACATATGTCGACACCAAGAAGCAGTGTCGACACTTAACAGATTCAACACATGAAGATGTGTCGACACAAAGGTGTTGTGTCGACACTTAGAAGAATTCAGCAAAATACTGAAGTACAAGTACTTGTGTCGACACTCAATTTCAGTGTCGACACATGAAGAAGAAATAGTGTCGAGATATAAAATCGACACTTAGACAACTTGTGTCGACACTTGGTCTATAAGTGTCGACACTTAAAGACAGACAGTCTCGACACTCACATACAGTTACAAAATTTTCAAGAACTGACTGGATGACTTGACAGCTGCCATTCCAGCCGATCTACTGCACCTGTCAGAGTTGTCAGAATTCAGTTATGCACCGGACCAGCCGGTTACCATGAAGAAGGCCTATAAATAGGCTTATGTTGTCTACAGAAAGTGGCTGTTCAGATAGTTGTTGAAGTAATTCAAAGAAGATCTAGCTATCATGTGAAGATCTAAGAAGTTGGAGAGAGAGCTCCATCCAAGAAATCAGCCATTGGAACCAGGCTGAGAAGAAGGGTTCAGATTTATTCTGAATCTTAAGTAGCAGAGATCAAGGAACAACTGCAGAAGGAGTCAATCTTATTGAGTTCTACATTCAAGAAGCTTTGAAGAAAGCCAAGTCAGATTGATTTCAGCTGAGTTCTTCCAAGAACTCATCAAGAAACTCACAACTCTTCTCTCTTTTCTCTGAGTTGTTGAGTCACAATTTTGTATTCATTTTATCTTGTAGGATCCTTAGGGATCTGAGTCTTGTAAGCCTGTAATTATAAAGGCTGAGTGTAGGGCTTGAGAGCCTGAGTGTAGGAGATTGAAATCTCTGAGTGTAGGCCTTGGTGGCTGAGTGTAGGCCTTGGTGGCTGAGTGTAGGCCTTTGTGGCTGAGTGTAGTCTTTGTGAAGAAGCTGAGTTGTAGGGCCTTGGGCCTGAGGTGTAGGAATATGTTTTGGGTTCTGAGATAGTGGAGGAGTTTGGCTGAATCTAGTACACTGCTAGATAGGCGAAGGGGGAAAGTGGATGTACCCAAACCTTGGGGAACCACTATAAAACTGTGTGTCTACTGTGTGCTGTGATATACTGTGTTTGCTGTGTGATTGTTGTGATAAAGTAGCTAGAAATCTGTGTTAGATTCTGTATTCTGCCATAATAGTCAAAAAGATTCAAGTCACTTATTCACCCCCCCCCCCCCTCTAGGTGTTTAGGTACAATATCTTTCAAGTGGTATCAAAGCGAGGTTACTCAAAAAGGGACATAACTGTCTGAGTAGATCCAGTTGACAGATTCAGTCTAAGTCAATTACAGAATCAAGAAAATCAAGAACCATGGGTTCCCCTGAGAATCACAAGGAATTGGGATCCATGAAGTTACCCATATGTAGAAAAGAGATCTTTGGTATCTGGAAGGAAAGGGTGAGACTTTTTATGGAAGTCTCAGACCCTAGGATTTATATCACAGTGAAGGAAGGGTCATATGTGCCCATGAAGGTGTCAGTCTTAGATGCAAATCAGAGAACACCAAAGAATTTCTCTGAAATGACAAAGGATGAAATTATTCTACCCACTATGGATAAGAGGGCTTAGAATATCATAGTGAGTGTCATAGATGATGCCACTTTTCAGAATTTGATACACTGTAAGACAGCTAAAGAGATGTGTGATACTCTTATTGTGTATATGAAGGGTTCTGAAGAAGTAAGGCAAGACAAAAAATCCTTGCTAAATCAAGAATATGAAAGTTTTAGACAAGGTAAAGCTGATAGCATAACTGAGTGCTATAAGAAGTTCTACAGGATAGTTGATAAGTTGTAAATATACCTATTTTTGTGTACATTAATTTAGTTGTTTTCATTTATTTTTGTCGTTTTTACTTATTTTTATTCAATAAAATGCTCCTATTTTTGTAAATATTATACTAACTTGTTTTATTTTATTTTTCAGGAAAAAATCAAAAATCTGCCAAAATTGACATGTCACGCCCGTGACATATTGGTCACGCCCGTGACCAGGGCGTGACACGTCAAATTCCAGTCAATCAGCAAATTTGAAGTACAAAGCCTGACACGCCCGGCGTCACGCCCGTGTCACCCGACACGGGGCGTGACCCAAGCCCGTGTCACTCCACTCGACGAATTCATCTCGACGATCGTCGAGTGTCGACACCAACAGTCACGCCCAGCGTCACGCCCGTGACCTGGGGCGTGACTCAATTTCCGCTCGACGATTTTCAACTCGACACTTTCAGCTCGACATTCGTCGAGTGTCGACACCAGCCGACACGCCCAGAGTCACGCCCGTGACCTGGGGCGTGACCACTGCGCCTGGCCGACAAGACCTGCCCGAAGACTTTCGGCACGCACAGCGCCCAGATCCACCTACCTGACACGCCCAGCGTCACGCCCGTGACCTGGGGCGTGACCACTGCGAGACCGACACGTGTCCAGCCCGAAGTCCACTTTCCCGTCAAATCGCCGGCCGCCTTCTCAAATAGTACTGTCACGCCCCCTGTCACGCCCGTGACCAAGGGCGTGACCCATGTAAATGTTTTCTATAAATTCAGAGGTTCTGCTCTGGATTTCTGTTCCCTTTTTTGGTTCCATTTTGTATAGAGTTATGCTGCTCGGATGAAGTCCAAATGCTATGTAAGGGATATTTTCTTCCCCTCTCCTTAGTTTTTATTTTTGTTCCTGTGTAACCCGTTATTATTAGCTTAATAAAATGTGTTTTTCATCCCTTTATTTGGCTTTGGAATGAGTGTAAACGACTACCTCTATGCAATCTTATTTTTATTCCTTGTCTTAACTTAGTTTTTTTTTCGTTCTTTTTTTTATATGTGTGTGTGTGTATAAGATTAGTTTTATTGTTTTTATGTTTAGTTATTTTTACATTGTTTTAGTTTAACTTAGATTTTTATAGTTTCTAATTCATCCCTATAGATCCGTAAAAACGTTTTCAAAGTGTTTTTCTTTTTTTTACTTAGCTTTTTATTTCGTAAAACGTTTTCGTTCTTTTCCCTTTATTCGCACTTTTTTAGCATTTTTACGGAGTTATAGGAATGATAACATAATCGTTTTAACTTTTCAAGCATTTTCGTTTCTGATTTTTATTTCAAAAACTTTTTCCTCTTTTAATTTTTTCGCTCTCTTTTTATGCATTTCTACCGCATTCTAGCGGTAGAAATGTATTCGTTTTAATTTTTCGATCACTTTCATTTTTAGTTTATTTGCAAAACTTTCTTCCCGTTTAATTTTTATTTTCACTTTTTATGCATTTCTACCGCATTCTAGCGGTAGAAATGCAGTTGTTTTCAATTTTTAGATAACTTAGTTTTTTTATTATTTTCTGTACTTGTGCGCATTTATTTCCGCCTACTCGTTAATAGTTAAATGACGCTCGCTTATTTTACTTTCTGTAGAGTGCGTGAGTGTGTAATTTCCCTTTTTTCCGCCTACTCACTTGAGTTTAATGGCTGGATTTTATTTCGGTAGAGTGTGTGTGTTTTCATTTATGTCGAGAGAGAGTGTGCGTGCGTTGCATTTATTTTGTCCTACTCGTTTGAGTAGGACCCGTATTTATTTTCTCCTACTCATTTGAGTAGGACTTGCGTGTGTGCGTTTTACCGCTTTCTTTCTCCCGCCCACGCATTTGCGCCGGGACTCGCAATTTACTGCTTTCTTCAGTCCTACTCGTTTGAGTAGGACTTGCAATTTTCAGCTTTCCTTTACTGCTTTCATTTTACTGCTTTCATTTACTGCTTTCTTTACTGCTTTATTTTCTCCTTTTCTCGCAAGCCGTCCCCATTCCGATGAGTGGCTAACAGTTCTTAGCCCTTGGCATCGAAGAGCATTGGGACAGATAAAATAGCTTAAAATAAATAAAGGTCTAATTTTTCTAATTAATTAAAAGTACTTAAGGTTTGCCCGGGGTTAACGACGCGTAGGACCACATATCGATGTGTGGGCCCTATTTCCGTTTTCCATACGCTCGCCGAGAGGCCGTGCGTATGGACAGATCACCCATTGGCAAAGAGAGTTCCGCACTAACCCTCGAGAGAGGAGGCACGCTAACTCAACCGGATTGGGTCCCCCACCCAATAGCGGGGTTCTTAGCGTAATGCGGGCGTTAAGAGGAATCCTTCGTCGGACGAGAGCCCGGTCGAATAGTCTTAGCGTTCAGGTGAGCGATAGCCCTATAGCTAGGTGAGCTCATTTTAGTGGAACCTCCACGGTCAAGTCTCCGCCTTAATTAATTAGAAATTTAGGAGCTCTTTTTATTTAAAGTCTATTTTAGTTCAATTGTTTTTTTTCGGTGTCATCGAGCTAAGCTCTTCATCGGCACCACCTTCAAGCTTTCTTTTTATTGCTTTCATTTTCTTTCTGTCATTTTCTGCATTTTATTATATATAAATATCCCGACAAGATAATTATCGGTAAAATAATAGTCCCCTCCAGGGAAGAGTAGAAATAATCGAACCGGACCCGAGAACAATACGACCTCGATATTCCACCCGGAATATCCTGTACTACTCACGATAGGTGCACTTACCTCCTTTCGTTAAAACTCGATCTAAACCTTTTTATATCCAAAATAAATAAATACGCGCGCCCCGTTTTCTTAAATAAATTCACTTCCGCCTTTTTCTCAAATAAAACCGCCGGGTCGCCGCGTGACCGTAAATAATTTTGGAGTTTTAACTCCATCAAGTTTTTGGCGCCGTTGCCGGGGACGTTTTTGGTTCGTTATTTTGAACCTTGGAGTTCTATTAATTTTACCTATATATATTTATATATAAAAAAATATAGTTTGGCCAACTAACAAAAAAATATAATAATAATAATAATAATAATAATAATAAATACAAAAAAAACTATATATTTACAAATTTATAAAACAAAAAAAAATTTGAAAAACTTACAAAACAAAAAATTTTGAAAAACCTTAAAAATTTAAAATTTGAAAAAACTATAAAACTAAAAAAAAAAACCTAAATAAAAAACAACTAAAACCAAAAAAAAATGAAAAAAAAAACTTAACAAAAAATTTTTATTTTCATTCTTTTAATAAAAAAAAAACTATACAACAAACAAAACTAAAAAACAAATTTCGAAAAAAAAAATGAAAAAACTTAACAACAAAAAAAAACACCGTCCTTAAAAAAAAAACTACAAGTGTATATATTTTGTCTTTTTATTTTCTTTTAACTTGTTCTGTTTTGTTTCGCTTCGGCGTGCTTCCATTTTTGTGCTCGTTAGGGGTGCGCATTTCCATCACACTCACGTAACTAAGGCCTTAGCTACCTTCGAGTCCCCCACGCACTTTCCCCCCTACCGCCTGCAACCCTTTAGCCGACTTTTTTGTTTTTTGTTTTTTCTATTATTGTTTTGCTATTCTTTCCTCTTCTAATAATAATGCAGGGTTTCGACCTGGGCCTCCCGGACTCGTCTAAGGGAAGCTCCTACCCTCCCTTTTTTTTTACTTATTATATTTTGTATATTATCTGTTCCGCATACTTAGATTGCAACATTGAGGACAATGTTGGGTTTAAGTATGGGGGTGTTTTCGTATTTCTTTATTTCTGCACTTTACAAAAACGCATAAAAATACAAAAACATTACAAAAAAATAAAACCTAAAAAAATTTTCCCTTGTTTTTATTTTCATAAAACTTCAAAAAAAAAAAAAATCTCTTTCCCCCCCATCTTCTTATTTGTAAAAGCTTGCATTCTGTCTGCCCGCGACGTTCGACTCATCGAACCAACCATTCAAATAAGAGTCTGTTCGCGGGGGCCGCAATCGAGTTTTTGCTTTGCCTTTTTTGTAAAAATCTCTCTTTCCCTCCTATCTTCTTTGTAAATAACATTTTTTTCTCTCCTCTTTCTTGTAAATAATTTATCCTCAAAAACTAAAAATAAAAAAAAAAAAAAATTAGAAAAACCCCAAATCCCTAAAAAGATAAAAAATCTAAAAAATCCTAAAAAGATAATAATTAAAACACAAAAAAATGATAAAACTCTAAAAATTCCAAAAAAATGTTTTGTTAAATTATGTAACAAAATAATTCGAATACATCATATCTTAACTCTTTTTGCTTTCCACAAATCTAGTTTCGAGTTAATTTATATGCGAATTTTAGTTATTCTTTGTTTATTATTCGTTTATTAATTAAAGTTCGATAGATTTAAGTGTCTGGGGTTAAGTCTTAAAGAATTTTTTATGTCTTATCCTTATAATAGGGAACTTGTTTTTCACCATCACTTCTAATTTTATAAATAGAAGCTCGTTTTTTATGTTAGAAAATAACATCCATGTATTTCAATTATTTCTACTTCATGCTTTTAGAAACATTGGAACGTTCATTTTAAAAAGGTTGCTCTCAAAACTTTTTTTATTAAAATCTAGTTTTTTTTGAAAAAATAAACCCACTTCCTTTTTTTCATGTCTTACTTGGCATGTTTACCCCTATCCCTTTAAAAGATCTTATGTCAATGGGAATAAGATTTCATTCCGTAAACATAGGCACCTAATATTTAAAAAGATTATATGTACAGAGTAAGAGGATAAAATTCATTACTCCTACGCATATACATTGGGTTATTTATTTATTTATGAAGAAAGAAAAAAAAATTATTATGTGTTAGGAAAATAAGATTTCATTTTCCTAATTATTCAAAAAGAAAAAAATGGAGGTTCGAGAAAAAATTACCTCACCTCAATATTCAAGCCTTCTTCATAAACCACCAAACCACTTAGCATATTTCAATGATTCTAGAATTAATTTAAAAATTTTTGAGAGTATAACTTTTAAATTGCATTATTTCCTTTAACTTCTTTTAAGCTAAAGTTTTTTTTATATAAATCCAATCCATCTTTGTTAAACTAACAAATATAAATTTTTGCTTACTATTTTATTTTATCTAGAAGTCTTTTTGAAACTGTTCCTCTATTCATAACATTTCATAAATTAGGATTTAATTCTTTAACCCCGGATGTTTATTTTGATCTTCCTTTTAATTAAGTCAAGCGGTAGTTAAACTTAGGATTTCTTTTATTCCTAATAAGTTCATCTCCAACTTTTGCTCTGGAATAGCAAAAGCTTAAGTATGGGGGTATTTGATAAGTTGTAAATATACCTATTTTGTGTACATTAATTTAGTTGTTTTCATTTATTTTTGTCGTTTTTACTTATTTTTATTCAATAAAATGCTCCTATTTTTGTAAATATTATACTAACTTATTTTATTTTATTTTTCAGGAAAAAATCAAAAATCTGCCAAAATTGACATGTCACGCCCGTAACATATTGGTCACGCCCGTGACCAGGGCGTGACACGTCAAATTCCAGTCAATCAGCAAATTTGAAGTACAAAGCCTGACACGCCCGGCGTCACGCCCGTGTCACCCGACACGGGGCGTGACCCAAGCCCGTGTCACTCCACTCGACGAATTCATCTCGACGATCGTCGAGTGTCGACACCAACAGTTACGCCCAGCATCACGCCCGTGACCTGGGGCGTGACTCAATTTTCGCTCGACGATTTTCAACTCGACACTTTCAGCTCGACATTCGTCGAGTGTCGACACCAGCCGACACGCCCAGAGTCACGCCCGTGACCTGGGGCGTGACCACTGCGCCTGGCCGACAAGACCTGCCCGAAGACTTTCGGCGCACACCGCGCCCAGATCCACCTACCTGACACGCCCAGCGTCACGCCCGTGACCTGGGGCGTGACCACTGCGAGACTGACACGTGTCCAGCCCGAAGTCCACTTTCCCGTCAAATCGCCGGCCGCCTTCTCAAATAGTACTGTCACGCCCCCTGTAACGCCCGTGACCAAGGGCGTGACCCATGTAAAGTTTTTCTATAAATTCAGAGGTTCTGCTCTGGATTTCTGTTCCCTTTTTTGGTTCCATTTTGTATAGAGTTATGCTGCTCGGATGAAGTCCAAATGCTATGTAAGGGATATTTTCTTCCCCTCTCCTTAGTTTTTATTTTCGTTCATGTGTAACCCGTTATTATTAGCTTAATAAAATGTGTTTTTCATCCCTTTATTTGGCTTTGGAATGAGTCTAAACGACTACCTCTATGCAATCTTATTTTTATTCCTTGTCTTAACTTAGTTTTTTTTTTCGTTCTTTTTTTTATATGTGTGTGTGTGTATGAGATTAGTTTTATTGTTTTTATGTTTAGTTATTTTTACATTGTTTTAGTTTAACTTAGATTTTTATAGTTTCTAATTCATCCCTATAGATCCGTAAAAACGTTTTCAAAGTGTTTTTCCTTTTTTTACTTAGCTTTTTATTTCGTAAAACGTTTTCGTTCTTTTCCCTTTATTCGCACTTTTTTAGCATTTTTACGGAGTTATAGGAATGATAACATAATCGTTTTAACTTTTCAAGCATTTTCGTTTCTGATTTTTATTTCAAAAACTTTTTCCTCTTTTAATTTTTTCGCTCTCTTTTTATGCATTTCTACCGCATTCTAGCGGTAGAAATGTATTCGTTTTAATTTTTCGATCACTTTCATTTTTAGTTTATTTGCAAAACTTTCTTCCTGTTTAATTTTTATTTTCACTTTTTATGCATTTCTACCGCATTCTAGCGGTAGAAATGCAGTTGGTTTCAATTTTTAGATAACTTAGTTTTTTTTTATTATTTTCTGTACTTGTGCGCATTTATTTCCGCCTACTCGTTAAGAGTTAAATGGCGCTCGCTTATTTTACTTTCTGTAGAGTGCGTGAGTGTGTAATTTCCCTTTTTTCCGCCTACTCACTTGAGTTTAATGGCTGGATTTTATTTCGGTAGAGTGTGTGTGTTTTCATTTATGTCGAGAGAGAGTGTGCGTGCGTTGCATTTATTTTGTCCTACTCGTTTGAGTAGGACCCGTATTTATTTTCTTCTACTCATTTGAGTAGGACTTGCGTGTGTGCGTTTTACCGCTTTCTTTCTCCCGCCCACGCATTTGCGCCGGGACTCGCAATTTACTGCTTTCTTCAGTCCTACTCGTTTGAGTAGGACTTGCAATTTTCAGCTTTCTTTTACTGCTTTCATTTTACTGCTTTCATTTACTGCTTTGTTTACTGCTTTATTTTCTGCTTTTCTCGCAAGCCGTCCCCATTCTGATGAGTGGCTAACAGTTCTTAGCCCTCGGCATCGAAGAGCATTGGGACAGATAAAATAGCTTAAAATAACTAAAGGTCTAATTTTTCTAATTAATTAAAAGTACTTAAGGTTTGCCCGGGGTTAACGACGCGTAGGACCACATATCGATGTGTGGGCCCTATTTCCGTTTTCCATACGCTCGCCGAGAGGCCGTGCGTATGAACAGATCACCCCTTGGCAAAGAGAGTTCTACACTAACCCTCGAGAGAGGAGGCGCGCCAACTCTACCGGATTGGGTCCCCCACCCAATAGCGGGGTTCTTAGCGTAATGCGGGCGTTAAGAGGAATCCTTCGTCGGACGAGAGCCCGGTCGAATAGTCTTAGCGTTCAGGTGAGCGATAGCCCTATAGCTAGGTGGGCTCATTTTAGTGGAACCTCCACGGCAAAGTCTCCGCCTTAATTAATTAGAAATTTAGGAGCTCTTTTTATTTAAAGTCTATTTTAGTTCAATTATTTTTTTCGGTGTCATCGAGCTAAGCTCTTCATCGGCACCACCTTCAAGCTTTCTTTTTATTGCTTTCATTTTCTTTCTGTCATTTTCTGTATTTTATTATATATAAATATCCCGATAAGATAATTATCGGTAAAATAATAGTCCCCTCTAGGGAAGAGTAGAAATAATCGAACCGGACCCGAGAACAATACGATCTCGATATTCCACCCGGAATATCCTATACTACTCACGATAGGTGCACTTGCCTCCTTTCGTTAAAACTCGATCTAAACCTTTTTATATCCAAAATAAATAAATACGCGCGCCTCGTTTTCTTAAATAAATTCACTTCCGCCTTTTTCTCAAATAAAACCGCCGGGTCGCCGCGTGACCGTAAATAATTTTGGAGTTTTAACTTCATCAAGTTTTATTTATTTAAGAAAACGGGGCGCGCGTATTTATTTATTTGGATATAAAACGGGTTGGATCGAGTTTTAACGAAAGGAGGCAAGTGCACCTATCGTGAGTAGTACAGGATATTCCAGGTGGAATATCGAGGTCGTATTGTTCTCGGGTCCGGTTCGATTATTTCTACTCTTCCCTGGAGGGGACTACTATTTTACCGATAATTATCTTGTCGGGATATTTTATATATAATAAAAAGGCAGTAATAAAAAGGCAGAAAGAAAATGAAAGCATGAAGGTGGTGCCGATGAAGAGCTTAGCTCGATGGCACCGAGAAAACAATTGAACTAAAATAGACTTTAAATAAAAAGAGCTCCTAAATTTCTAATTAATTAAGGCGGAGACTTGGCCGTGGAAGTTCCACTAAAATGAGCTCACCTAGCTATAGGGCTATCGCTCACCTGAACGCTAAGACTATTCGACCGGGCTCTCGTCCGACGAAGGATTCCTCTTAACGCCCGCATTACGCTAAGAACCCCGCTATTGGGTGGGGAACCCAATCCGGTAGAGTTGGCGCGCCTCCTCTCTCGAGGGTTAGTGCGGAACTCTCTTTGCCAAGGGGTGATCTGTCCATACGCACGGCCTCTTGGCGAGCGTATGGAAAACAGAAATAGGGCCCACACATCGATATGTGGTCCTACGCGTCGTTAACCCCGGGCAAACCTTAAGTACTTTTAATTAATTAGACAGATATGACCTTTAATTATTTTAAGCTATTTTATCTGTCCCAATGCTCTTCGATGCCGAGGGCTAAGAACGATTAGCCACTCATCGGAATGGGGACGGCTTGCGAGGAAAACAGTAAATAAAGCAGTAAAGAAAGCAGTAAATGAAAGCAGTAAAATGAAAGCAGTAAAGGAAAGTTGAAAATTGCAAGTCCTACTCAAACGAGTAGGACTGAAGAAAGCAGTAAATTGCGAGTCCCGGCGCAAATGCGTGGGCGGGAGAAAGAAAGCGGTAAAACGCACACACGCAAGTCCTACTCAAATGAGTAGGAGAAAATAAATACGGGTCCTACTCAAACGAGTAGGACAAAATAAATGCAACGCACGCACACTCTCTCTCGACATAAATGAAAACACACACACTCTACCGAAATAAAATCCAGCCATTAAACTCAAGTGAGTAGGCGGAAAAAAGGGAAATTACACACTCATGCACTCTACAGAAAGTAAAATAAGCGAGCGCCATTTAACTCTTAACGAGTAGGAGGAAATAAATGCGCACAAGTACAGAAAATAATAAAAAACTAAGTTGTCTAAAAATGAAAACAACTGCATTTCTACCGCTAGAATGCGGTAGAAATGCATAAAAAGAGAAAATAAAAATTAAACGGGAAGAAAGTTTGCAAATAAAAGCAAAAATGCAAGTGAACGAAAAATTAAAACGAATACATTTCTACCGCTAGAATGCGGTAGAAATGCATAAAAAGAGAACGAAAAAATTAAATAAGGAAAAAGTTAAAATGAAAAACTAAGTGCGCGAAAAATTAAAACAACTATATAATCATTCCTATAACTCCGTAAAACTGATTAAAAAGTGAAAATAAAACGAAAAGAACGAAAAAGTTTTACAATCAAAACACGAAAATCTAAGTTAGAAAAAAAAATAAAATCACTTTGAAAACATTTTTATGGATCTATAAGAATGCAAATAAAGCTATAACAATCACAATCTAAACAAGTATAAGTAACGAAATTATGAAAACATAAAAGTAAAACTCTAACCTCATACACACACACACACCCATATAAAGAAGAACGGAAAAAAAAACTAAGTTAAAACAAAAGGGAAAATAAGATTGCTTAAGGGAGTTTTACTTAGACTCATTCCAACACCATATGAAGAGACGAAAATAACACATTTTATTAAGTAAAAACACGGTTACAAAGGAACGAAAACAAAAAGCTAAGGAGAGGGGGAGAAAATATCTCTTACATAGCATTTGGACTTCATCCGAGCAGCATAACTCTATACAAAATGGAACCAAAAAAGGGAACAGAAATCCAGAGCAGAACCTCTGAATTTATAGAAAAAATTTACATGGGTCACGCCCTTGATCAATAGTGAATGAGCTCATATCCTATGATAGAGAGTTCAGTAATTATGAACTCAATGATAATTTTCTAAGGTCCCTAACTAAAGATTGGGACATCAAGATTTGTGTCATTAGGGAAATGGCAAAGTTGGGAGAAATTCCTCCACCAACACTGTTTGGGAAACTGCTGTCCTATGAGATGCAGTTGTTGGTAAGGAAAGAAGAGGAGAAATCCACAAGAAATGAACGTAAAGAAAGGATAGTGGTCTTTAAATCAGAAGCCCCCAGAAAGTACAGAAGTAAGTCACCTTCTCCACCTCCAAAAGCAGCTGAATCTGAGTCAGATGAGTCAGTCAGCAGAAAATCTGAAAGCAGTGAAAGTGATGAGGACTTTGCTGCCTTCACAAGACATTTTCAGAAATTCTTAAATAAGAAACAGTGGAGGACAAGGCCATCTACTTCATAGGGAAATGAAGACTATAATCAGAATAAAAAATCTTCAAAGAAAGACAGGAAAAAGTCCAAGTCTAGCAAAGCAACACTATCAAAAATAGTATGCTATTGCTGTAATAGACAAGGGCATGTTGTTGCAGATTGTCCAGAGAAGAGGAAGGAGTCTAGTGACAAGAAAAGGACTCAATACAAGGGCAAGAAAGAAAAGTCTTTTGTTGTCAAAAAGGACAAAAGCCTGTCAGATATTTCTTCATCAGAAACTGAGTCAGATGCTGAGGCATATATTGGACTGTTTGCTGAGGAGGAAGAAGAAGAGTTCATGCAGATTATGAATTCTATATATGAACAAGAAGACAGTCAGTGCCAAGGGCTAATGGCATTGACAGAAAGTAACAAAATCCTAGAGCAGCCAGGACCTAGTAAGGTACAAAGTTCAACTTTAAGTTCAGTTTCTTGTGCCAGTACAGAATCAGATTCATCATCATCAAGTGATGAGAGTGCATCTGAGTCTGAAGAGGATATTCATCAGTTGATAGATGAATATAAAGTTCTGTTGCAAGCTTACAAGAAAAGCAAGTCCCTAGCCAAAAGTCAGGCAAAGGAAATTGCTAATCTCAAAGCTGCAGCAACAGATTCTGAGAAATTGTTTGATCAAAAGCTTAATGAGATAGCCAGACTGAAGCACATTACTGTGATTCAGATGGGGACTATATCATTTAAGACTGATCAAATCAAGAGTCTGGAGATTAATCTTCAGAAGGAGAAAGACTTAGTTGCTAGGTTTTCTAAACCTAAGTCAGTTCTACCCTTAATTGATGAATTTGTTCATCACAAAGGTAAAGCTGGACTGGGTTTTACTAGACCTGCAAGGACTGTTCAGTCCAAGTCCAAGTCCAAGGGCAAAGCCCCAACTCTCAACAAGTCAGCTGTAGATAAAACAGCAAAGACTGTACCTAAGCAAAGGTACAATAAGTTTGAGTGTTGGTGCTGTGTCAAGGTAGGCCACTTTGCAATGGACTGTTGGCACAATGCTAGTGTCAAAGTGAGTAGCAAACTACCTGTTGGAAAGCCTGCAGGTAGCTTTGTTAGGATGCAAACTAACCAGTACCAAGGACCCAAGAATTCTTTGGGTTCTAAGGTTCACTAATCTGTTTTGCAGGTGAGTCCAAGTGGCCATGCCCCTATATGGTACTTGGACAGTGGATGTTCCAGACATATGACTGGAACAAGGGAATTGCTAAAGGACTACACTCCAATCAAAGATGGTCCTAAAGTTACCTTTGGTGGTTCTGAAAAAGGAATCATCAAAGGGTTTGGTAACATTTCTAGTAACTTAGTTACCATTACTCAAGTGGCTTATGTTAAAGGTTTGAAACACAACCTAATTAGTATAAGTCAATTAAGTGATGTAGGATATGACATCTCATTTGTTAAGAATGGTTGTCATATCAAGAGATCAAATGATCAAGAGATCATTTTGACAGGTTATAGAAAGAGGAATGTCTACTGCCTAGACATTATGTGTGAGACCAATGGTTCTCAAGTGTGTCTTGTAGCTGATGAGACAGTCTCTCATTGTGTCAAATGGCACAAGAGGCTAGCCCATCTAAACTACAAGACAATTGGCAAACTCTTTAGCAAAGAGTTAGTGAGGAATGATCCTCAAGTTAAGTGTATTAAAGATGGTATTTGCTCAGCTTGTCAAAAGAGCAAGCAGACTAGATCCACCTTTAGAAGCATTGAAAACAAAGATGCTGTGAGGTGTTTATACCTCTTGCATATGGATCTCTTTGGTCCAATGCCAGTTCACAGCCTATGTAGGAAGGTCTATACCTTTGTAGTTGTAGATGACTACTCAAGGTTTTCCTGGGTGTTCTTCTTAACACAGAAATCTGAAACACCCAGTGTCTTCTATAGCTTTGTTAGACAAATTCAGAATGAACTAAATAGTACAGTGGTCAAAATAAGAAGTGACCATGGTACTGAATTTCAGTCTGAAAGCATAACAAAACTATGTGAAGACTTTGGGATATTTCAAGAGTTTTCTTCACCAAGAACACCTCAGCAAAATGGCATTGCTGAGAGGAAGAATAGAACCTTGATTGAGGCTGGTAGGACCTTATTAAGTGATACATCACTACCAGAATATTTCTGGGCTGAAGCAGTCAATACTGCATGACATGTTATTAATAGGGCTACCATAACTAAAAGCCTCAACAAGACCCCCATATGAGGTTGTGAAAGGCAGGAAACCAAACTTATCCTACTTCAGGATCTTTGGTTGTAAGTGATTTATACTTAACAATGGAAAGTCTTACTTGACTAAGTTTGTTGCCAAGTCCCAAGAGAGAATTTTTGTTGGGTACAACAACAATAGTAAGGCTTATAGAGTCTACAACTTGACTACACAAGTTGTAGAAGAGACTGTACATGTAGTATTTGATGAAACTAGACTTACTAACAATGAGTTGTCTAGTAGTGTATGCAGCCCCACAGGTTTAACAAAGAAGATGGACAAGCTCACTATAGAAGAAGAATCTACTGCAAGACAGCAGGTAGAAGACAGTGGCTGTTGTGCAGGGGGAGTACTACATGTACCAAATGCATAAGAAGTACAAGGAGTACAACAAGATGAAGAAGTTGAAGAAGTTCAACCTGAAGTCAGGATGCCTCCAGCCAATAGGCATCTTAGAGATCATTCAGCTGAACAAATCATTGGTGATCCAAGACAAGGGGTACAAACAAGGAGCAGAAATCTGAATGCAGCAATCTACTCCAGTTTTCTATCCCAAGTTGAACCAAAGAAGTTTGAAGAAGCCATCCTAGACCCTCATTGGATTGAGGCAATGCAAGAAGAGCTGAATCAGTTCAAGAGATGCAAGGTCTGGGAGCTTATTCCTAAACCTAAAGACCACAACATAATTGGGACCAAGTGGATCTATAGGAACAAGATGGATGAACATGGAGTCATCATTAAGAACAAAGCAAGATTGGTTGCTAAAGGATATAGACAGGAAGAAGGTATTGACTTTGATCAAACCTTTGCTCCAGTAGCCAGACTGGAAGCCATAAGGATGTTCCTGGCCTATGCAACCTTTCAAGGATTTAAAGTTTACCAAATGGATGTCAAGTCAGCATTTTTGAATGGTAATCTTAAAGAGGAAGTCTATGTGGAATAGCCATCAGGTTTTGTTGATTCAACTCTACCTAATCATGTCTATAGACTTAGGAAAGCTTTATATGGGTTAAAGCAAGCCCCTAGGGCTTGATATGAAACCCTGTCTAGTTTCCTCATTGAGAATAAGTTCACAAGGGGGAAAATAGACAAGACTCTATTCCTTAGGGAATCCAGAGGCAAAGTAATACTAGTCCAAATATATATAGATGATATTATATTTGGGTCTACTGAAAGCAGCCTTTGCAAAAAGTTTGCAAAACTAATGCAAGGTCAATTTGAGATGAGTAGTATGGGAGAGCTAAAGTTCTTCTTGGGTCTTCAAGTAAGACAGACTGAGAATGGATTATCCATATGTCAGTCCAAGTTCACCCTAGAACTCATAAGGAAGTATGGTATGGATTCATCCAGTACCATGAAGACTCCTATGGGGTCAAGTATGTCTCTTAGCAAGGATGATGCAGGGAAATCTGTAGATGAAACCTTGTATAGAGGGATAGTTGGTTCCTTATTATATTTAACTGCAAGTAGACCAGATATCATGTGTGCTACATGTGTCTGTGCAAGGTATCAAGCCTGCCCTAAAGAGTCTCATTTGACAGCAGTCAAAAGGATATTGAGATATCTAAAGGGCACTCCTTATCTAGGCCTCTGGTACCCTAGGAATGAGGATTTTGAACTAACAGGTTATTCAGATGCAGACTTTGCAGGATGCAAAGAAGACAGAAAAAGCACAACTGGAACCTGTCAATTCCTAGGTGGAAGACTGATTTCATGGAGTAGCAAGAAGCAAACAAGTGTGGCTATCTCCACTGCAGAATCAGAATATGTGGCTGCAGGAAGTTGTTGTGCTCAACTTCTCTGGATACAACATCAGCTTGAGGACTATGGAATTCAGGTAAGTAGAACTCCACTCTTTTGTGATTCTACAAGTGCAATTTCAATTGCACATAATCCTGTTTCCCATAGTAGAACTAAACCTATTGAAATAAAATATCATTTTCTTAGGGAGCATGTAGAGAAAGAGGATATTTTACTAGAATATATTAAAACAGATAATCAACTAGCTGATATGTATACTAAGCCCCTAGAAGAAACTAAGTTCAATAGGTTTAAAATTGAACTAGGAATGATAAACTTAGAGTAAGTTTATAGAATTGGAAATGGCTAAGTAAAAAGGTGTCGACACACAGAGATATCTGTGTCGACACAGAAAAGTGGTGTCGACACTTCAGGGAAAAGGTGTCGACACATCTAGGAAGTTGGTGTCGACACTTCAGAATATTAGTGTCGACACATGACAAGTTGGTGTCGACACAACCAAGGTGGTGTCGACACATAGTGTTTACTCAGAATTATCTAAGTAAAGTCTCGACTATGTGTCGCGTTAAGTGGTGTCGACACATAAACAAGTGTCGACACATATAATCTGTTGACTAAACTTGTGTCGACACATAAGTGTCGAGACATTGTAAGTCAGTGTCGACACTTATCGCCAGTGTCGACACAATTTAAGTTAGCTGCCCGCCTTTTCATCTTCAAACCTAGAAAGGTATAAATAGGATTTTGCCTTAGTTTGTCGACACGCTTTCAAAAGTTTCGAGACCAAACTTGTGTGTCGACACCTCTCTTCTCTCAGTTCAAATTCTTCAAACCCTAATGGCGCCAAAGCTTGAGGAGAACGTCAACGAAGGGTATGAACTGGTGCGCGACGCATTTGGTGATGCCGACCAAGAAATCAAGACTGTGATAACCCTAGTTGCAGACTCGGGGTTAGAATTCCTTGTTTCTGAACCTACTAAAATCTGGAAGAAAGAGGTACTGGCATTCCTCAATGAAGCTAAAGTGGACGAATCTGGATACAAGATCAAAACCAGAGTTCATGGTGCAAAGGTTAAGGTTTCACCAAAAAGTCTGAGAAAGGCACTTCAGTTGCCAGGAACTAAAGAAGAAGATGAGGTTACTGCTTCCAGGACCAGAGATGCATTGACATGGTGTGGTCTGGATTCTAAGATGAAAATTGGCTCAGTTTTCAATATAAAAGGAATGAGCAGTCAAGGGAAATTCCTGTCAGAAATTGTGGGAAAAGTAATCCTAAGTAAGCCAGGAGGGCATGATAGGGTCTTTGCCCATATGTTCAGCATTATGACCAGGATAATCTTCAATCTGAAAACTGACTGGTCTGTAGTGATCTTTGAGAAGATCAAGGAAAGCCTGAAGAAGCCCAACTTGGGCAGGATCTTAAGTCTATACCTTGCTGGAAGTATTCCAGAGGTAATGAGTCAAGTTGCTGGAACAAAAATAAATCATATGAGGAAAATGGATATGAGGATATTCTCTAGATGGGACAGGGTGTTGTCTAAAGAGATGCCAACCCCTGAGAAGATCACTCCTGAGAAAGCAACACCTCTAAAGAAGAAGAAGAAGTCTGCCCCAGTGGCTCAGGATCCATCTAGCAGCTCTGATAGTGAAGAGCAAGTTGTCTTCACACCTGATGAGCATGAAGAAGGAACTGCTGTAAAGTCTCTAGCTCAACAGATAGTTGCTGAAAGGCAGGGGGAGCAACCACCAGCTAGCCCCTTACACCAGGATCAAGTCCAGGGGGAGCCTCTAGTTGTAGAAGAACCAACTACCCTGGAAAGTGAGCAAGCAACCCACATCATCCATGAGGTAATCACTGAGCTTAATGCTTTAGATTTCCCTATAATGGATAATGCATTGTCTGATTCCCTAAATTCTGACAATCAGCAAACACAGATTGATAGTCAAGTCCCAGATGTTGTCATGGAGGACACATCTATTACAATTCAAGTTGTATCTGATCCAGTGGTTGATGAGCCAAGAATTTCTCCAGCTCATTCTCCACAAGAATTTACAATGGAAGATTTATTTCTAAATCTAGATCAACAAGACTTTGACAAGGACAATGCTACTACTGAGGGAAAGAATGCTCCAGTTGAGGGGGAGCAAGTGCCAATTCTAGAAGAACCTACAAGGACATACCCTGAGAAGGCACCAAAAGTACAGAAGGAGCTACCTAAGGAGAGGGTAGAGATAGCAAGTACATCTGCATCTGAAGATGAGGAAGTTTCAAGAGCTAAGAAAAGGAAGTTTCAAGTTTTCAGAAGAAGGAGTCAGAATTACAAAAAGGCTCTCCAAACTGTTACTCCACAGCCTATATCACAGCCAGCTCCAACTGTTGATTATAGTGCTTTAATGGTTGCACTGCAAATTAAACTTGATGAGCACATGCATGCCATTGAGAAGTATGTGGATGAATGGCAGAAATCATTGCAGTTTGATCTGGCCCAGGATATAAAGTCTATAAGATTTGAAATGAAT
Organism: Platanthera guangdongensis; assembly: GCA_039583875.1. Classification (NCBI taxonomy): domain Eukaryota; kingdom Viridiplantae; phylum Streptophyta; class Magnoliopsida; order Asparagales; family Orchidaceae; genus Platanthera; species Platanthera guangdongensis. The sequence goes on along the minus strand of CM077149.1, from coordinate 113,062,205 downwards.
CTTAATAAGAAGGACATGACAGACTGCTTCCACAAGGGAGGAAATGCAGTGGTGTACTTGGCTACACATCAGGAGAAGATAAAGGCTCAAGTAGATGACATTGCACTGAAGCAAGGGTATGTACTGGAGAATCAGCTCAGAATGAATGATAACCTCACTGCTTCCCATAATGCAATTGTTACAGAGATGAAGAGCATAGCTGCTGGACTGTCTACTTCTACTGCTACTGCTAAAGCAGAATTTGACAAAGTATTCCAAGAAGAAATCACTGCTGTTAAGACTATCATCCAAGACTCACAGAAGATCATAACTGACAAACTCCAAAGGTTAAAACCTTTCTTTAAAGATGGAGTTAATTATTTGGATAATCAAGTGAGATTTCAAAAGGATGATGTCAGAGATCACATAGAAAGAGAAGTCATAAAGGGGGAGAGGGTTTTAGTCAAAGCCAGCTCTGATCATGTCAAGTGGATATCAAATTCTATCAGAGCAACTCTTGGATATCCTCCTCTTTGTGATGATGATAATGTGGCAGAATCTGGAATACATCCTGCATATCTAGGAGGGGAGCAACCTGAAGTGGCTCAAGTCATCTACCCTCCTCCAGATTTTGACATGATTCATACTGACATACAGTCCATGTATAGCCCACCTGGGGGAAAGGACAATGTCATCATAGAGAAGGTAGTTCAGCCAATCTCTGAAGCTATGCAAGAAGCTATGCAGAAAGAAGAAGAAACTAGATTGTCTAAGAAGAGGTTTAGGGAGCAAGCTGAACAGAGACCAGACTTTGAGCAGTGGAGCCCCACCTCTAGGAACATTATTTTGACTGCATGGAAAGCTGCAAAAGATAACATTCAAGACAGGAATAAATGGTTTTCTGAACTTGAATGGAGAAAGCATGAGTCAAGGCAGGAGGCTATAGTCCAATACAGGAGAAAGGCCAAGATGGGAAAGCTACCTCCTACTGCTCAAGAGCCTAGCAAGTACTTTCCCAAGCCTTATCATTATTTTGAAAGGCAAAAGATTAAAGCAGAAGAGCTAAAGAAGAAAGATCTGAAAGGCAAGAAGCCTGCTGATGCTGAAGTTGCTGATGCTCTTTTTCAAGCCAAAATACAAGCTGGAAAAGGAATAGTGATCAAGGAGCCTGAACAAAAATAGAATAGAACTTTATTCAATTTACAATTGTAATCTTGTGTTTTTCAAACACTATGTAGCACTTTTGTATAATGAATATTACAAAGTTATGAGAACAATATGATGTGTTTTAAATTTATTTCATATTTGTTCTGAGATATTATATGTATATGCATGTTTGTTTAATACATGTGATGTTCTTTCCTGATTTCATAATTCTGTTTTACATCATTCTGTCATTTTATTATGAATGATGTATATCATTGACTAAGGGTTATGACTTCTCCAAATAGGGGGAGATTGTTGGGTATATTGGTCTAAATGTACCTGATTTGAAGAAGCCTCACTCAACTCAATGATATACATCAAAATGTATTTGATGTGTTTTGAGTTTACTTGTGCAGGTTAAGTATTTGCAGGAAAGAAGAAAAAGTTTCTAAGTCCATATGGCGACACCCAGAGGGAAAGTGTCGACACTTAAGAAGACTTGTGTCGACACCCAGACAAGCAGTGTCGACACTTGGAGTCATTGTGTCGACACCAGTGATGCTGAGTCGACACCCGACAGAAAGTGTCGACACAAGGAGCTGTGTCAACACTCAGTGAAGAAAAGTGCAGTGAAGCAGTGTCGACACTTAGCAGTTGTGTCGACACCCAGAGAAACTATGTCTACATCAGTAAGTGTCGACACTTGGAGGCTGTGTCGACGCTCAGCAAAAATCAGCAGAGACTAAGTATAAGTGTCGACACCCAGATCAATGTGTCGACACACAACAGAAGAGTCAACACTTGAAGAACGTGTCGACACAAGAAAGAATGTGTCGACACTCAGCTGAAGACTCAACACTTGAAGAAAGTGTCGACACAAGGAGTTGTGTCGACACTTAGCAAAGATCAGCAAAGTTCAACAAAATATTATAAGTACAAGTGTCGACACTAAGGGAATGTGTCGACACTCAGCCAGAGACTCGACAGAAGAAGAATGTGTCGACACAAGGAGCTGTGTCGACACTCAGTAAGTATCAACACTGAAGACATATGTCGACACCAAGAAGCAGTGTCGACACTTAACAGATTCAACACATGAAGATGTGTCAACACAAAGGTGTTGTGTCGACACTTAGAAGAATTCAGCAAAATACTGAAGTACAAGTACTTGTGTCGACACTCAATTTCAATGTCGACACATGAAGAAGAAATAGTGTCGAGATATAAAATCGACACTTAGACAACTTGTGTCGACACTTGGTCTATAAGTGTCGACACTTAAAGACAGACAGTCTCGACACTCACAGACAGTTATAAAATTTTCAAGAACTAACTGGATGACTTGACAGCTGCCATTCCAGCCGGTCTACTGCACCTGTCAGAGTTGTCAGAATTCAGTTATGCACCGGACCAGCCGGTTACCATGAAGAAGGCCTATAAATAGGCTTATGTTGTCTACAGAAAGTGGCTGTTCAGATAGTTGTTGAAGTAATTCAAAGAAGATCTAGCTATCAAGTGAAGATCTAAGAAGTTGGAGAGAGAGAGCTCCATCCAAGAAATCAGCCATTGGAACCAGGCTGAGAAGAAGGGTTCAGATTTATTCTGAATCTTAAGTAGCAGAGATCAAGGATCAACTGCAGAAGGAGTCAATCTTATTGAGTTCTACATTCAAGAAGCTTTGAAGAAAGCCAAGTCAGATTGATTTCAACTGAGTTCTTCCAAGAATTCATCAAGAAACTCACAACTCTTCTCTCTTTTCTCTGAGTTGTTGAGTCACAATTTTGTATTCATTTTATCTTGTAGGATCCTTAGGGATCTGAGTCTTGTAAGCCTGTAATTATAAAGGCTGAGTGTAGGGCTTGAGAGCCTGAGTGTAGGAGATTGAAATCTCTGAGTGTAGGTCTTGGTGGCTGAATGTAGGCCTTGGTGGCTGAGTGTAGGCCTTTGTGGCTGAGTGTAGGCTTTGTGAAGAAGCTGAGTTGTAGGGCCATGGGCCTGAGGTGTAGGAACCTGTTTTGGGTTCTGAGATAGTGGAGGAGTTTGGCCGAATCTAGTACACTGCTAGATAGGCGAAGGGGGGAAAGTGGATGTACCCAAACCTTGGGGAACCACTATAAAACTGTGTGTCTACTGTGTGTTGTGATATACTGTGATTGATGTGTGATTGCTGTGATAAAGTAGCTAGAAATCTATGTTAGATTCTGTATTCTGCCATAATAGTCAAAAAGATTCAAGTCACCTATTCATCCCCCCCCCCCCTCTAGGTGTTTAGGTACAATATCTTTCAAAGAATAAATCTAACGGTCTGTTCGGCCCTCTGGAATTGGAATTGAGAATTGGAATTGAGAATTGAAATTCAAATTCCAATGTTCGGATGTTAGAAATTCACTCGGAATTGGAATTGATCCAATTCCATGGAATTGAATTTTGTACTATGACCAATTTTTAGGGGTAAAAACAGATATTTCATGGAATTCGGTTTTTTACTATAGTCATCGCTGTCCGATCTCATTGTCGTTGCTCGATCTCATCGTCGTCGCCCGATCTCGCCATCATCGCCCGATATCGCCGCCGCCTCCCTATCTCGCCACCGCTCACTGTCGCCGCCTGATACCGCCGCCATCGCACAATCTCGCCGCCTACGACCGATCTCACTGCCGCTGCCCGATCTCTCCACCGCCACTTGATATCTCTGCCTCCACCCGATCTCGCCGCCGCCGCCTGATCTCGCCGCCGTCACCTGATCTTGCCGCAACCACCCGATCTCGCTGCCACCGCCTGATCTCGCTGCAACCACCCGATCTCGCAGCCACCACTGCTCGAACTCCGTTGCTACCTGATCGAGCCTCTGATCTCGTCGTCGTTGCCCGATCTCGCCATCGTCGACCGATCTCATCATCATCACCCGATCTCATCATCTCCGCCCGATCTCGTCGTCGTTGCCCGATCATAATTAATTGTTGTTACACTACTTGAAGTTGATTTCTCTGCTGTTGTGTTCCTTTTTTGCCATTTTATATATTTTCTTAGGGATTGTAAATGAATAATTCCCTCCATCCATTGGTTTTATTGCAATAACTTCGTCCCGAGTGACACAAGACTTCAACTTCAAATTATCATGTCACTCGATCCTGCAGGCATGAGAAAAAAAAAGAAATTATAAACCAATTCCAATTATAGAAATCCACCCTGCAGCCGAACAACTGCATTGGAATTCATATCAATTCCAATTCTTACAGGATTTGAAATTAGATGAATTCCAATTCTGCAATTCTAATTTCAGGGGGCCAAACAAACCGTAAAAGTTTTAGGCTTCTTTATCTCATGCACACAATCAATAAGAAAGTTGGGAGACTAACACATATAAGAATATTGCAAGGAAAACTTGAAGATAAAAAATCATGAGCCTACCTACTTAATTTAATAATTTCACTAGTAAAAGAAAGGTTATTAAATAACACAAGTCTCTATACCTAGAGACAGATGGGTTGTGGCTTGTGTCTTATGGGAGGCGGTTGTAGTGTGAAGATGTTAGAAGTTATCATTATAATAGGGGTTTTACGGAGGATATTTATAATGATACATTGTCATAGAAGTTAGTGACACATTTCTCATAATTCATGACTTTACAACATATTCCATTAGCGAAATTTTTCCCTGCGTGAAACGCACAGAAGTTCTGTGTGTCTTTAAATAAGTTTTTCCGCTTTTCAATTTTTTGCAGATTTTCCTCCAACATTCGGAGCGGCGGAGCTTCAGCTTTCCGAGCACCTTCAGCTACCTCGTCGTCTTCCTCGCCAGATCCAAGATCGAACTACTACAAACTCCATTGTCCAGCTGGAGATTTAGGTTTGGTGCTAATGCTCAGTTTTCTTGCTTCTGCCATTGTTCTTCCCCGCCATTCCCGACTTCATAAACCTTAGCTTAAGTTGTCGCCATTGTCAAGCTGAGAGATCTTCTTCCCTGTCATTGCCGACTTCAGAAAGTGTAGGGCTACCCCGCCTCTCTCAGTTGCTAAGCTTCTTCGGCTTCAAACAACTCAAGTTTATCATTTCAGACCTATACCTGAATTTGTGTTATAAAATGCAGATACTATCTAAAGTCTACATTTAAACATGGCCCCTTTAAACCCGCCAGATACTGAACCTCAATCAGTCAGTATTAACTGTATTAATTTATGACTGGTTTTTAAAACTAATTTTAGGACTGGATTTTTTTATACATTAAGTATCAGCTGTATTAATTTTTGACTGATTTTTTAAACTAAATTTAGGACTGCATTTTTCAGACAGTAAGTAATAACTGTATCTTTTTTACTGGTTTTTTGTACTAAATTTTGGACTTGGTTTTTTCATATATTTTTCTAACTATATGAATTTACTGTTTTTTTTAGACTGGAGTCTTTGATGAACTTTTCTAGCTGTATCAATTAACTTAAATTTCAAATGTATTGTTTGTCTTTACTATAAGTTGGTTTGTTTCCTTTGTTGATATGATTTTTTTCCTTTTTGCTTGTAGTTGAAGAAAGAACCTATTGTGTTCCCCATTGTCCACTCTGACGAGGAAGCGTACAAATTGTACTGTGACTATGCGCACAGAACAGGATTTAGTGTTCGTAAGCAACACTTAACGCACTGTACTCATACCCGCATAATAAAACTACGGGAGTATTCCTGCTCAAAAGCGGGGCTCAAGAATATGAAAAAAATCACCAATGAAGTATCGTAAATCAGATATACGCACTGGGTGTCTTGCTTCCATTACATTCAGAGCTGATGAAGAAGGCAAAAATTGGACAGTGTCCAGATTTGTAGAGGAGCATAATCATCCGCTAGCTACCGAGAAAGATAGACATTTACTAAGATCTAGACGCAATGTTTCTGAAATGCAGGGGAACATTTTGAAAAATATGACGGCTGCTGGAATTAAAGCTGTGGACTCATACAACTTCATATCAAATGAAATTGGTGGGGTTGAAAATGTAGGGTTCTCAAAGACCGACGCGTTCAACTACGTACAACGAGAAAGAAGAGCTCTGATAGAGAGTGAAGACGCCTCAAGCTTGCTTCAGTTACTTCAAAAAAAATATTTGGCAGACAATATGTTCTCTTATGAGGTTTGTACATATGAGATGAACAGATTGACAAGCTTCTTATGGGTGGATGAGCACAGCAAGATAGATTACGATTGTTTTGGAGATGTTCTTATTTTTGACACTACGTATAAACTTAATAGGTACAATTTAGCTTGCACACCATTCATTGTCGTGAATCATCACTGGTAGAATGTTTTCCTCGGTGGGGCATTTATCGCTGAGGAGACAATCGAATCATTTTGTTGGGTGTTTGAGACGTTTCTTTCATGTGTGGGTGGTAAGCAACCAATTACTATCTTCACAGACCAGGATCAAGCAATGACAGTTGCTATTGAGCGAGTATTGACCACAACTCGTCATCGGTTGTGTCAGTGGCACATTTGCAAGAAGGCCCCATCAAAAGTCCCAACATTCAACAATGATAGAAGTGTTCGCAATTGTTTTTATCACTGTATGAGCAAGTGCGACGGCAAGGAAGAGTTCAATAGGTATTAGCACGAAATGATTACGAAAGGAGGTCTACATAACAATAGATGGCTGGGAGATATTCATAATATTAGGAGAAGGTGGTCCACAACATTCAATAAAGATGTGTCAGACGTCGGCATATTGTCAACCCAAAGAAGTGAGTCAGCCAATAATTGCCTTCATGGTTGTTCAAAGCCAACCAGTTAGCTAGTTGAGTGTTTTTTGGGAATGGAAAAACTTGTTGCATTGTGGCGTCGTAATGAGCGGGATGAAGATTTTAGGTGCTCGAACAGTGCTGTAAGCTTAAGATACAAAATGTCTGCCCTACTAAAGCACATCTCAAAGCAGTACACCAAAAAAATGTATGTAACTTTTGAGAAAACTTTCATGGAAGCACTCCTAAGAGTGAATGTGGTGGATGAGAACAGATATGACGATTGGAATATCTTATATATCACAACCCAAAACGATTCTGTCGATGCTGGGAAAAGATGGTATGTAAATTATAATTCTACAACCAGTACTGCACAGGGTTCCTGTTGTGATTTTGAGACGAAAGGTATCTTATGCCAACATATCTTAAGGATATATAACCTAAGGAACGCTAGGCAGATTCCAAGTCTTTATGTTCTTAAAAGATTTACTTTAATTGCCAGAAAGGGCATCTACCTACCCGACACGCCTTCTCTGACAGATTATGAATCAAATCTGATATTTAGAAACCATCTAATGTGATTCAGCTATGATTTGGCACGACAAGCTGAAAATTCTAAAATTGCAAAGGAGCATGTTGTAAGTGCAATGAATGCCCTGGCAGTAAAGGTTGGTAACTTGATTGTTAACGACAGCCATTGTGCGAAAGGCTATGTCGGTGAAAGTAAGAAGACGAATATAGACGTGAATGACCCCCCGATGAAGCGACCAAAAGGAGCTCCAAGTGCACGTATGAAAGACCATTGGGATCGAGAGAACCGAACACAAAAACCTCGTAATTTATTTAATTTTTATTTGGTAATATATGCATTACTCCTATTAGAAATCGAAGTTCTAATTTTGGTTTTAATATCATGCAGGTTGTAAAGCGGGATCTAAGGGAAAAGAGATCAATGTTGATGACACACCAAACACAAAAGAGTTCGACTTCTTTGGAAGTCAGTCTATAGAGCAGCAAGCTTCTCCTCCTCATACGCCAAGATTTGATAATTCAACTGATGACTACTTCGTTAACATGTCTTTCAATTTTTTCAGCATTCCGGATGTATTCAAGCCCATTTGACAACAAATATTTAACCAAAAGCTACATTAGTCTTCAAGCATCACTATGTAACTCATTGTTTGTAATGTTATTGCATAAGCATCATAAGTAGTACTCACAATAGATATGCATGATATTGTATTAGCTTTACCTATCTTTTATTTGTTTGACGATATGAATTAGAGAGTAGCGACAAATCATCATGCAGATTTTGATAAAAAAATAGTAAATAAAAAAACAATACCTAAAATACTCTCCAAACATAATATACTGCAACATAAATAATGATCAAAGCCTATTTAAGAGATTAAAACCCAAATTAAATTATTTCATTGTGCTATTAACTTTAACCAAAGTCTAAATTACTCCCCAAACATGATATGTTGCAACATAAATAATACTCCAAAAACGTATGAATGATTCATGCTAGTAGTAGATATACTGCTAGCATGATTTACTTGTTCACCTCCTGCCCCGGAACATTGGCCAATATTAATTCATATGCAAACCAGAGAATTCCCAAGGATTATTCAGAGATGACCAAGGATGAGATCATCCTGAAAACTATGGATAAAAGAGCCCAGAACATCATAGTAAGTGTCATTGATGATGCAAATTTCCAGAATTTGATTCACTACAAGACCTCCAAAGAAATGTGGGATACTTTGATAGTCTACATGGTGGGTTCTGAAGAAGTCAGACAAGATAGAAAATTTATGCTGAACCAGAAATATGAGAGTTTCAGACAAGAAAAGTCTGACAGTATAACTGAGTGTTATAAAAAGTTCTATAGGATAGTAAATGAGTTGATGTCCTATGGTAGAATATTTAGTACATATGAACTGAATGATAAATTCCTAAGATCCTTGACAAAGGATTGGGACACTAAGATTTGTGCCATTAGGGAAGTGACCAAACTTGCAGATATCTCACCTCCAACTTTGTTTGGAAAATTGTTGTCATATGAGATGCAGTTGATGGCTAGGAAAGAGGAAGATAAAAGTGCAAAAGGGGAGCATAGAGAAAAGTCTGTGGCTTTCAAGGTTGAAGCCACTAGGAAGAACAGGAGGATGTTTACATCTCCTCCTAAGATAGTTGCTAAAATTGCTTCAGATAATTCAGACAACCAAAGTTTAGACAGTAGTGACTCAGATCAAGACTTTGCTGCCTTCATAAGGCAGTTTCAGAAGTTCCTGAAGAAGAAGCAGTGGAAGTCTAAGCCTTCCACATCTCAGCCTAAGGATGACTATTATTAAAAGAGGAAGTCATCCAGGAAGGACAGGAGCAGGTCTAAGCCAAGCAAATCTACAACATCAAAGATAGTTTGCTACTGTTGTAATAGGCATGGACATGTTATGGCTGAGTGTCCAGATAAAAGAAAAGAGTCTACTGATAAAAAGAAGATTTTACACCAGAGCAAGAAGGAGAAATCCTTTGTTGCTAAGAAGGAGAAGAGCTTGACAGACCAATCTTCTTTAGAGTCAGAATCTGAAGCTGAGACATACATTGGTATATATGCAGCAGATGAAGAAGAAGAGTTTCTACAAGTGCTGAACTCTATCTATGAACAAGAAGACCATCAATGCAAGGGACTGATGGCTGTGTCAGAATAAGATAAGTGCCAGAATCAGCCTGGTCCTAGTAATGTACAATGTTTTTCCAATAAATCAGATTGTAGTACTGGGTCAGAGTCAGAAACTTCTGCATCAAGTGATGTGGATGGGTCTGAGTCTGAAGATGATATTTATCAACTGATAGATGAATATGAGGACTTGTTGCAGGCATTAAAGAAAAGCAAAAATCTGGCCAAAACTCTGGCCATGAAAATTGCAGATCTTAAGATGGATGTATCTGATTCAGAGAAGTTGCTGGATTAGAAGTTGAATGAGATAGCCAGACTGAAAAATATTACTGTTATTCAGATGGGTACTATCACATTTAAGAATGATCAGATTAAAAGTCTGGAGAATAGACTTCAGAAAGAAAAGGAAATTATAGCTAGTTTTTCTAAACCAAAATCTGTGTTACCCTTGATTGATGAGTTTGTATCTCGAAAGGGTAAGGCTGGGTTAGGGTTTAAGAAAACTGCATGGACTGATAAGTCTAATAAGAAAGGCAAAGCCCCAGCACAAATCAAGAAACCTGCTGTAAACAATTCAGCTAAGGTTGTACCTAAACAAAGGTATAACAAGTTTGAGTGTCGGTGTTGTGGCATGGTAGTCCACTTTGCCTTAGATTGTTGGCACAATATCAGTGTCAAAGAGAGTAGCAGTCTGCCTATCAGAAAAGCTGCAGGCAGATTTGTTAAAGTTCAGACTAACTTGCACCAAGGACCCAAAAGTTATTTGGGTTCTAAGGTTAAGTAATCTGTGTTGCAGGTGAGTCCAAGTTGTCATGCCCCTATATGGTACTTGGACGGTGGATGTTCCAGGAACATGACTGGAACAAGGGGATTGCTGAAGGACTACTCACCTATCATGAATGGGCCTAAAGTAACCTTTGGTGGTTCAGAAAAAAGAATCATCAAAGGATTTGGTAATATTTTTAATAACCAGATTACTATCTCTCAAGTGGCCTATGTGAAGGGTTTGAAACACAACCGTATAAGCATAAGTCAGTTGAGTGATTTAGGATATGATATTTCATTTATTAAAAATGGATGTCATATCAAAAGGTCAAGTGATCAAAAGGTCATATTGACAGGATATAGAAAAAGAAATGTGTATTGTCTTAACTTTGAGTGTGAGAACAATGTTTCTCCTATTTGTCTTGTACCTGATGAGAAAGCCTCTCACTGTGTTAAATGGCACAAGAGGCTGGCCCATCTTAACTACAAGACTATTGGTCAACTCTTTAGCAAAGAGTTAGTGAGGAATGATCCTCAAGTTAAGTGTATAAAGGATGAGATATGCTCAGCTTGTCAAAAAGGCAAGCAGACCAAATCCTCCTTTCATAGCCTTGAAAAGAAGGATTCATTGAGGTGTCTATACCTCTTGCATATGGATCTATTTGGTCCTATGCCAGTTCATAGTCTAGGTAGGAAGGTCTACACTTTTGTGGTGGTAGATGACTATTCTAGATATTCATGGGTGTTCTTTCTGAGACAAAAATCTGAAACTTCAAGTGTTTTATATAGTTTTGTCAAACAAATTCAGAATGAACTTGACAGTACAGTGGTCAAAATCAGAAGTGACCATGGCACTGAATTTCAATCTGAGAGTATGACAAGACTATGTGAAGAATTTGAGATTTTTCAAGAATTTTCCTCACCTAGAATACCACAGCAAAATGGTATTGCTGAAAGGAAGAATAGAACACTGATTGAGGCTGGTAGAATTCTATTGAGTGACACTTCTCTCCCAGAATATTTCTGGGCTGAGGCAGTAAACACTGCATGTCATGTGATCAATAGGGCTACTATCACCAAGAGCCACAAAAAGACTCCCTATGAGATTATGAAAGGCAGAAAACCAAACTTATCCTATTTTAGGATCTTTGGTTGCTAGTGCTATATACTTAACAATGACAAGTCCTATCTAACTAAGTTTGTTGTCAAATCACAAGATGGGATATTTGTTGGGTACAACAAAAATAATAAGGCTTATAGGGTCTACAACTTGATTACTCAAGTTGTAGAAGAATCTGTACATGTTGTCTTTGATAAAACAAGACTGATTAACAGTGAGTTTCCAAGTAGTGCTTGCAGTTCTACATGTATAAATGAGAGAATGGACAAGCTTACCATTATAGAAGATTCAACTGCAAATCAGGAAGTGAAAAATGGTGGCTGCTGTCTAGGGGGAGTACAAGACTCTCCAGATGCTGATGAAAACCAAGAGGTGCAGCATAATGAAGAGACTGGAGGTGTTCAACCTGAAGATAGACTACCTCCAGCTATTAGACACTTAAAGGATCATACAATAAATCATATAATTGGTGATCCAAGGCAAGGAGTACAAACAAAGAGCAGGAATCTGAACACAGTTCTTTGCTCTAGCTTCTTATCACAAGTGAAACCCAAGAAATTTGAAGAAGCTGTTCTAGACACACATTGGATTGATGTCATGCAAGAGGAGCTGAATAAGTTCAGAAAGTGCAAGGTCTGGAAATTAGTTCCTAAACCAAAAGACCACAATATTATTGGAACAAAGTGGATCTTTAGGAACAAACTGGATTAGAATGAGATTATTGTGAAGAACAAAGCAAGACTTGTTGCAAAAGGATACAGGTAGGAAGAGGGTATTGACTTTGATCAAACATTTGCTCCAGTAGCAAGACTGGAAGCAATTAGGATGTTCATAGCCTATGTAGCATATCAAGACTTTAAGATATTCCAAATGGATGTAAAATAAGCATTCCTACATGGAAATCTAAAAGAGAAAGTATATGTGGAGCAGCCCTCGGGTTTTGTTGATCCACTCTATCCTTCTTATGTCTATAGATTTAGGAAAGCCTTGTATAGGTTGAAACAAGCCCCAAGGGCTTGGTATGAAACCCTGTCTAATTTCCTCATTGAGAACAAATTCTCAAGGGGGAAAATAGACAAGACTCTATTCCTTATGGAGTCCAAAGGAAAGATTATCCTAGTCCAAATATATATTGATGACATAATATTTGGGTCTACTGAAAGTAATCTTTGCAGAAAGTTTGCAAAGCTTATGCAACGAAAATTTGAAATGAGCAGTATGGGAGAACTTAAGTTCTTCTTGGGTCTCCAAGTAAGACAGCCTGAAGATGGCTTGTCCATATCCCAGTCTAAGTTCACCCTGGAGTTAATTAAGAAGTATGGTATGGAATCATCCACTACCATGAGAACTACTATGGGGACAAGTGTGTCTCTAAGCAAAGATGAGGCAGGGAAACCTGTAGATGAAACTTTGTATAGAGGGATAGTTGGCTCCCTCCTTTATCTGACTGCTAGTAGACCAGATATCATGTATGATACATGTGTCTGTGCTAGGTACCAATCATGCCCTAAAGAATCTCATCTTACTGCAGTAAAAAGGATTTTGAGATATCTTAAGGGCATACCCAATCTAGGCCTTTGGTACCCTAGGAATGAAGATTTTCTACTGACAGACTATTCAGATGCAGATTTTGCAGGTTGCAAAGAAAATAGAAAAAACACTACAGGCACCTGTCAATTTCTAGGAGAAAGATTGGTGTCTTGGAACAGTAAGAAGCAGACCAGTGTGGCAATTTCCACAGCTGAGTCAGAATATGTGGCAGCAGGAAATTGTTGTGCATAGCTATTGTGAATTCAACACCAGCTAGAAGACTATGGTATTCAGGTAAGTAGAACACCTTTGTTTTGTGATTCTACAAGTGCAATTTCTATTGCTAATAATCATGTTTCACATAGTAAGACTAAGCATATAGAAATTAGATACCATTTTCTTAGAGAACATCTAGAGAAAGAGGACATATCACTAGAATTTGTCAAAACAGATAATCAAATTGCAGATATGTTTACTAAGCCTCTAGATGAAACTAAATTCAATAAGTTTAAAATTGAATTAGAAATGTTGAACTTAGATTAGTTTAACAAAATTGGCTAAGTAAAATTATGTTGACACAAGAAATTGTCTGTGTCGACACATAGAAGTGATGTCGACATTCCAGGAAAATGATGTCGACACATCTAGAAAATTGGTGTCGACACTTTAGAGAAATAGTGTCGACACATCCAAGAGTGGTGTCGACACATCCAGAGATGGTGTCGACACTTAGGTTCAACACAGATTCCGTCGAGTGGAGTATCGACTAATCGTTGAACGTAAATGTATAAGTGTCGACACATAGTAGTCAACACTTATGTCGAGACATTAGAAGTCTGTGTCGACACTTTTCAACAGTGTCGACGCATTAAGAGAATTAAGACGTGCATTTTCACTTTTGTTTTTAGAAAGGTATAAATAGGTCAACAACATTGTCTGTCGACACGCTCTCCATAGTTTCGAGACCAAAAGTTTGTGTCGACAAATTCTCTCATCTAAATTCAAGATTTCTCTCAACCCTAATGGCTCCCAAGCTTGAAGACAATGTCAATGAAGGATATGAGCTGGTACGCAACGCCTTTGACCATGCGGAACCTGACATTAAAGCTGTAGTAACCCTAATAGCTGAGAATGGGTTGGAGTTTCTAGTTTCTGAACCAACTAAGATTTGGAAGAAAGAGACACTAGAATTCTTTGGTGCTGCTACCCTAGATCAAACTGGACTTAAAATTAGATCCACAGTCCATGGAGTAAAGGTGAAAATCACTCAGAAGAGTTTAAGGAAAGTTCTTCACCTACCAAGAACACAAGAAGAAGTAGATGTACTTGCCTCTAAGCTAAGGGAAGCACTTCAATGGTGTGGACTGGATTCCACCATGAAGATTGGCTCAGCCTTGAACAGGAAAGGCATGAATATGCAAGGGAAGTTCTTGTCTGAAGTGGTAGGAAAAGTGATACTGTGTAAGCCAGGGGGCATGATAAGATATCAGCCCATATGTTCAGTTTAATGACCAGAATTATCTATAAACTAAACACTGATTGGTCAGCAGTCATATTTGACAAGATTAAGGAAAGCATCAAGAAACCCAATTTGGGAAGGATTATGAGTCTCTACTTGTCTGGAATAATTCCAGAAGTGATGACATAGGCTGCTGGATCTAAGATTAATCATATAAGGAGAATGGATATCCAGATCATATCCAGATGGGATAGGATCCTAACTAAGGACATGCCTGATGAGGAGAGACAAGAGGTTCCTGAAAATTCTACAACACAGGAAATTCCTGCACAAGACCCTATAGATGGTGCACAAGTGCGGGGGGAGCCACATATTGAGGTAGAGCCAACTCACCTGAAAAGTGAAATGGCTTCACAAAAAATTCTTGAGCCAACTCAACTACACAGTCAAGCACAAGATGTCATTATGGAGGATGCATCTGCAGTTGCTGATGCTCCAGAGACAAGAAAATCTCAAGTGCCTACTCAACAAGAGTTTACCTTAGAAGAGGTGTTTCCTGATTTAGTGCAAGCTAATATTGAGGGGGAGCATGCTAGTTTTGAGGGGGGAGAAAACTGATTTTGAGGGAGAGCAAGATGACCTTTAGGGGGAGCAAGTAGGAATACAGGGGGAGAATGCAAGGACTGAGGAGGAGCAGATAAGCATTGAGAAGGAGCAAAGGACTCAGGGGGAGCAACCTAGGATTGCACATGTATTGCCTCCTAGCCCTAAAGATGCAGTTGATATAGCTAGTTCCACAGCATCTGAGGATGAAGAAGCTACAAGAGCTAAGAAGAGGAAGCTAATGGTCTTCAAGAGGAGAAGCCAAAGCTACAAGAAGGCACTACAAACTGTTGCTCCACAACCTGCCCCAACAGCTGATTACAACTCATTGTTGGTTGCCTTGCAGATCAAGTTAGATGAGCAAAGGAATGTCATGGAGAAGTATCTGGATGAAACTCATAAGGATCTACAATTCTCTTTGGCTCAGGATATAAAGTCCATCAGATTTGAAGTGAATCAAAATAAGAAAGAAATGACTGATTGTTTCCACAAGGGTGGAAATGATGTGGTTTTCCTAGCAACACATCAAGAGAAAATCAAGACCCAAGTTGATGACATAGCTGTCAAACAAGGATATGTTCTAGAAAATCAGATTAGAATGAATGATAATCTGACAGAATCACATAATGTGATTGTTACAGAACTGAAGAATGTTACAAATGCCCAGACTGATGACAAGGCTAAAGCCAAGCCAGAGTTTGATAAGGAGAAGTTTGATAAGTACTTACAGGAAGGACTAGCTGCAGTCAAAACAGCTATTGAACAATCTCAAAAGACCATTTCTGGACAACTACTTAAGTTAAAGGCATTCTATAAAAATGGTGTTAATTTTGTTGATGAGCAAATCAGATTTCAAAAAGATGACCTTAGAGATCCTGTGGCTAGAGAAGTCATAAAGGGGGAGAGAGTATTAGTCAAAGCTGGATCTGATCATGCTAAATGGATTTCCAATAGCATCAGAGCCACACTTGGATATCCACCCCTCTGTGATGATGACAATGTGGCTGAGTCTGGAATACATCCTGCTTATTTTGGAGGTGAACAAGCTGAAGTTGCTCAAGTAATTTATCCTCCAGTAGATTTTGAGATGATACATCATGAAGTACAGTCTATGTGCAATCCTCCTGAAGGTAATAAAAATATTATTCTTGAGAAAGTAGACAAGCCTGTGCCAGAGGCAGTTTTGAAGGAGCAAGAAGCTCTTTTGTCTAAGAAAAGATTTAGAGAACAAGCAGAGTTGAAGCCTGATTTTGAGCAGTGGAGTCCAACCTGCAGAAACATTATATTAACTGCTTGGAAAACTGTAAAGGACCAGACTCATGATAGGGGTAAATGGTACTCAGAACAAGAATGGAAAAAGCATGAAGCCAGGCAAGAAGCCATTGTTCAATATAGAAGAAAGGCAAAACTTGGGAAGCTACCTCCTAATGCTCAGGAGCCTAGCAAATATTTCCCTAAGCCCTTTCACTACTTTGAAAGACAAAAATAAGGGCTGAAGAGCTTAAGAAGAAAGATCTAAAAGGAAAGAAGTCTGCTGATGATACTGATGCTCCAGTTCAAGCCAAGGTCCAATCAGGCAAAGGAATTGTCATTAAGGAGCCAGAGCAGCCTTAAATTAGATTTACTAGATTTTATCACATTGTAAATTTTAGTGTTTAAAATCTATGTAAACTTTTATTAAAGAAACTTTTGAAGTTGAAGCAAACCATGATTAATGCTTATTCTGTGACAGCATTGTTATTATTCTGTGATGATTGTTTATATATGTTTTGTTTAAGAAGTTGTCCTGTCATATAATATTTTTATACATCAAAATGTGTATTTGTTATGAATGGTGTATATCATTGACTAAGGGTTATAACTTCTCCAAATAGGGGGAGATTGTTGGGTACATTGGAAAATGTGTACCAGATTTGAAGAAGCCTCACCCTACTCAATGATATGCATCAAGGTGTATTTGATGTGTTTTGAGTTTATATGTGCAGGTTAAGTAAATGCAGGAATGCAAAAAAATTTCTAAGTCCATATGTCGACACCAGGAAAAGTTGTTTCGACACTTATGAAGGCTTGTGTCGACACTGGAGAAAAGCTGTGTCGACACTTGGAGTTAATTGTGTCGACGCTTGGAATGGCTGTGTCGACACCTGAAGAAACTGTGTCGACATGTAGAGGCAGTGTCGACACACAGTGAAGCATTGTCGACATCAATTGTGTCGACACCAAGAGGCAGTGTCGACACACAGGAATATTTAGTTGACATCAACTGTGTCGACACCAAGAGGCAGTGTCGACACATAGAAGACTTTGTCAACACACTACAGAATTTAGACAGAGTTAAACAAAAGAAATAAATGTGTCGACATACAAAGGCAGTGTCAACACACAGAAGACCTTATCGACATCAACTGTGTCGACACATAGGACTTGTGTCGACACACAACAAAGTTTCAACTACGTTAAAGAAGAGAAGTGATTGTGTCGACACACAGAATCAGTGTCGACATATTCTACAGAAGGCTGTGTCGAGAAGTATTAACAACAACAAAGGAGATGCGTCGACACCACCAAGGCTTGTGTCAACACTTAGTCCATTTGTGTCGACACTTAGTCTACTTGTGTCGACACATGATGAAGTTTAGTCTCGACACTTTCAGACAAATACAGTATTTCAAGAAGTGACTGAATGACTTGACAGCTGCTGTTACCAACCGGTCTACTGCAACTGTCAAAGCTGTCAGAAGTTTGTTAGAAACCGGATCAGCCGGTTACCATGGAGGAAGACTATATAAAGACTCTCTCCTTCAACAGAAAGGGATGAAGTTTGAAGATTGAAGTATATACACAGATAACTAACAACACAAAAAAGCAGAAGACCTTTGACAGAAGATCTAAGAAGTTGGAGATAGAGAGCTCCATCTAAGAAGTGCAATTGCTGAACCAGGCTGCCAAGAAAGATTCAGATTGAGATCTAAATCTCAAGTCAGAAGCTGATTGAAGATCAACTTCTCAAGAGTTCAACCCTACTGAGTTCAGATTCAAGAAGCTTTGAAGAAAGCTAAGGGAGGTTGTTCTCTGTCATCAGGTTCTTCCAAGAACTGATCAAGAAGTCATACATTCATTCTCTCTCTACCAGGGTGGTGGTAAAACAATTTGTTAAATCAATTTTCTGTAAGATCTTTATAGATCTGAGTTGTAAGCCTGTGTTTATAAAGGCTGAGTGTAGGAGAATATTTTCTCTGAGTGGTAGGCCTTGTTGAAGGCTGAGGTAGGGTTGTGAGCCTGAGTTGTAGGAGATTGATATCTCTAAGGTGTAGGCCTTGTGTAGGCTGAGGTAGGGCAGATTGCCTGAGCTGTAGGAGCCTTGTTGGGTTCTGAGTTGTAAGATCTGAGGATCTGAGGTGAAGTGCAGAAGTTAGGTCGAATCTAGTACACTGCTAGATAGGCGAAGGGGTAAAGTGGATGTACCCAGACCTTGGGGAACCACTATAAAAATCTGTGTGCAATCTGTGTTGTGGTAATTCTATGAATCTGTGCTGTGTTAGCTATAAAATTATCTGATGTTAAGTAAATAACTGAATAGATTTGCTGCCTTAAAAAGAAAAAGGAATTACACATATTCACCACCCCCCCCCCCCCTCTAGGTGGTTAGACACTAATTCTTTCACCCGCGATAATGTAAATAAATTACTCGCTTTTACATAACCAAAAAAAATAACCTAAGCAATCAAACTTATACCTTTTTGTAAATTGGCTCAGAACAGAATCTATAATTTCACGCTGGTGATGGGTTATTAAAGCTCTGTCAGGGTATTGCTCCTCTTCTTTTATCTTCTCATTCTTACGTTCCATTTTTTTTTCATATCACCCCTTTGTTTAATATCACGTATCATACTAGTAGGACTCAATGCTGGTGTGGGATCAACAAGTGTAACTTCAAGAGTAGAAACAGGGGTATTGTCCAGAGTAGGATTGATGGCAGAACGATCAGGACATGATAGGGGAGATGGTCGGGGAGATGGTGGGGGAGATGACCGAGGAGGTGATGTAGGGAAAGCACTATGTTTGTTGAACCACGACTCACACAAATCCTGTAAAGAGTGGACATCCCTACGAACCTCATCTATCGCAGCCTGGAGCCGAGCCTCCACACGTAGCAAGCCCTCAGCTACCGTCAACATTTCCTTCTTCTCCCTCTTAACCTTTCTTAAAAATATTCTTTCCCTCTTTCTTTTCTGCTTTCTCTTTAGCCTCTGCCCCTCCAATCCTTCTCCTAGGTCGACATCGAACCTAACAACTTTCTTAACCGACAAAACTTATTACATGAATGTATATGTTGACAAATGCCTCAAATAAATAGATTTCTTATTGTTAAGGTAAAACAAAGTACCTTCGCAAACTTTTTCTTAACCGGCTCAAAATCAGAGTCATCTTCTTCCCCAAGAAGTTCCCTCTCTGCAGATGTTATACCACTGAATGTAGTCCTCACCTACAATACAGTCATAATAATAAGAAATCATTTATAAAAATTTAAAAATCAATCAATATAAATAAATTGGTAAGGCAAACCTGATCGTCAATACAGAGAGTTCTAACGAGACTGGAGCAAACTTTGGTATTGTAACTTAGTTTGGACGACCATATGCATATCCTAGGTCGTGCAATTTTGTCAACTACAATTTGTAATTTTGTATGCTCGTACAATCAAACCTGCAACACTATATAAGTCATGACTCTATAAATAAATGAGTAGGCAAACATTAGTATATCACTTACCACTACCACCACAGAGCAACCTTCAAAGTAGTCCAAGTTCTCACCAGGTGCTCGAAGTGCACACCTGTCACTAAGCTCAGATAGCTGTTCATGCAAGTGTTGGTGTATAGCCTTTGGCCAATTATACTTTACGAAGTCACTGACCCCTTTGATGGGTATTAAACTGGCTGGAATTTTAAGACTCATTGCCGGGAACATAAAAAACCACTACTAGGTACCTAACTAAAATGTCAACACGTCTACTCTCCAACGTAGGAGACCACTCTTCTGACACTAGACTCTTCATTTCCTCCGTCAGAGATTTTTGGGTTACCCGAGCTAATGGTTTTTTAACAAAGGAGAAGTATATACCGCGATTCGTTAAACCCAAAATAAGGGCAATCTCATTCGTGCTGAGAGAAACATAACACAAGTATAGAGATAGCATGGCTAAAAATAAGAGAAAATAAGCGTGAGGAGATGAAAGGATAATGACCATGAGAACAAAACAAAAAAAGATAAAAAAATGCAGGAAGCCAAAAAAACACATAAAAAAGACAGGAGAAAGATATGTGAGAAAACACTAGAGAATGCCCTCATTGGCATTTTCAAGGCATAGGGATGCAACAAACTTTTTTTATCATCACAAGATTTTTTCTTTCTCCTTATTCTAAAGCTTCCAATAATCATTGACTTCATGATCCTTCTTTTTTCAGTAGTTGCAATGACTATCTATCTTTTCTTAGACTTGTCCCCTCTAACTGAACCAGACTGACCCCAAGAAAATAAAGCTGAACTTTAAGAAATACCTGGTCGGACGGCTTCTTTCGGAAGTCATTTGAGAGTGTTAGATTTCGTGGAGCTTGGCAGTCTGGCAGTTTGGTCGGGCGGCTTGGCGGTCTGGAGACATGGTCCTGGCAGTTTGGAGGCTTAGCGGTCTAGAAGCTTGAACCAGACGGTCTAGAGGTTTGGCGGTCTGGCGGATTGATAGCAGCGGTTAGCCTTGGCGGCCTGGTTCTGCTATATTGCGGACTGCCTCTGGCAGGCTGGTCAAAGTTCTAACCAGCATAGTGTCATTCAACCCTGTTGCAGGTTTGGCGGTCAAGAGGTTGTAGTCGTTGCAGATAGACGCTGCGGTCTGAGCAGCTGAAGCTGTAGAAAGAGCCAGAGCTGAAGCTGCGGGTAGAGGTGATTGTTGCAGCCTGATGATCAAGGGAGCTGACCTTAAGTTCAGCGGTCTTATGCATCTATCCGCTTGTGTTGAGTAGACTGTTGATCAGGACGGCGATAGCAGGCTGAGTAGAGTCTGGTGGTTACTTGTGTGGATCAGACAGTTTATCTAACCGCTCAGTTATAAGCGGTCTAAAATTTTTTAACCGCTTATTCACATGTTGTATATTAGTCTCACATCGTCTGTTGTATATTCCTTCTATCTTCTCCCTATAAATATGGGGTCTTACTTTTGTAACTTAACTTTTTTGTGGAATGCAAAATTTTTTATTTATATTTTCTTACATGGTATCAGAGCTCATCTGATCCTTGCGGTTTTCGATTTTCTAACCGCCTGCTTTGATGTTCTACGCTCTTTGTGAATTTCGGTTTTTTTAACCGCCCGCCTTCTGTGGTTTCTCCTATTTCTGCGTTTCACAGATTCCGATTTTTTTCCCAATCGCCCGCTGTGATTTCCTTCTAACCGCTCAGACTCTTTTCTTAACCGCCTATTGTGTTTTCCTTCTAACATAGTGGACTCTTTTCCTAGCCTTCTTCGTGACAGATACTGAGTACTCTTCTTCAATTTATCTGCATCTTCTTCTCAAACGCACCAACTGTTTTAACTCCGTCTGGTAATCTTGGAACTGCTTTCAAGTTGACTGGCCCAAATTATCTAGACTAGAGTGTTTTGTTTGTGTTCTTATTGAGGTCTCAACACAAACGACATCATCTCACTGATGACCCTCCAGCTCATGGATATGCTGTCTTTGATGACTGATATGTCAATGGTGCTTTGGTCAGGACGTGACTTGTCAATATTCTCTCTGATGAGTGTCTACCTATTATTTGACATGATGAGACTGTTAAAGCCGCTTAGACTCATCCTTCTGCTTTATATTCGAAAGTCGCTCAGACCTCGTGCATATACACGTTATATGCTGATCTATTTGTGTGCCCCTACTTTAACTCTTGTTGCTGCTTATTAAGAGATGCAAGCTCTTAGCGTTGAAATTCTACAACATCATCCATTCTCTGCTGATCTAACTGAGCAGCACAAACACTTCCAGGGGCTTCTGGTTGTGTGTTATCTTCTTCATCTTATGACATAATACGACAACAAATTCTTGGCGAAGCTGATTCTCCCACTCTTGATGCTACTAATGCCTTCATTGCAGCTGTTACCACTCTTCTTCAGCTCCCTCTACTTGCCTCTCTACCCTATCCTAACACATTTGCTCATCAGGTTCTCTCTAGTAATTCTAGTGGCCATTGAGGTCATACTGATGGGTGTGGTGTGTCTCGTCATGTATGATATCATTATGGTAAGAAGGGTCATCTTGTTGATCATTGCTGAACTAGATATCCTTATATTCTCCTGTCTGTGGGAGAAAACACAAAGAAGTCAACGTCCCGTACCTCTTCTTCTTCATGCAGTGCTAATGTAGTCACTCAGGGTATGTGGCTGATTGATTCGGGGGCATTAATCATATGATAGGTGACCTTGGCTTATTCTCTTGCTTGGACAAGCATAACCGATCTCCTCCCATTTTTGTTGCGGAGGGTAATCTGTCTCCAGTATGCGGGATTGGTACAGTCTGTGTCACTCCAACTCTGCGACTTGAGGACACACTTTACATCCCATCTTTTCTATGTAATTTACCTTTTGTTCCCGCTCTCTGTAAATAGCTGAACTGTACGGTTACCTTCATATCTACTACTCGTTCTTTTCAGGATCCACACTCCAAGGAGAAGATTGCTACTGGGACTGAATGCAATGAGCTTTTCTTTCTCGACAATGTCACTGTTTTTTCCACTTCTCTTCTGCAATGACATCTTCGCCTTGGACATCCTCCTCATCTCATCTATCAACTCCTACCGAATTTGCCTAAGAAGGACTCTTCTTTGAACTGTGAGGCCTGCCAACTTGGCAAGCATCATCGTTCTTCCTTTCCTGCAATACAAGGACGTTCTTATCGTCTGTTTAAGCTTGTTCATTCAGATATTTGGGGTCCTGCTCATGTTAGGACTGTTGGTAGGGGAAGTTTATATTTTGTTACATTTATTGATGATTTTTCTCGTTGTACCTAACTGTATCTCTTAAGAGAACGTTCTGAATTTTATTTTTTGTTCATGACTTATTGTAATGAAATAAAAACTCAATTTGATGTTTCTCTTAAAGTTCTTTGAACAGATAATGCTCGAGAATATCTTTGTTAATAGTTTTCCAATTTTTGCATGCATCGGGGCATAATTCATCAAACTAGTTTTCCCTACACATCTCAACAAAATGAGGTTACTGAGTGTTGCAGTATGGAGATCGGGCGGTCTAGCGGTTTGTCTGGCAGTCTAGCGGCTTCTCCCAGCGGCTTGGTAGCCGGGCTATTGATGATTGGTGTCTGGCGGTCTGGAGGCTTCTCCTAGCTGCTTGTTATGGCGACTTGAAGATATTGTCGGGTTGTCTTCTGCACATTGTAGTTGTCGGGCGGTTAGTCTAACCACGTGGATTATGCGGCTTGTATAGATGCTTGTTCCTGTAATTATTAATCCTATATTGCTTATTTGTAATCTCTCTTCTCTCCTCTATTACATAAAAGGGAGGTCATACCTTTGTAATATATACCCTTTTGGATAATAAAAATTTTGTTACTCCAAATTTTCGGTCGACTTGTTTTCTATTCGCACATGGTATCAGAGGACTCGATCTTTTCCTCCTGATTCTGTGAGCTCTCTTTGTCCGCACGAATTGTCCGCGCGGCTTGATCCTTCTTCTCGCGACCTGTCTTTGCGACTTGTTTCTTCCACCGGTTTTCTCCCTGTTCGCGCAGCTTCTTTCTATCCTTGTTGTTGCTCATTTGTGTGCACGACCTCTCTGGTTCCCCTTTCTTCTCACTGCGACCTGTTCTTAAGTCGTCGCGACCTGTGCTTAGTTGTCGCACCCTCCTTTTCTAGCCGCTCTTGTTCTTATGTCTCCGCGACCTGTTCTTAAGTCGTCACGACCTATTCTCGTTTGTCGTGACCTGTTCTTCTTACCGGGACTTGTACTTAGTCGTCATGCCCTCCCTTTCTAGACACGACTTGTTCTTCTCGCTGTTCTCTGCTCTCTTCTATGGCAACCTTTGATATATCTACCACCACACTCTCGTTGTCACTCCTCCTCCTACTCCTCATATTCCTTCGAGCAACCTTGGCACCGTTTCCAAACTCATCGGTCCCAACTACCCGGACTGGAGTGTCCCCTTCACATTCCTTCTCCGCTCTCAACGCAAGCACCATCATCTCACAGATGACCCTCCTCCGCGAGACTCTCCTCTATTTGATGATTGGGATGCCAGCGACTCTCTTGTCCGCACATGGCTGGCTAACAGTCTTTCTGATGAATGCCTACCCGTCATCCGTCATGATGAAACAATCAAGGCTGCTTGGCTTCATCTTGTCGCTCTCTACTCCAAGGGGGCTCAGACGTCTCGCATATATACTTTGTATGCGAACCTCTTTGCTCGTCCATCCATGTCTCCTGCTGCTGCTTACCAACAAGTTCAGGCTCTTGGTGCCGAAATTCTCCAGAATCGCCCCTTCTCTGCGGATCTGGCGGAGCAACACAAACACTTTTATGAGCTTCTGGTTGTGTGCTACCTTCTGTGACTTCCTGAGTCATATGACATGATCCGTCAACAGATCCTTGGCGAGGCGGAGTTTCCCACCCTGGATGCCACAGCTGCCCGCATAGCCACAATTATATGTGAATGATATTCTTCTAACTGGCGATGACCAGACCGGGGTAGCTTTGACAAAGAAACACCTCTGTCAACACCTGGTCACGAAGGATATGAGCTCTCCTAAGTACTTTTTAGGGATTGAAATCTCTCAGAAGCCTAACTCTTTGGTCCACTCCCAACAGAAGTATGCACTTGATTTACTAAAAGAGGCAGGGTTGACTGGTGTTAAACCTGCTCGATGTCCCATGGCTACTGGAGAAGACAAATCTTGGACAGATGAATCGCCTCCTCTATCTGATACTATGATGTACCGACGTCTGGTGGACAAACTCATTTATCTCACGGTGACCAGACCCGACATCTCCTATGTTGTAGGCAAGGTTAGCCAATTCATGCAAGCTCCTAGGGAGTGTCATCTATAGTCTGTCTTGAGGATATTGGAGTATGTCAAAACAACACCAGAGAAAGAATTGCTTTTTCAAAAGAATGGTCACTTGAGAGTTGAAGCATACTCAGATTCGAGCTATGCTGATGATAAAGGAGACCACAAGTCAACATCGGGCTTTTGCACATTTGTTGGAGGAAATCTTGTAAGCTGGAAGAGTAAGAAACAGTCTGTTGTATACATGTCTAGTGCAAAAGCGGAATATCATAGTATGGCGTCAACCACATGTGAGTTAAAGTGGTTACGGGCTCTCATACTTGACTTAAGAGAGGTCTACAACTATCATCTTCCTATGTTCTACGACAACAAGACTGTGATATACAGCTCCAAAAATCTGTTCTTTCGTAAGAGAACAAAACACATAAAAGTCGACTGTCATTTTATTCGAGAAGAGATTTTGAAGAAACAGATTTGTGCTTCGTTCGTCACTTCTGACAACGAGTTAGCAGATATCTTCACCAAGCTGGTGTCTGCTTTCTTGTTTCACATTTGCGACAAGCTGGGCATGATTGATATCTATGCTCCAGCTTGAGGGGGAGTATTGTAGTATGGAGACCGGGCGGTCTGGCGGTTTGTATAGCGGTCTAGCGGCTTGGTAGCAGGGCTATTGATGATTGGTGTCTGACGGTCTGGCGTCTTTTCCTAGCGTCTTGTTATGGCGACTTGAAGATATTTCAGGTTGTCTTCTGCACATTGTAGTTGCCGGGCAGTTAGTCTAACCGCACGGCTTATGCGGCTTGTATAGATGCTTGTTCCTGTAATCATTAGCCACACATTACTTATTTGCAATCTCTCTTCTCTCTTTCATTCTATAAAAGGGAGGTCATACCTTTGTAATAGATAACGTTTTGGATAATATAAATTTTGTTACCACAAATTTTCGGTATACTTGCTTTTTGTTCGCACACTGAGCGCAAAAATCGACATCTTATGGATGTTACTCGCACTCATCTCACACATATGAATGTTCCCCCGAATGTACTGGGGGCATGTTGTGCTTTATTCTTGCTATCTTATCAACCAAATTATCTCATCGGTTCTTTAGGGCAACACCTCATTCTCAGTTTTACATCTAGGAGCTCAACCATTTTCTTTACCTCTTTGTGTTTTTGGCTGCACATCGTTTGTGCATTCTCCTTCTCCTAGTCGTGACAAGCTTTCACCTCGCTTGATGAAGTGCATCTTTCTGGGCTATTGTCTGACCCAAAAGGGGTATTGGTGATTTGATCTCCTGCTCAGTAAATAGTTTTTTCTGCTGATGTTACATTCTTTAAAGATATGTCTTATTTTTTTCGAGCTTCTACTCCCTCATCATCTGATGTTTCACCATATCTTCCTCTTGCTCCCGCTCCTTCACCTGCTTTTATTCCTCCTTCTCTGATGTTATCTCCTCTTTCCATACCAGTTCCTCCACCTTCACCTCTGTATTCTGATTCTCCATGACCTTTGGAGCCATTGCTGACAGTTTTCGCACCAGTAATCTCGCATATAGATGGATCTACTACAGAAGACAAGTCAGATCTTGACCTTTCTATTGCACTGCGGAAGGGGGTTAGAACATGCACTTAACTTTTCATTCATGATGTTGTATCCTATGCTCGTCTATCCCTAGATGGAAGGAGATTTTCCCTTGCTCTCTCGACAAATGTTGTCTTATTTACCTATTAGGAGGCTCTTTCTGTTCCCCATTGGAAAACATCAATGAATGAAGAAATGAAGACCTTAACTAAAAGGGATACTTAGACTCTTGTCCCTGCTACTCTTGGTGTGGCTGTGGTTGGTTGTCGGTGGGTCTTTGTCATCAAGTTTCATCCGGATGGCACTATTGACCACTATAAGGCTAGGCTTGTTATCAAAGACTTTACTCAAATATATGGTGTAGACTTTTTTGATACCTTCTTCTCAGTGGCTTGCATTAGCACTATCTGTGCTCTGTTCTTTGTAGCGGTTAACAAAGGTTGGGAGATGTATCAAGATGTGAAGAATATCTTCCTGTATGGTGATATACAAGAGGTGGTGTACATGAAGCAACCACTTGGGTATGTTGCTCTGGGGGAGCCCTAGGTATACAAGTTATATAAGGCAATTTATGATCTAAAGCAAAGCTCATGAGCTTGGTTTGACAAGTTCAGCAAGGTTGTCTCTCTTATTGGCTTCACTCGGAGCTCTATTGATCACTCTCTTTTTATTCCAAGATTACTAAAGGGTTTGTGGTTCTTGCAATTTATGTGGATGATATTATTCTTACTGGTGATGATAAGAAATGAGTTGATCTGGCAAAGAGACATCTTCGATAATATTTTATTACAAAGGATATGAGTTCTCCTAAGTACTTTCTTGAGATAGAAATCTTGCGGAAACACAACACTGTGGTGCTTTTATAACGGAAGTATGTGTTAGATATTTGGAAAGAAACTGGTCTTCTTAGGGCAAGACTTGTTCGTTGTCCTATGGCCGTTAATTATGACAAGAGTTGGACAGAGGATTCACCTCTTCTTTCAGATAATACTATGTACAAGTGACTCATGGGAAAACTCGTCTATTTAATTATTACCTGGCCTGACATTTGTTATGTTGTAAGGAAGGTCAGTCAGTTTATGCAAGCTCTAAGAGAATGTCATCTTCGATCCGCCTTGAAAATTCTGGAGTATGTGAAAGGGTCTCCGGGGAAGGGGTTATTGCTTCAAAAATATAACCATTTGAAGGTAGAAGCATATTCGGATGCTAGCTATGTCTACAATAAAAAAATAGAAAGTCTACTTTTGGTTTTTACACCTTTATGAGAGGAAATCTCGTCAGCTGGAAAAATAAGAAACTATTTTTTATGTCACGATCAAGCGTTGAAGTTGAGTACCGAAGCTTGACATTTACTGCTTGTGAGTTGAAATGGTTGTGTGCTCTTATTCTTGCCTTAGGGGAGATATATTACCATCATTTACTCATGTTTTGTGACAACCAGACTGCTATACATATATCAAATAATTCAGTTTTTCATAAAAACATTGAAGTTGACTGCCACTTCGTTGGAGAAGAAATTCTGAAGAATCAAATCTGTACTTTATTCATCACTTCTAACAAAGAGCTTGCAGACATCTTTACCAAACTAGCGCATGCTTCTCTTTCAGATGTTTGTGACAAGCTGGGCATGCTTGACATATATTCTTCAGCTTGAGGGGGGTTTTGTGGAGCTTGGCGGTTTAGCGATTTGGTCGGGCGGCCTGGCAGTTTGGCGGTCTGGCGGCTTGGTCCAGGCAGTCTGGAGGCTTGGTAGTCAGACGGATTGAACCAGTCGGTCTGAAGGTTTGGCGGTCTGGCAGATTGATAGCGACGATTAGCCTTGGCAGCCTGGTTCCGCTTTGTTGTGGACTACCTCTAGCGGTCTGGTCAGAGTTCTAGACAACCTGGGGTCATTCAACCGTATTGCGGGTTTGACGGTAAAGAGGTTATAGTCGCTACGGATAGAGGCCACGGTCTGAACAGCCAAAGCTGCGGATGGAGGCAGAGCTGAAGCTGCGGGTAAAGGCGGTTGTTGCAGTCTGATGATCAAGGGAGCTGACCTGAAGTTCAGTGGTCTTATGCATCTATACGCTTGTGTTGAGCAGAATGCTGATCAAGAAGGTGACAGCAGTTTGAGTAGAGACTGACATTTACTTGTGTGGAGCGGATAGCCTATCTAACTGCTCAGTTATAAGTGATCTGAAAATTTTTAATCGTGTATCTGCATGTTGCATTTTATTCCCACATCGTATGTTATACATTCATTCTCTCTCTTCTCCCTATAAATAGAAGGTCATACTCATGTAACTTACCCTTTTGTGGAATGCAAAGCTTGTTATTTAGATTTTCTCACAGGGAGTAAGGCTGCAGTGACCTCCTCCATATCCAAAATATCTTTACTGTAGTTGAGGGCAATGATCATGCCCTCGTAGAACTTTGGAAGAGAGTTCAGAAGAATAATTGTTTTATCTTCTTCCTCCACCTTGATATCCATGCTGAGACACTCAGATAATAGTTTGTTGAAACTATTTAGGCGGTCATGTATAGAGGAACCCTCCTTCATGCTAAACTTGTATAACTACTGCTTGAGGTAGATGCTATTGGGGAGAGACTTCGTCATATAAATACTCTTCAGCTTTGCCCAAAGACCAATTGCAGTCGTCTCTGAAAGAAATCCATATAACACATCAACATTTAAACAAAGTTGTATGGTGGATTTTGGTCATATAAATACTCTCCAGCTTTGCTCAGTTCATGTTCATGAATTTGAATTTGTTATTGTGCTGATTTTGGTCATATATATGTAAATGATATGAGTATATATAAATCTTCCCTGAAATATTCATATTTTCACTTTTATTTTACTTTATTACAAAAATGTTTTAATCATAAGTGAGTTTAATTTATATATTTTTATCTATTTTTTTAAAATATGCTCATTCTACTTCAATTTTTTTGTTTAGCATTTTATTTTGCAGGTCAAAAAAAATTTATGAGACAAGAAAAAAATACTCTTTGTTCATCTTTGCAATTTTATCTTTATTTATTACAAATGTCTCATCTTTTCATAAATAAATTTATAAATATTAGTAAATATACAAGTGTTAAGCACGAGGCTTCACCCATACGGCCAACCGCGATAGTATTGCCACTGAGAACCACAGGGTAGCACCCCTATCAGTTAATTAAAGCACAGCTTAAACACACTACAATTAATTATTAGAAAAATTAGTTATACACAAATTTTTTTTTCATTTTTATTAAAAAAATTCTAAACATGTTACATATCATCGTGCATATCAAATAAACTTTAATAAAATTAATGTATTTAATGGTAGCTCCTCAAAAATGGACCGAGATTCTCTCCAATTTGGGATTCAAATGAAGGTCCATTTCATGGTGGTAGATGCATTCACACATGATTTAATGATGTAGAATTTTTTGATAATAACAACACTCACGCCTTTATCCCACTATAGTGGGATCGGCTATATGGATCCTTTATCGCCATTGTGCCCGATCTTTTGTCATAATCTCACTAATGCCTAAGTACAATGTGTAGATTTTTTTGATAAAAAAATGAAATAGGATGAGTGATCAACAATAAATTGATTCGGACCATGAAATAGATACTATCTATTTCACTGGAAATGGAGAGGATCCTGATTTCTCAAAACACCCCACATGCCTAATTAAAGTCTTTCTCAAAGATACCATTAATATGCCTAATATAATAAGTATATGAGCTATACTATATTTTTTTTCCAATTTTATGGGCTCGGCTTTTTCAATATAATAAGTATATGGAAAGTTAGAATCAAAGGGCTGATATCAAGTCGAGTTTGAGCGATTTGAGCTCGGCTCAAAATAGAATTTTTTGACTCGAACTTGACTCGAAATAACTCGATTTCGAGTCGGTTCGAAATCGAATCGGGCCGACTCGAAACTGACTAATTTTTCTCTTTATTCTTAGTTGACTCAAAATTAAATTATGCAATTTCTAAATTTAATAAATGAAACACTTAAAATCTTCATTCTTTTAATTTAAATTTAATTATTTTTAATTACATAATATTTTAATTAGTTTGAGATGATTCAAATCATATTTCGAGCGATTCAGAATTGGTTCGAAATAGATTCGAAATCAGATTTGAGTCAAATTGAATCTACTAAAATTGAGTTGAATCAATTTTAATTGATTTCGATTTGGCTTAATATTCGAGCGAATTTTAAGTTTCGAATAATATGCTCAACCCTACATGTACAACATCATGTCCGCCGAGTGGATCAGCCAAGCGGGCGAGCGAGCCCGGACAGTCGGCCCACATCAATGCAGTAGGCGGGCGAGCCCATGGGATGGTCGGCTCGCTCCTGCCAACCAGGGCGAGCGAGTCGTGGGAGCCAGCTGGACCAGCCCCCGCCCGCCCAAGTAACCTACGCCGGCCCGCCAACTAGGACAGGCAAACCGCGGGAGCCCGACTCGTGCTCGTCTATTGAGAGAGGCGAGCTGCGAGGGCCAGGCCGCATCTGCCCAGTTGGGTGGCGAGCTGATCCCGTTTTCCCCTGTTGGGTGGAGCTCGCTCTGTCGACGCCTTCAGTTCCTTGGCGTTGAGTGGAGCTCGCTCTATCGACTCCTTCAGTTTCTTGGCGTTGAGTGGAGCTCGCTCTGTCGACGCCTTCAGTTTCTTGGCGTTGAGTGAGGCGAGTGTTGTCGACGCCTTCAGTTCCTTGGCATTGAGTGGAGCTCGCTCTGTCGACGCCTTCAGTTCCTTGGCATTAAGTGAGGCGAGTGTTGTCGACGTCTTCAGTTCCTTGGCTTTGAGTGGAGCTCGCTCTGTCGGCGCCTTCAGTTTCTTGACGTTGAGTGAGGCGAGTGTTGTCGACGCCTTCAGCTCCTTGGCATTGAGTTGAGCTCGCTCTGTCTACGCCTTCAGTTAATTGGTGTTGAGTGAGGCGAGTGTTGTCGACGCATTCAGCTCCTTGGCATTGAGTGGAGCTCGCTCTGTCAACGCTTTCAGTTCCTTAGCATTTAGTGAGGCGAGTGCTGTCGACACCTTCAGTTCCTTGGCATTGAGTGGAGCTCACTCTGTCGACGCCTTCAGTTGCTTGGCGTTGAGCGAGACGAGTGTTGTCGACACATTCAGTTCATTGGCATTGAGTGAGGCGAGTGTTGTCGACGCCTTCAGTTCCCTGGCGTTGAGTGAGCTCAGTGTTGTCGGCGCCTTCTGATCTTGGCTCAAGAGGGCGAGCGAGATCCTTCCAGAACAGCATTCGCCCATAGTGGGTTGTCGCGGAGGCGAGTGCTTGGCTTACCCAGCACTAGCCCCCGTAGGCGAGTGGCACCTTCATGGGTCACTCACCCAGTAGGGTTCAGAGGTAAAACTACTTGGATGCCCTTGCAGGGCTGCAATTAGCCTTCCAGAACAGCGGAGTTTGGATGTTGGCAGACCACTTTTGGCTGCATATAGCTGTTTAGAACAGCGGAGCCTCGCTATTTGCAGGCCAGACTTTAAAAACTATAAATAGACTCAAGGGGGTATCTCAGAAGGCAAGCTTTCCAGTTCTCTTACTCTCTTGTCTTATAGGGCTTTCTGGGGTGCCCTTAGCTCAGCACAGACTAAGGAGAGGAAACGCCCTAAGATTTTCCGGGTGTGTGGTGGGACCTCCGTGTTGGAGTCTTGGGTTAGTTCTAAGTTCTAAGTCCTCGGTCAGCCAAGTTTGCTGGGCAAAGTAAGTGTGCGACACCCCTTTCCCAAATGTTCGGACTCCACAAGAGGCCGGTTTCTAGTTTCAACACTACCCCCAAGTAATAAAATGTATATTTTCAATATTAATTCATTCAAATTACTAAATAATTCCACAAGTCATGCACCATATACCAATCTAAAATTTCAGTAGAATAATAAGTTGCACTTCAAGATAATTTATAGTGAATTAAAATCAAAATTAACCATCAACTCATGGCATCACACTTCATAATGTATATTTCATGAGCAAAATGCATTAGGATTTAGGGCTCACAAGTGCCATGATAGATATTTGTAATTATTAATTTTAAAATTATCATAATTGCTTCATATCAATTAAGTTCAATAGATTTTGTTCCTTTTAGGATTTTGTTCCTTTTAGATCAAGATATTTCCTCTAGTGAGTGTTTTAAATATCTCGGATCAATAGTTCAAAAAGATGGAAGTATTGATAAAGATGTCACACATAGAATCCAAGCGGGTTGGTTGAAGTGGAGAGGCGCGTCAGGGATCTTATGTGATCATAAAGTACCACTAAAACATAAGGGCAAGTTTTACCGTGTTGTAATTAGACTCGTGATGCTCTATGGTTCTGAGTGTTGGGCCAATTTAATTTTGAGCCAACTAAGAATAAAGAGAAAAATTACTCAGTTTCGAGTCGGCCCGATTCGATTTCGAACCGACTCGAAATCGAGTTATCGAGTAAAGTTCGAGTCAAAAAAATCTATTTCGAGCCGAGCACAAATCGCTCAAACTCGACTTGATATCAGCCCTTTGATTTTAACTTTCCAATATTGATTATCACTCAGGATCATAATGAAGAAATGTATGCTAAGCTCAATTCATGTTCATGAATTTGAATTTGTTATTGTGCTGATTTTGATCATATATATGTAAATGTTATGAGTATATATAAATCTTCCCTGAAATATTCATATTTTCACTTTTATTTTACTTTATTACAAAAATGTTTTAATCATAAGTGAATTTAATTTATATATTTTTATCTATTTTTTTAAAATATGCTCACTCTACTTCATTTTTTTGTTTAGCATTTTATTTTGCGGGTCAAAAAAAATGTATGGGACAAGAAAAAAATACTTTGTTCATCTTTCCAATTTTTTCTTTATTTATTACAAATGTCTCATCTTTTCATAAATAAATTTATAAATATAAGTAAATATACAAGTGATAAGCAAGAGGCTTCACCCATACAGCCAACCGCGATAGTATTGCGACTGAGAACCACAGGGTAGCACCCCTATCAGTTAATTAAAGCACAGCTTAAACACACTACAATTAATTATTAAAAAAATTAGTTATACACAATTTTTTTTTCATTTTTATTAAAAAATTCTAAACATGTTACATATCATCGTGCATATCAAATCAACTTTAATAAAATTAATGTATTTAATGGTAGCTCCTCAAAAATGGACCGAGATTCTCTCCAATTTGGGATTCAAATGAAGGTCCATTTCATGGTAGTAGATGCATTCACACTTGATTTAATGATGTAGAATTTTTTGATAATAACAACACTCACGCCTTTATCCCACTATAGTGTGATCTGCTATATGGATCCTTTATCGTCATTGTGTCCTATCTTTTGTCATAATCTCACTAATGCCTAAGTACAAGGTGTAGATTTTTTTGATAAAAAAAATAAAATAGGATGAGTGATCAACAATAAATTGATTCCGACATTGAAATAGATACTATCTATTTCACTGGAAATGGAGAGAATCCTGATTCCTCAAAACACCCCACATGCCTAATTAAAGTCTTTCTCAAAAATACCACTAATATGTCGAATATAACAAGTATATAAGCTATACTAAAAACTTTTTCAATTTTATGAATTTTCATAATTACATTTAATTATGCAAACTACACCTCTGTTAAGAACAAAAGGGGTGAAGGATGATAGCAACTACCAGACCCAATATCACAACACAGATTTACTTTGAGATCACAATAACAAAGGCCAATATCATCACATTCATAGAACAAACTCAATACAAGAAGATACAGGAATGATTCCACCTAAGAGCAATACCGCCCTGAGAGGTGTTCTCACGGTGAGGGGAAGGAATTCCCGATTCAGTCGCTTGCACGCATACAACCACAAGTTCATCGACGAAAAACCCAAAACCCTACTAAATCGGCTACTTATATGAAATGTAGCCCGATTAATTACAAAAATACCATTCACAAAGAAGACTACAAAAAAGGATCACAACAATACATTCCCCCCACAAATTCTTTGTCCTCAAGGAATAATGAAATACGGATATCATCGCTTGAATGATTCCAGCTCCTCCCAAGTTGCTTCTTCTTTGGTACCATTCATCCATTACACAAGAATTTGAGTTATAACCCCGCCGCGATTCGGTGTGATGCGACGATTCAAGATACTTTGTGGTTCCACCATCAAATTGTCCTCCAAGTTGGTGATGTTTGGTAGCGGAAGTGGTTGGAAGGGGCTGTCCACGCCATGTTCCCGGAGTTGGGAAATGTGAAATGTGTGATGTATTTTGGCGTCGGCCGACAACTCCAATTTGTATGTCATGGTGCCGATGCGTTCTAACACCCGGAAGGGGCCAAAAAACCTTGTGGAGAATTTTTGAAACCCATGAGTGCGAAGACTTGTTTGTTTGTACGGTTGGAGACGGACATACGCCCATGAACCCACTTCTAAGAGCATCTCCAATCGGACTGTATAAATGCAGAAACTCCAATTTTTTTGCTCCAACCGATCGGTATATTGAGCTCTAAAAATGGAGATCCTCTCTCTCCTCCTCTAAATTTAGAGGAGGGAGAGAGGAAATGGACCTTACATTTTATATTATTATTTTATTTTATTTATTATTTATTTTGTTTATTTTAAAAAATTAATATTAAGCTATAATCTTCTTAACCGCTAATATACTTCTTCAAATTTGGAATATAATATATCAAAAAAAGCGTCTTTTCGAGACCTACAAAACAAGATTAATATTGAATATCTTATAATTATTATTTATCATAAAAAAATAAGAGAAGATTTTAGTGACGCTAAAATTTATCGTTATAATTATTGTATATATTTATGTATACATATAAATATTATGTACATTATAAATATATATACATATATATATATGTATCCTATATATATATATATATATATATATATATATATATATATATATATATATATATATATATATATATATATATATATATATATATATATATATATGTGTGTATCATATATATATATATCATGTTCTTCAAATATGGAGAACATGGTTGGAGTTGCTCCTATCATGTTCATATTTGGAAAACATAGTACAATGAGGATCTCTATATTTACAGATCCCCATTGGAGATGCTCTAAGGTCCTCTCCCTCCTCTTCCTATTCGTCATGACTCGCATTCTATTTTGTGCTTGAGCTCAGTTGGTCTTCAATAATCAAATCACCTCCTCCTGCGCTTCTAGGGAACGGTCCACTTCTTCCGTTAGCGTCTCACTGGAAATATATGGAATATGAATGGCCGGTTCTTGCCCGTATACCACTTCATAGGGAGTCATTTTAATGGCGCTATGATAGGTAGTGTTATACCACCACTCCGCTAGCGGTAGCCACGTTGCCCAAGTACGCGGTCGTTCAAAGCACATGCACCTCAAATACCCCTCCAAACAACGGTTGACAACTTCTGTTTGCCCGTCTGTTTGTGGATGGTAGGCCGTAAAAAACTTCAACTGTACTGCAAGAATGTTGAATAGCTCTTGCCAAAACTGTCTTAGAAAAGACGTGTCCCGGTCACTAACTATTGAAGTCGGCAGTCCATGGAGCCTCACGATGGAGTCTAAGGCACTATTTGTTTGGGCGTTTCGCTGCTCCGTTTTGGGCAAACGCCGCCGGAAGGCGGGTAAACAAATGAACATTCGGCGACATTTGCTCTGTTTCCACCCGCCCGCCTTGAGAAACACCCCAAAAAAGCTCTGTTTGGAACAGTCACCTCCCCCTTCCGATTCGAACACACCGTTTCCACCCGCCGCATCGACCCGCCACCGCCGAACCAAATGAAGCCTAAGAAGAGCTAAGCTACTCTTTGTGCGGGATACGGGTGAGAGAGAGCACTGAAATGGGCTTGTTTACTTAAACGATCTACCACCACAAGTATCATAGTCATTCCCTTCCTTTTGGACAGCCCCTCTATAAAGTCCAACGAGATGTCTTGCCAAACTCGAGAAGGAATCAATAATGGGGTTTCATCCGCTTCCAATAAAAGATGTTCTTGAGCCTCGTGTATGTGGCATTGATACCCGAGTGCCCTCCAACTGCCCCATCATGGTATAATTTCAGTAGTGTCTCTTTCAACTTGGCGTCCCTTCCCACCACCAATCTCCCCTTGCGCTTCCACAAGCCAATTGCTCATTCATACTTCAGAAAGCTAGAGGGGTCTCGCTCCTTTTGAGTCATGACATGTTCTAGATCCACGTCTTTTCCCATGATTCACGCAACTGTTGTATGATATTAGACCGGATAGTAACCATCGTATTGAGTTCACCCCTATCCACTTCACCTTTCCTCGAAAGCACGTCCGCACACAAGTTCTCCTTGCCTTGTTTGAATTGGATTGTGTAATCATAGCCTAGGAGTTTGGCTAGATACTTTTGTTGCGCGGGTGTTGCAAGCTTTTGGTCGAGTAAATATTTCAAGGAGCGTTGGTCCGTCTTGATAACAAACGAGTTCCCCAATAAATAATGCCGCCATTGTTGCATCGCCATCACGATAGCGAGGTGCTCCTTTTCATACACGGACATCGGCCTCCCTTCTTGCATTAGAACCGCCCACACTCCAGTATCTGACGCGTCGAATTCTAGAAGGAACGGCTTGTGAAAATCCGGTAGGTAAAAAACCGGCGGTCTTGACACCGCCTCCATGAGATGAATGAAGGCATGCTCAGTCTCCTGAGTCCACTTGAACCCCTTGTTTTGGAGCAGTTCTGTGAGGGTCGGGCAATAATTCCATAATGTTGAATAAAGTGTCGGTAATACCCAGTGAGCACTAGGAAGCCCCGTAGTTTCTTCACCTTCGTGGGTTGCAGCCACTCTAACATAGCCCGGATCTTCATGGGGTCGGTTTCCACCCCTCGGTCGGAGATGAGGTGACCCAAATAATGTACTTTTCGCAACCCGAAATCGCACTTGGTTTGCTTGAGGAATAACTTGTGGTGTCACAAGGTGGTAAAGGCGTACTCGAGATGTTGCAAATGCTCCTCCCATGATATGCTAAATACAAGAATATCCTAAAACCCTAAACCAACCCTAAACATCAAAATAAACTTGTGCAGTTGCTCCTGTAAAACCTTGTTCATCAGGCTCTGCAATGTGCACGGTGCGTTGATTAGCCCAAATGGCATAACCAAAATTTTGTAGTAGCTGATGCGTACGAAGTGCCGTCTTGTGGACATCGGCGTCCGTCATTCTCACTTGATGGTAACCGGCCCGCATGTCCAATTTAGAGAAGAATGTGGCTCCGCCAAGTTCATCGATCAACTCTTCAATGACGGGGATTGAGAATTTATCATTAACTGCATGCGTGTTGATGTGACGGTAGTCAATGCGCAGTCGCCATGCGTCGTCCTCTTTTTTTACCAATACAACCGGCGAAGCAAACTGACTAAAGCTGTGTCGGATCACTCCGGTTTGGAGCATCTCCTTGATCAAGTGCTCGATGACTGTCTTCTGTAGCGGTGGGTAGCGGTACGGACATAAATTAATATTCACCTTATCATCTTTAAGTACAATGTCATGCTCACGCTCCGTTGTGGGTGGCAGCCCTTTGGGTTCCTCAAATAAATCCCGAAAGGACTCCAAAAATGTTGTTAACTGCTGCCTTTGAGTGGTGTCCAGCCCGAATTCCTGATGGCTATGTCCAGAATTCCCTGTTTGACCCGGTAGGGGCTGTTCAGTGTTCACTGCTCAACATACAAATCTCTCCACGTTGGACGTCGTCAGCCTCTCCCAGATTGCTAGCATGTGGAATTGGCCATGTGTAACTTGCGCTTGATCTTCGTTGCGCCGTTTAATCCATGCTCCCGTGATGGTTTTAGAACCCCTAAGGGCAATCTGTCGTCCTTGGTGAGTAAAGTCCAATGTTAGTGTCATGAGCCAATGCACCATGAGGACCATCTCGCATCCTCCAAGAGGTAGCACCAACATATCCGAGGTGAAGATGGCTCCCCACATCCTCCATTTGAACCCCTCCACTTTATGAGAACTTAAGATACATGTGTCGTCGTCGCCGACGACATTAAACGTGGGTACGGAGACGAGTTTGCATTGTAGCCTTGTGGCGGTTTCCCGGTCCAAGAAGTTGTGGGTGCTCTTGGAGTCGATCCAAAATATGTATCGGTTGGCCTTGATGAGATGCCGTCACCCGCATGGTATAAAAGTTGGCAGTCCCTGTTAGTGCGTGTGTAGACACTTGCGGCATTTCCAGCATGTTCTCGTCCTCGCGAATAAACTCAAGGCCCTCCTTGATGGCATCTTCCTCCTGCATGTCCTCGTCCTGTTTAGGAATGAGTTGTATGGCGTAGGCTTGCTTGCGACCCACACACTGATGCTCGGGCGAGTAAGGCGCATCACAACAAAAACACAAGCCCTTGATGCCTTTATCCGTCACTTTTGCTGCGGTCAACCTTGGTCCCCCTCTAGCTGAATTAAATCTTGTTTTTGGGTGAAGGATAGGGTGGTCGATCCGAGCTTGAAAGGAAACTAGCAGAGGATCAGTTGGTGCGTTGGGCCGATTCAGTGGTTGGGCCAGCATTTCACTTTAGACGCAATTGCAGCTTGTGCTCTTGAAGGAGGGCAAGAGAGGCGACATCCGCTAAGGTCTTAGGTTGGAACATTCACACGAAATATGCAATCTCCTCATTCAACCCGATGAGGCAAACACTCATAGCATGATCTTCTTGGATGTGTAGGCGATGTCGGAGCATATCAAATTCCTGAGGTATTGTTGTACAGTCCCATGTTGGCGCAAAAGTTTCAAATCTCAAATGGGATCGTCGAACAAGATGGACTCGAAACGGTTGGAGATGGCCTGGCTATACTCTTCCCAAGTTGGTCCTTGTGATGAGAGGCCGGATTTCATGAAAGCTTGGTGCCAAAAGAGGGCTTTACCTTCTAGATGCATTGAGGCGAGTTGAACTTTGATCTTCAGGGTTGTGCCGGCAATGGCGAAAAGCTGCTCACAATGGAAGAGCCATTCATGGAGGGCATCCCCATTGAAACACAAAAATTCAATTCTTTGTAGACGGGCGTCCTGTAGAGGGGGCGGATCTGGTCGTAATGGAGGCGGTGTGGTATGTGGCTGCGCGGGAGTGTCGAAGGCCGGGTGATGTCCTGATGGAGATCCACGGCTGTCCATGGCCGAGTTCCGATCCAAACGCATGGTAGAAATCAACTCACATATCTCCTCCAAAGTGCAGCTCTGCTGATCTTCAACCGACTTGAGCGTGCCTTGCATTTGTTCTTGTGCTTGGGGCAGGGCCGACTTCCGGGCTGAGGTCGCGTGATCGGGTGTCGTCCGCTGGTGCAATCCCACTCCCGGTCGAGACTCTGATACCACTTGTTAAGAACAAAGGAGCTGAAGGATGATAGCAACTACCGGACCCAATATCACAACACAGATTTACTCTGAGATCACAATAACATCCAACATCATCACATTCATAGAACAAACACAATACAAGAAGATAGAGGAATGATTCCACCGAGAGTGATACCGTCCTGAGAGGTGGTCTCACGGTGAGAGGAAAGGAATTCCCGATTCAGCTACCTACACGCATAATATCACAAGTTCATCAATGAAAAACCCAAAACCCTACAAAACCGGCTACTTATATGTGTAGCCCGGATAATTACAAAAATACCCCTTCACAAAGAAGACTACAAAAAAAAAGGATCACAGCAACCTCTCAAACCTTAATTACTCAAACCTCTCATTGGAGTTAGCATAATTACAGGTTACACCCCTCTATGTTTTGAATTTACAAAGTCCTCCCACATAAATTTACATTTCATAACAAGCTAATACAAATGTTCTTGTCAAGTTGATGAGAATTTAACATTTTATTTATTCTAGATGGAATTTTCTTGGTAGAAAAATGCCAGAAAAAGCATTTATTTACAATTCAAAATAAACTATAAATCCTGAAAAACAAACACCTATTTTAAATCACCAAGTAAAATGGCATCTACTTCCCATAAGTTCCTTCAAACCAACATATCCTGAAGCTTAATTTTTTTTTAAAAAAATACATATCCTAAAACTGAAATTGTTTTAATAATAATAATAATAATAATAACATATCCTGAAGCTGGAAATCTGGCTACACAATAGGACACACCTACAGATTATTACCATCAAATCTGTATAGCTAACTTTTAGTCCCTACAGCTCTTATGACCTGCATAATTCACAATAAACTGATTAAATCAAATCACTTTTGAGTCCTGCATGACATCACTTATTATTATTTTTAGAGAATAAGATAAAGATATTATAAATTGGGTAAATTTTATTACTATAGCCAAAAAAAACTCTGTTCTTCTGCGAGAGGGATACAAATCTAAGCTTGTTCGCAGAAGAAAATTATGTTTGGGTTTAGGGTTTAAAATTTAGGAATAAACACTCGAAGATCAAATTGTAAGCACGGACCTGCATTACCTCTCGCTCCCATGATATCAGTTTTTTGATGTAGCAACAAATCTTCGTGCGGCCTCCAAACTTAGTTTTTCGTAAACCTGAATTTCAAATTCATGCATTGCGAAGAAGAGTGAAGAAGGAATTACTTATGATTAGAAGGAAGCAAATCCTCTGCAGTATAAAAAAGAATAACATACCAGTTTCTTGTGAACAGTCTTAAATGCTGAGCAAAATCTCTCAGCATTTGTTAGGCCAACCTAAAACAAGGGCAATATCATTTAAAAATTGTCTAATATTGATTTACTATGGAATCCATAAGGTTTCAGTACATTCATAGGGACCAATTAATTGCTTGAAATTAGAAACTTTGTTTTGCAAAAAATGGAATTTGTTAAATTCATACTTGTTTGGATGTGGTTATACACTAAGAGTCAATTAAAACTCCACAAACTTCCTCAAAATGCCCTTAAAATTGGTGATATGAGTTATAAACATAATGAGTGAAAACAAATAATTCTTGTTATCTAACTACGAGAAATTAAACGAGCACTTAGTGCAAAACTAGAAAGTATGTTCTATAAGAAAGATGGCAATAGGAACTCAAGGAGATGAAGCTAAGGCATGAGAGCTACCTTTCTTTTCTCATTCAAAATAAAGAAAAATTCAAAAGATTATTACAATATTTGTTCTCCTCCTCCATATACTAAGAGCGCCTACCATTGATACATAATGAGAAATAAAGTTGACATACTAAGAGCGTATTCCTCTACTCCCTTTGTTATGGTTAGGGTGGCTGGGTCCACCACTAACCGCAACGAGAGACTATAAGGCAGCTAGCGGTCCGGCTGGGTTCGGTCCCGCCCATCCTCGAGCCATCACGCCATTCTTAACAGGGTTGCAGCCCGTACACCCCAACCCTTCACCGCACCCAGTATAAGCGTGGCACGTGGTTGAGGCTGGGATTTGATCCCATAACTTTCTTGATGAT
Organism: Platanthera guangdongensis; assembly: GCA_039583875.1. Taxonomy (NCBI): domain Eukaryota; kingdom Viridiplantae; phylum Streptophyta; class Magnoliopsida; order Asparagales; family Orchidaceae; genus Platanthera; species Platanthera guangdongensis. Next base: position 113,020,138 of record CM077149.1, on the reverse strand, counting down.
AAGAATTTTTATCAAAGAAGTTCGGTGATCGAATCTCAGCCTCAACAACCTGTCGCGCTGATACTGGGTGCGGTGAAGGGTTGGAATATACGGACTGCGACCCTGATAAGAATGGCGGGATGACTCGAGGATGGGCGACCGAACCACTAGCTGTCGAGTAGCCTCTCGTTATGGTTAGTGGTGGGCCCAGCCACCCTAACCGTAACATAAAAGCACTCAGTATAAGCGCGACAGGTTGTTGAGGCTGGGCGCGATGAAGGATTGGGGTGTACGGGATGCAGTCCTGTTAGGAATGGCGGGAGGGCACGAGGATGGGCGCAACCGGACCCAGTTAGACCGCTAGCTGCCGAGTAGCCTCTCGTTACGGTTAGTGGTGGACCCAACCACCCTAACTATAACACCCTCCCATTGAGCCCCGCACAACTAGCTTTAAAGCTAGATCAAGACGCTTACGCTCTTTCTTCAGTTTCCCCTAGAGTTGTCACGGTCCTGGTTTAGTTCTATTTTATTAAGACCGTGAATCGAATCGCTAAGATAACTGTTCTTTAAATTAAAACAAAAACCTTATTTAATTTGACTGATTCTGATTTTAGTTCTAGTATAATTTTTTGGAACCGTCGTGTCAACGATTCCGGTTTAACAAGAACCAAAATCAAACCGACGACTAATAGTTCGGTCTGATTGTATGTGGTTCGGTCCGGTTCTAATCGGTTTTATGTATCATAGTTTTAATCATTTTATAACGTTATAATTTGAGTCATCGGTCTCATTCACAAAGATTATTATCTGTTTAAAAATACATATTTGAAAAGAAATTTTGAATTCAAATGGATGGAGCAATAATTTCATGGTTTCTTAAGTCTAAATATATTAAAATTGAACGAATATAAATATGCATGCAATAATATATGATTTGGTGCTCTGAATAGAAAAAAAGTAATATTGTATGATTACAATAAATCTGATCAAAAAAAATAATTAACATAAACATGGTCATTAACATGATGGACAACAAGAAAAACTATAGCACCCAATGCTCAACAAAAACAGTCAACTTACCAAAGTAGTTGAGGGATGACAAGCATGTACATCAACAAAATAAAGAATATAATCATCAACAAAATTAAATAACAACCACCAAATACCATTTGTGTATGTTGTCAGGGTCCATCACTGAGTACTTCAAATTAAATAAATGTTAGTTATATCTATAATAGGTGGTTAATGAGTGATGGGGTAGTTTTTGGTCAATGAGGTGGATGGGAAAGAGTCACCTTGGCTTCGGCACAAAGGATCCATGAAATTGGCACCATCGGTGTAATGATCAACCAGTCCCCCTCCCAACACACGCAATATTAAAAATATTGTTTGTTGATTCATCCCAGCCTATACTAAGTCTCTGTTTGGCGCGGCGTTTTAGGTCCAGTGAGTCTAAAAAGGTTTATTATATATTTTGCGGATTTTCAAAGGCTTCTTCCGCGCGCGTTTGCGGCTCTCGCTCTGTCGAAGCTCCTCCAAACAAAAAAATGAATAGGTACAGTGGCATCCGCCACCGCTATTCGAGCAGAACATCGTGGTTATAGCAGTGGCACACAAGAAGAGGTTATTTCGCAGTCGCGGCTCTCAATCAATTTTGCCACGGCCGCCGAGCGGCTCCACGACTGGGAAATAGCAGCAGCGCGAGATTGAGAGGATGATGCAGCCTTAAGGTTGCAACAGGTTTGACCAGCGGGGGCGGGGGAGGCGTGAAGGATGTGGTGCTTTTCCTTCCTCTTTCAGCGCGACATCGACTCGCTCTTTCACGAGAGCGAGAAGTCTGGAGACTCAGAATGAGATGTATAATTTTTCGTTATTTATTTTTATTTTTATTTTGCCCTCGGCTGTCGAGGCGACATGTAATTTTTTATTTAATTAGAGAGAGAGAGAGAGGGGAGAGAGAGAGAGAAATATTACCCAAACCTCCCCTGTAATAATAATATGAGAGCACCCCTCTTATTTTCAAAATTACAAAAAACTCCCCTTAATTATATACCAAAATCTCCCCTGATCTTTTCATTTCATTGCATTGAGAAAAATACCTTCATGCAAATGTTTTTGTGCATGGATGTTGTGAAATTAAAACTTAAGGGGAGGTTTTTGTAATGAAATGAAAATTTTAGGAGAAGTTTTTGTAATCGAAAATAAAGGGGTGTTGTCAATAATTTCAAAGTTAGAGGGGTGTTGTTCTTGCGGAGCTCGCGAATATGCGAAGGAAACACGACCATCCTTTAACAATTTCTTGATTTCACATCAGGGAAATTCCTTCACGCGGTACAACAATGATGGCGGAATTTTTGCCCTCCTCATCTGTTCTCTTCTACCCGTGGCAATTGGCGGAAGCCTTTGCTACAGACTTGCCTCCATCCAGGCGCATGAGTGACCTCTCCCTCCCAGTATATAGGCGCCGACGGCTCTCCACCCCGGCGCCAACGCTCCATGCCGGCGGCATCCCTCTCTCGGCGGCGCTTGTGACAGCAAACTGAAAATTCGTTGTTGGAAAGATCACAGCGCCGCGGCTGAGCGCCGCAGCCGCCGGCCGCGGCGCGAATCCAACGTGAGAAGACGTTTACAGCAAATACGATTTTGGATCGAACGGCGGGCATTGCTCCTTCGCATGAATGCCCTTTCATATGAATGTGATCCTATATATACTCAAATATAGTCTTTATACGTGGGCGACGCCCCAACCCGCATGTATATATATGTCCCCCCCCCCCCCCCCCCCCCCCCCCCCCCCCCGTATATAATCAAATTACATGCAAACTTTTTCATGCTCGCTCACGTCGTTAATATTTTCAGCTTTTATGCTCTTGTCGTGGTATATACAAAATTTGTTTTCATGCTCGCGTCGCTAACTTGAACCCGCCTGTCTTATTACATCTCGTCATAGTAATGTGGCCCTTTCAAAGGACAGCTTGCGAGAGACGACCCGCGAATGAAGAGGAAGCCAAGCACCCATTGGTACTTAGACAAATTTCTTTGTCTGGCTCAAGCTTGTGCTCCCTCGCGCTCATTGGGACTTAGACGAATTTCTTTGTCTGGCTCAAGCTTGTGCACGCTCGAGCCCGCGAGGCATCAAGGACTATGGTAGAGCACATATGATAGAGCGCTCGCTTCGCGTGCGCGTATGCTAGATCATTCGCCTTGCATGTGTATGATAGATCTGCTTTTATGCTCGTGTTGAGGTATCCCTTGCTTTCTTCGTCGACTCGCGAGTACCCGTTTGTGCGTACACTCCCACTCCTCGTCCCTGGGTTGGGGCGAGTGACGTTTTACATCGGTCATCCTCCTGTTCTGAATCCCTCTTCTCAACCAACATTTTTTCTTTCACAACCACTCACCATCCGAGCGACCTGCCGCACCTGCCAGCTAGTGAGAGTCTGATCAGCGGGATCCATTCGGTGGTGTAGCCACTCGAGCGACCTGCCGACCCTGCCAGCTAGCGGGAGCCTGGTCAGCGGGATCTTATCGAGGGTCGAACCAAACTTTTTTCTCTCAACCACCCACCACCCGAGCGACCTGCCGGCCCTGCCAGCTAGTGAGAGTCTGGTCAGCGGGACCTGCCGACCCTGCCAGCTAGCGGGAGCCTGGTCAGCGGGATCCTATCGAGGGCTTAACCAAACTTTTTTCTCTCAACCACCCACCACCTGAGCGACCTGCCGACCCTGCCAGCTAGTGAGAGCCTGGTAAGCGGGATCCAATCGAGGGTGTAGTCACTCGAGCGACCTGCCGACCCTGCCAGCTTAGTGAGAGCCTGATCAGCGGGATCCAATCGAGGGCTTAACCAAACTTTTTTCTCTTAACCACCCACGACACGAGCAACCTGCCGGCCCTACCAGCTAGTGAGAGCCTAATCAGCGGGATCCAATTGAGAGCTTAACCAAACTTTTTTTTCTCAACCACCCACCACTTGAGCGACCTGCCGGCTCTGCCAGCTAGTGAGAGTCTGGTCAGCGGGATCCAATCGGGGGTGTAGCCACTCAAGCGACCTGCCTACCCTACCAGCTAGCGGGAACCTGGTCACCGGGAACCAATCGAGGGCTTAACCAAACTTTTTTATCTCAACCACCCACCACCAGAGGGACATGCCGGCCCTGCCAGCTAGTGAGAGTATGGTCAGCGAGATACAATCGGGGGTGTCCACATGTCATGTTCACAATGTAAAGCTACATTCGGACCTGGTTATGAGAGAAACCACCAATTTATTGAAAGTTACTGTCATGGGTAGAAGCGTTTCAGGTCATCACCGCTCCATGCACGGTCAAGGGCTATCCCTTACACATCCCGGAGGTGGCACCCCCCCCCCCCCCCCCCGATCTCAAAGCTTATTCTACAATATAGGGGCCTTCCCAATTGGGATTGAGCTTCCCGACCGTTGCCCCCCTTTCCGGCTGCATCGACCTTCTTACGGACTAGATCCCCCTTCTGGAATTTCTTGACTCGAATGTGCTTGTCGAAATATCTAGCCATTTGTCGTTTGACCTCTTCTTGTCGAACGACGGACAGGTCCCGAAGCTCTTCTACCAGGTCAAGCGAGAGCTTTTGTTCTTCCTCATTCTCCATTCTCCATTCCTCGTCTCCTTCCCCTGCCGCGTCCACCCTTGGTGACCTCACCACAAATTCGACTGGTAGCACAACCTCGGACCTGTGAGAAAGTTTGGAGGGGATCTCACCCGTGGCCGTATTCGGCGTGGTTCTCAAAGCCCAAAGGACTGAGGGGAGTTGTTACACCCAGTTACCCCCAGGTTCTCGACCTTATTTCTTAGCAAGTTCACAATTATCTTGCTGGTCGCCTCCACCTGCCCATTACTCTAGGGTGGTGGACCGACGCAAAACGAAGATCTATGCCCAGCTGACCGCAAAAGCTGACGAACTCATCGCTAACAAACTGTGGCCCGTTGTCTGTGACTATGGCTAGGGGTAGCCCATGTCGGCAAACTATCTCCACCCACACAAAATTCCTTATAACTTGAAAGGTTACCTTGGTCAGCGCTTTCACCCCCAACCACTTTGAAAAGTAATCGATCATGACCGGCAAAAACTTCCTCTAGCCGCTAGCCTGAGGGAAGGGTCCAACCAGATCCATTTCCTATATTGCGAAAGACCGCGGAGCTGTGATGGTCCAGAGCCTCTGCGCAGGTAGGAGCAGGAGAGGAGCAAACAGCTGACACTTTTGATATTTTTTTGCAAACTCTGTCGCATCCTTGCTGAGACTCGTCCAGAAATAACTTTGTCTCAGGACCCTTCCCTCTAAGGTCCTGCTTCCGGAATGGCTATCGCATTCCCCTGAATGGATCTCACCTAGGACTTTGGGGACCTCCACTTTTGGTACACACTTGGCTAGAAGCCCGGTAGGGTCTTCTGGTATAACCCTTCTTCACATAACAGGTAGTACGCCGACTTATGTCTGGACCGTCTCTTGTCCACGTCCCCTTCCGGGAACTTGCCCGAAGTCAAGAAGGTGATGAACGGATCCATGCATGACGCCCGTTGTTCTACCTCCATTAGTTTCCCTTCCTCAATGGATGGTCGGAAGAGCTATGTCACTGTGCCTCCTGCCCGAGGACCATACTTGGACGAAAGATCGGCTGGGGCACTCTCCTCCCTTGGTACATGTCGAATTGAGAAAGTGCGGAACTGCCCTATGAGGCCTTTGACTTTTACCAGGTAGCGTTGGAGAGTTGGCTCCCTAGCCTCGAACTCTCCTCTGACTTGACAAGCCACCACCATGGAGTCCGTCGAGACCCCTAAGTCTTGCACCCCCAACCCCCTGGCTAAGAGAAGCCCTGCGATCACAGCCTCGTATACGGCCTGGTTGTTGGTGAGTGGGAATTGAAATTATATTGCTTGTTTGATGCTTGTCCCATGTGGGCATACTAGGATCACCCCCCAAAGGAATGCTTCCCCGAAGCTCCGTCCACCAACATCTCTCATGCTGTCGGGGGGGGCGGGGGGGGGGGGGGGGGAGGCTCAGGCTCCTCAACTTCGGCCACATAGTTTGTCAGGAAATCCGTCACCGCTTGCGGCTTTATTGATAGCCTGGGGACAAATGAGATATCGAACTCGCTCAGCTCCACCGACAATTTTGTTAATCTCCTCGAGTGTTCTACCCCTTTCAGGATGTTGCGAAGGGGGTGATCGGTCACCACCAGGATGGAGTGTGCCTGGAAGTAAGGCCGGAGTTTCCTGGCCGAAACGACTAGTGCGAACGCCAGCTTCTCCAGGATTGGGTATCTTAGTTCTGCCTTCCTTAGAGCCCTACTGACATAGTAAACTGTGAGCTGCTTTTTACTTCCTCACGAACCAGTATGGAGCTTACTGCCTCGGCCCCCACTCCAAGGTACAGGGCTAGGTCCTCCCCCTGCTTTGAACCTTGGAGTAGTGGGGCCTGTGTGAGTTGTTTTTTCAAAGCCTGGAAAGCCTCCTCACACTCGGAGGTTCATTCGAACTTCTTGCCTCCGCGCAGCAACCTGAAGAAAGGTGAGCACTTCTCCCCTGCCCGGGAGAGAAACCTGCATAACCCGGCCAACTTCCCTGTGAGGCGCTGGATCTCTTTTGCGCTCTTTGGCGATTTCAACTCTAATATGGCTTTTACTTTGTCAGGGTTAGGATCTACGCCCACTGGGGTGAGAAGGTGGCCCAAGAACTTGCCCTTGCTAGCCCCGAAGACACACTTCTGGGGGTTGAGCCTCATCTTGAACTTCCTCAAAGTGCCAAACGTTTTTGCCAAGTCCTGGAGGTGAGACTCAATGTCTCTGCTTTTTACCAAAAGGTCGTCTACATAGATCTACAGGTTTCTGCCCCTTTGCTCCCAAAAGACCCGGTGCATCATTCTTTGGTAAGTTGCTCCTGCATTCTTCAGCCCAAAGGGAATCATCTTATAGCAGTAGCACCCATACCTCGTTATGGAGGCATCCTTGATGTCGGGCGGGTGCATGCGAATCTGGTGATAACCTGAAAAACCATCTAGAAAACTCAATAGAGAAAAGTTGACGACTGAGTCAACCAACGCATCGATCTGAGGCACAGGATAACAATCATTAGGGCATGATTTAATCAATAAGGAGAAATCAACACACATCCTCCAACGCCCATCCCCCGTTTTAACCATCACCATATTGGAGACCCAGCCTGGATACTGGATCTCTGATACAAACCCGGCCTTGAGAAGCTTAACCACCACCTCCCGGATGGGCCCAACCAGCTTGTTGACGACGGATCACTTCTTCTGTCGGATGGGACGTGCGTTAGGATCAAGATTGAGGCAGTGTCAAGCCACGTCCACGTCGATCCCTGGCATGTCTGCCGCGCTCCAAGCGAAGATGTCGACGCTTTGCTGGACGCAGGCTAGGATCCTTTCCCAGTCCTCAACGGACTCCATCTCCTCTACGTCCTCAACGGACTCCAGCCGGGACTGCTCCTCCCATTTGCCCACCGCCATCAATCCTTGGACAAGTGCCTCTTCCTCCACCTCTCCAACGATCATCTCCCAGTCCCGGTCTCCTAACAGCTCATTCGACCCATCCACTTGGGTGCAGACTTAGTTATTAAAGGAGCAAGGCGCGCCAAGGTGCAAAGGGATCTTGGAGCCTAGACGCAAGGCTCAAGGCGCAGGCGCGCACCTGATGAAGGCAAGGTGCAACCACATACATTTTAAATAATCAACATCAAACATAATTGTATCTTCTCGATCAAATTCTTCATCTAGTCTACTAATTAATTATTCATTACTATCATTTATATCTCTTAAAAATAAAATCAATGCGATCACTTACATCATTTTCCCAGTCCTCTGAGCTATGCTCCCGACTGATCCTCACTTTCTCCAACCTCCATGTCTGGGAGATAACCTCCATCTCCTCTACGTCCTCAACGGACTCCAGCCGGGACTGCTCCTCCCATTTGCCCACCGCCATCAATCCTTGGACAAGTGCCTCTTCCTCCACCTCTCCAACGATCATCTCCCAGTCCCGGTCTCCTAACAGCTCATTCGACCCATCCACTTGGGTGCAGACTTAGTTATTAAAGGAGCAAGGCGCGCCAAGGTGCAAAGGGATCTTGGAGCCTAGACGCAAGGCTCAAGGCGCAGGCGCGCACCTGATGAAGGCAAGGTGCAACCACATACATTTTAAATAATCAACATCAAACATAATTGTATCTTCTCGATCAAATTCTTCATCTAGTCTACTAATTAATTATTCATTACTATCATTTATATCTCTTAAAAATAAAATCAATGCGATCACTTACATCATTTTCCCAGTCCTCTGAGCTATGCTCCCGACTGATCCTCACTTTATCCAACCTCCATGTCTGGGAGATAACCTCCATCTCCTCTACGTCCTCAACAGACTCCAGCCGGGACTGCTCCTCCCATTTGCCCACCGCCATCAATCCTTGGACAAGTGCCTCTTCCTCCACCTCTCCAACGATCATCTCCCAGTCCCGGTCTCCTAGCAGCTCATTCGACTCATCCACTTGGGTGCAGACTTAGTTATTAAAGGCGCAAGGCGCGCCAAGGTGCAAAGGGATCTTGGAGCCTAGACGCAAGGCTCAAGGCGCAGGCGCGCACCTGATGAAGGCAAGGCGCAACCACATACATTTTAAATAATCAACATCAAACTAATTGTATCTTCTCGATCAAAGTCTTCATCTAGTCTACTAATTAATTATTCATTACTATCATTTATATCTCTTAAAAATAAAATCAATGCGATCACTTACATCATATCTAAGTCTCAACGCACAATTATCTTTCACAAATAGTAAATCAATAAAAAATTATTGAGTTCTTGAATTATTTTTTTATTAATTTTTTTAATTAAATTTACAACAAAAATCTCATACAAGCACGTCTTTTATATTCTAAAGGCGCACGGAGGCGCAAACCTCTGAGCCTGGTGAGTCTGGAGTCTTAGGCGCGCCTTTAATAACTTAGGGTGCAGATCTCTTCTCCTTCAGCCTCCTTCACCTTACCGATCAGCTCAATCCCTGCCTCTTCTACTCCTCCTTCCAGCCCTGCTCGCTCTTCCATCTCCCTTCCCATCTCCTCGGCTTCCGCCTGCTAATAGATGGTGTTGACGGCTATTACGTAGCATTTCCTCGCTATCTTCGGGTCTCCTCTGACCCTGATCGGGACTCCCCGCACGCTGAACTTCAAGCACTGGTGGAACGAGGACGGGACGCATCTAAACGCGCAGATGAGGGGCCGCCCAAAGTTGGCGTTGTAGTTGCTCGGAGAGTCGACAATGACGAATCGGCAGTTACAATACTGTCCTCCCAAGGTCACATGAAGTCCGACCCCCCTTCCACTTCCTTCCTCTCCCACGAGAATCCAAACAGTGGACCGTCAGAGGCCAACACCCATCTCGACTTCACCTTCAGCTCATCGAACGCCTTCTTGAAGATGACATTAACTAAGATTCTGCTGTCAACAAGGATCCGGGAAACAGTGAAGTTCTCGATGGCGGTCTAAATCACCAGCGCATCGCAGAACGGATCCTCGTGATCCGACATGTCCTTCCGAGAGAAGTTGATCTTCTCCTCTGGGGGTGGGGCTTGGGATGTCGAAGCAACGCTCCGACGGTACATGGTGTGAAGGCTCGCCCTCTGGGTGGCGTCGATTCCCACACTTCCATGGATCACCCCAATCTCTCCTCGGGTTCCTACGTTTGCCCTATCGACACACTGGTCCTCTTCCTCCGTCCCACTGGTTACCTCCTCTATCCTCACTGGTGGCTGTTTCTCCCCCGGGCCTCTTGTCGTCCTGATCTCCAAGAACTCAGGGCAGGTGGCAGTCGTGTGACCCTCCTCCTAATGGAAGTTACAGTATGGCAACGCCACCCCCTCTCTTCGTCCCTCCACTGGCTAATTCCTTCTTCTGACTCCCGCTCCTCCTGCTCCTCTCCCTCCTGCCCTTCCCCAGCTGATCGTCATAGCTTGATGTGGTAGGGGCAGGAGTGACCTCTGGCCATGTCTCCATCCTGGGGGGTTGAACCTCCCCAGACCTCCATGGAGGTTTCCCCTTCCTTGGGCGAACCCTCTTCCTTGGCCCTGCACGACCCCTCCTTGTTGTCTCCACTCCAGCTTATGATCCCTCGGCTCCTCCCTCCTTGCTTCTTGCTTCCTAGAACCTCCTTGCTCCCTCGACTCCGAGTTACTCAATCTTGCCAACTTCTTGGCGAATGCCGGGTTCGCCGCCTCTCGTTCAATCTCCTTTGTCGCCCTTTTCCATCAGCTCTTCGAAGGACGAGGGTGGCTTCTGATTCAAGCTCATTTTGAAGAACCCCGCGCACAGCCCCACGGTGAATGCGAGTTGGAGGGCGAATCTCGACATCTCCTGAATGAGCAAAATCTCCTCCTAAAACCCGTCTATATAGCTGGCCAGTGACTCCTCTACTCCCTGCTGGATCTTGAAGAGTGCCCCAACACTTTTCTTCCTCTTGTTCGACGTTGAGAAACGTAATTGGAAAATTCGACGCAAGTCCTCGAACGCGTAGATCGACCCAATCGGGAGCTGGTGAAGCCAGTCCTTTGTTTTCTCCTTCAAGGTGATGGCGAAAAGACGACACTTGAACGCGCCCGACATCGGCTTGATGGAGACCATGTCATCGAACCAATGCAGGTGCTGGACGAGATCATCTTTGCTAGTGTAATATGTCATCTCCGACATCGGCTTGATGGCGACTGTTGTATCAGAACTAACCCGGCTTGAAAGTCTTCTAATGGATTTGGGAGTTAAGTTGTCCTTACCTTCAACGTTGTTTTGCGTCAGTCAAGCTGCAATCCATATTGCAAAGAATCTCGTGTTCCATGAGCGGACTAAACATATTGAGGTTGATTATCACTTCGTTCGAGAAAAGGTTCAATCAAAGGTGCTAAAGCTTGAACATGTTCCTGCTTCTGGGCAAGTTGCTGACGTCCTTACCAAGGCATTACCTCGCAAATTGTGTTATTCATTCTTGTCCAAGCTTGGTGTCTACGACTTGGACGCTCCAGCTTGCGGGGGAGTGTTAGAAGATATAAGGAAAAATGATGTAAAGGCCCATTTATAGGCTCATTTCCTCTCTCCTTTAGTCTCACATCCATTGTATATGATTCTTTCTCCCTCTCTTCTCCTATATATTTGTACTCTCTCTTGTATTTGACACATGAAGAAATATATTCAAAGTTTACTCATTGCTCTCTACACTATCATTTATATCTCATAAAAAATAGGATCAATGCGGTCACTTGTCTCATATATGTCTCAACGCTCGATTATATTTCACAAATACTAAATCATGCAAAAATGAATGAGTTCTTACATTATTTCTTTTTTATTTTTAAAAAAATAAAACAAAAATTTCACTCATTTACGCATTTTATGCTCTAAAAGCGCGAATGCATAAACCTCTGAGACCGGTGAGTCTTGAGCCTTAGACACGTCTTTAACAACATAAAATGGAAGGGAACCATCATGATGGATATTACAGGGTTAATGGGACTCTCCACTGATTTAACCCCTAAGTACCATATCCAGCAAACAGATCCATAACATATTTCCTCCGAATTATAGAAATACCATTCTTTGATCTGTCCACTTCAATCAAAAGAAAGTAGTGTAATAAATCAAATGTTGTGGCCATATCCCTCTTGACAGCAACAATATGATTTGTATGATGATTCAAAATCTTGTCAGATGTGAATAAATACAGCATTATCACAAGTACTTCTTGTGAATCTCATGTTGATAAGCTTGACTCTCAATTTGTCAAATCAAGCTCTCAGAAATTGTTTAAGCTCATAAATAGTCTTTTGAGGTTTGCAAACATGCCCATGAGGAACAGAGAGCCAGGTCTTCATGGAGTGGGGCTCTGTGCAATATAAATGTTTCTTCATGGAGCAGCCAGAATCCGTTTCCACCCGCCGGATCGGAGTAAATCATTCTTGACATCCATTTGATAAAAAGCCTAAGGCTCTATTTGTTTGGGCGTTTGCAACTCTTTTTTGGCAAACACCGCCGGAAGGAGGGTAAACAAATTGGCAACGTTTGCTCCGTTTCCACCCGCCGCCTTGGGCAAAAAGCTCCTTGGAGAAGATGGAGCTTCCAAAGAACTCATGAATTCAATTTGAGGGTACCCATAAGTCAAATTGAATTCATGAGTAAACCAACCGATCCAACAGGGAGGTGATCAGGTGGCAAGAGAACACCTCTCATGTTTGTTGTCTTGTAAAGCCTCGATCTCAATACCAAGCCATCTCCATTGGGAGTTGGAATTAGTCTCTACAAAGTTATTAGGAACAACAATGGTAGCAATGAAAGATAAGTAAAACTTAATTGTATGGGAGAAGGAATGATACTCTGCATATTGATCAATAGGATATCAAATAGGACCATACATAATAAGATAGGAGGCAAGGCCCCAAGGGAAGCCCCGTGATAATTTGGACCTGAAGATTCGGTGGTGGATATGGTGGCTTCAGTCACGTGATAATTTGGACCTGAAGATTTGGTGGTGGATGTGGTGGCTTGAGTCACATGAGGATTTACACCTGACTAATCTAACTGTTTCCTTCTGTGAAAAATTTGCATTTCATTTATGCGACCATAGGTTTTGATATCATAAGTAACATTAATGAAAGCAAAGTGAACTGTAGTACCAGTCTGTTCTCTGAAGAAGAATCAATCAAGACAGGTAACAAGGGATATGCTCAAAGAACGTGACATCCTTAAAAATAAATCTTGTGTGAAAATTAGGAGAATAACACTTCTAACCTTTTGCTTCGCAGCATAAATTACAAACATGCATTTAAAAGCTAAAGATCCAAGTTTGTCACTATCCATTAAAAGATTATGAACAAATGCAACACACCCAAATACTATGAGTGAAAATCTAAATAGAGGGTCCTCAGGCTTTACGATTTGCAAGGGATATTTGTCTCCCAGAGTCCATGTAGGCATGCATGCTATTGATTAAATACACTGTCGTTAGAACCCCTTCATCACATAAAGTTTTAAGAATGTTCATCTCTTGGAGTGAACACCTTGTGACATCCAAGATATGTCAGATTTTTCAGCTCAGAGACACCATGAAGTACCTAGTTATGAGGATTGAAACACAATCTCTGTCATTTTGAGGTTCTTGAAGTTCTCTGCACATATATTCGACATCGTTATTGTGACGATCCAAATAATGTGCAACAACATTTTAATTCTCTGATGATGAGAACGCATGACAGTACGGATTTTACGTAATATTTTTTGCATTTTTTTTATTTTATTATTTAAATTCCTTTCTTTTTGTTGGGGGTGCTATTAGCCAAATATATATATGATGGCTTATTCTTGGTAACAAATGTTAGTGGTATTATTTGGTTGCTATTAGCTGTTATAAAAAGAGGCTTAGGTGTTGGCTTGTGAGATTGACATGTGGTTTATTATGATATGGCTGAGTTGGAATTAATTTTGACACATGAAATGGCTTTGTGGTGGCTCGAGGTTTGATTTGGGCTTCATTGAGTGACACCTAGATCCATTTTACGGCGCCCTTTGGCTGGATTCCACTGCTGGCCGCTTATTTGTGCTAATAAAAAGAGCCCGAGCCTCTCTCATTTCCACACTTCCCGTTTTTTGCGCTATTCCCGTGTCGCTGATCCCGGCTACTCCTTCCCGGCTGCTGCTCCTCTTCTCCTTTCTTTCTCTATTCCTCTTGGTAGTTGCTGCTACTGCTACCTCTGGTGTGGTGTTGTTGTCCTCTATGTCGTGCCTTTTCTTCCTGAGCCGCTGCTTTAGGGCTTTTCTGCCACTAGTTTTGAGCTGTTGTCGCTGCTACTGCTTGTCTCCCATGCCTCCTACCTTCTTCAGTGCCTCCTTCGGAGATTTTGGAAGGACTTCGCCACACCTCTTCGTATCCAAGAAGGATCGGTTGTGTAGCATTTTGCTTCCTCCCTCTCCCGCTATAAGGATGTCTTCTTCTATTTATTTTTCTTCTGTTTCTATTGCCTTGCTGGTTTGTAACTGTTGTTAGAAAGTTTTCTGGTTTGGGATTGCTATTAGCCGGACATTACAATTTTTCTGTGATTGTTTTTTACTATTAGTTTGTTGTTAGGTTTGTAGTTACTGTTTTTGAGGGCTGGACTGTTTTTGAGGGCTGGTTGTGCTGATTTGGGGGTTGGTTAGCCAGTTTTTGAGGGCTGGTTCTGGGCTGGAAAGCCATGTTTAAGTGTTTTACAGCTAGTAATTTTTGTTCCTTCCTTTGCGAGCTATTTCAGGCTTTTGGTTCATCTTTTAAGCTAATTCCAAGGAGGAGATTAGCAAGGGCATCAAATATATATATTTTGGTCGTTTATTTGCGTTGGCTTCCATATTTTGACGGATTTAAACGTTTTTCGTAAACCTTTGACACCCTTAATAAAAGTCTAAATCCTTTTAAACATCAACGCTATGCATATCAAAGAAACGCAACCCAATTAAAATGCGTACTATTTCAGTGGTTTCCGAGGCCGCGAGTTCAAAGGATGGCGTCGCAAGATAGGCATGGCGATGACGCTGAGAAGGATAAGGGAAAAGGAAAGGTGTTGGTGAGTTTCTTATTTCTTGAGTTATGTTTTATTCAAGTACTTTTAATATTTCATGTTTTACTTCTTTAAGATAACATTGCATGTACATATGATTTTAACTCAATGATATATCGCTATGAAATACATGTGGGTGGGAAAATAAAAGCGATATAATTTCAGATGGGAAATTTATACCTCAAAAACACATGTTTTTCAAGTACGATAAGATAAAAAGATAATTAAACTCTACATAGGGAAATGTTAAGGATCAGATTGAATCCTATGATGTAGGGGTTTTTCCTACTGATGGATTTCCCAGTAGTGGGTTTGAGTACATTTTTGCCCTAAAGGGGTGGGGCCCAATTTAAGTTACATGTCTCGACATTTCCTACATTATGTAATTAAATAAATATCAAAGGGGATCAGAAAGCACTGAGAACTTCAAAAGAAAATAATAAATATTGGTTTATTGTTATGTATCTATATTGTTATCTCTCTTTGCCTGTATGTATAACAGTTTACGAAATACGTTGCTCACATAGTCACCGCGAAGTGTTCCCCCAACAGAAGAAGAGAAAAGGAAGCGCGTTGAGGATCTGGCAAAGGTATGGCTAAAGATCTTTATCGGGATCGAGGAAGCTCAAGAAAACATAAAGCTACCTGCGAAGATTATGAATGTGCTTTCTGTAACGAGTATCGTAAAAATTTTCGTTTACCAGCAACAAACTTTCTGTAAATGTAAATAAAAGAATAAAATATGATGTTATGTTTGTTTTTGTACTGTGGATCCGTATAATGATTCTTGCTGCGACATTTTTATTGAAACTACGCTAGATTCTTGATTCCGCTGTGCAGACCGGAATAAGGGTCTTCATAATTTGGTATAAAGCGAGAGTTTTCAATAATTGTGGTCGTGGGCAGTACAAAATAATAACACAAATAGCGTGGTGTAATCTATGTTGTCAAAGGCGCAAGGCGCACCGAGGCGCAAAGGGGCCATGGAGCCTAGGCGCAGGCGCGCGCCTGAGGCACATGAGGCGCAATAATGGGGGGAAAAGAAAATTGAGCGAATTGGGCGCCCAATTCGCTGAAATTGAGCCAATGGGGCGCACAATTCGCTGAAATTGAGCCAATGGGGCGCACAATTCGCTGAAATTGAGCCAATGGGGCGCCCAATTCGCTCAAATTGAGCCAATGGGGCGCCCAATTCGCTCAAATTGAGCCAATTGGGCGCCCAATTCGCTCAAATTGAGCCAATTGGGCGCCCAATTCGCTCAAATTGAGCCAATTGGGCGCCCAATTCGCTCAAATTTTGTAATTCTTGAAATTGGAACCAAATACTACAAAAATGTAGTTCATTAAACAAAAGCAGGTTCTAATCCATAAAGACAGTCCATAAAAAACACACAAATATCAGAATAGTCGTCATATAAGTATGTTGTTTGGTCATTCTTTGCATGTGAACTGAATTTGGTTCTTCAATTCAAGCAACCTTTGCACTATGAGAACAGAAAACTGAACTAACTCTCACCCACCAATTTAGGCCAACAACTAGATTACCTCCATATGAAATTATAATGTTATTTCAAAACGTGGCATCAGTAAGACAGCATGAACCAAACACTCTTATTATAGAAAAAGTAATACAACATCAAAATTTATATTGAGCAAAATGAGAGTAAAATGCTAACATGAAAAATCACAACAAAAGTTAGGGCAATGTAATAAGAACATCAAAGTTCAATAACACAAATAAAACGTGAATTAAATATGCAACATCAAATAGTCCAGCCAGAAGATCGAAGTGACAATCAAATAGCGATATCAAGTGTTCCGGTCAGAAGATCGAGAGACACCATTTGAAAATCAGTACTGAAAAATATTATTATTTGTGCAATCAAAAAACACCTATTAACGTATAATTTAAATAAAATAATTAAAGTACACTGAAATTTAAATAAACTATTACTCACCTAGCTACTCATCCTCTGAAAATACTATGTCTTAATCGTCTTCTACACTATCATTATAATCTTCTTCGTTGTCTTCAAATTTCTCTTCATCGACATCATCAACATTTCAGAGGACTAATGGAGTATTAGCCTCTTTAATGACTAATGGAGTAGTAGTCTCTCTAATGACTAATGAAGTAGGACTTTTCATCTTCAAATGCTCTTTTTCTCAAGTGTCTTTGTAGTCGTAGGAACCACATTTTTTCCTTTCGATAATCGTGTGCGATAAATTTCTTCTTCAACTCCAGTGGCACTAGCAACTGTGCCCAAAGTTAATAACTCATCATCAAAGACCAAGTCCTCCGGCTCAGCCTTAGCATCATTATCTTCTTCCATTCTTTCCATCAACCATTCATTGTTATCATCAATATCCGTTAACGAAATTGTATCTATGCGATCACGTGCATCATATCAACGTCTCAATGCTCGATTGTACTTCACAAATACTAAATCATTCAAGCGTTGTTGAGCTAGTCTGTTTCTTTTTTTGTTATGTATCTGCAATAAACAGTAACTGTATTAATAAGTTATCTTTAATATATAAAATATAAATCACTGATAAATGATAATAAATTTTAAAAACTTACGTGTTCAAAAAAAACTCCAATTTCGCTCACAACCGGATGCATTGCATGTAAGACTAAGCACTTTTATGACAAATCTTCTTAGTTTTGGAGTTGAAGCACCATAAGATTGTCACCACTCAGCTGTTAAGATAGTAAATATTTAAAAGTTGAAAAATCAAAACAAATTTGTTTGAAAATTGTGTAATTTACCTGGGGACTTAATTTTTCTATGACGAATTGCAAACTCCATTCCAAACAGTCTTTCAGCATTTCTATATAGAGGTAATTGGTCAATAATGTTATCGTGCTCTTCATGATTTGGAATCAGTCTTTGCATTGTCTTGTATAAGCCCTCCATAATTTCTCCATCTTCTGCAATAATGAGATTTGAGTAGAAATATTCAGGATTTAAATAGTGACCCGCGGCATGAAGAGGTCGATGAAGTTGGCTTTTCCATCTTTTATCCACAATTTTTAGGACATCCATATATTTGTCCTTTTTCTCATTAAAAGAACTAATGATCGTCTCTTTAGCTTTATTCATCGCTTCATAAATATAACTCATGGCAGGTCTTTTCTCACCGTCCACTAATCTTAATACGTAAACTAAATGACCAAATATCTTTAAAATATCAACTATACTTCTCCAAAAAGAAATCTATAGTATAATGCTCTGCACTTGTTTACCTGCGCTTTCCTTTGCTCACTTGCTCGAAGACCACTCAGGTGAGGTGAACATCTTCCTTAAATTGTTTCTCTGCTTGTGAATGCGCTGAATTGTTAAGAAAGAAGTTGCAAACCTCGTCACAGCGGGCCTAACAAGCTCCACTTGCCCCGTAAAGCTCCTTAGCATGTTCACAACTCCATGCCGAACATAAATATACCCATTTATAATCATTGCCCTCTTTAGTGTGCGGCTAATGTTGGACATTTTTTCAATATCCTCCAGCATTTGATCAATACAATGCGCTGCACATGACGTCTAATACAAATGTGGACGTTTCGCTTCCAATAATTTACCTGTTATAGTGTTAGTTTGCTGGGTATGAAAGTATCATACAATCGTGTACACAAAAAATAAAAATTGAAGATGATTAAGATTAGTAACAAAAAATAAAAATTGATAATTTACCTGCTAGCACATTATTGCTGGCACTATTCGTAAAAACTTGCACCACATTCAACTCTCCAATCCTTTAAACCACTTTATCTAGCAATTCAAACAATTTTCTCCGTCTTCGAGTAGTCAGATGCATCGACAGATTCTAGGAAAAATGTTCCTTTTGGTGAATTTACAAAAAAATAATTAATGTTCTTTGTTTCCGATCTGTCCATCCATCAATCATAATATAACATCCAAAGACCCTCCACTCATCCTCGTATGTCTTCATCATGTCTTTCACTACATTGACTTCATCATTTAGCAAAAGAACACGAATCTCATGGTAACTCGGTGGCTTCAATCCTACTTCAAACTGTCCAATAGATTCCATCATTATCGCAAAACTAAGATGTTTTACAGTATTGAATGGGATAGCTGCATCGTACATCCATTGAGCTATATGTTTACAAGCTCGCTCTCTTAACACTTTCTTACAAGCTTCATTAATAGAAGTTTGTTTCATCTTTTGTTCAGCTCCTTTTTTGCACCTACATTGCCAATCTTTGGAGCAAAAAACACATTTATTGGTCCTTTTGTTTGAGACTTCTTGGAGAAGCCTTTTTTTTTATGAATCTTGCCCGCATTGGCTTCTATTTCTTCATCACTGCCAAACGTGTAGATATCTGCAAAGTCAGGCAATGTTTGGTTGTCTGTGTTGGTCTCACTTGCTTTTTTCTCCATGTATTCTTGAATTTCGTTGCGCACATGTGGGGGGCTTTTGAGAAAAGCTTTTGCATTTCTAAATCCTCCAATAATATGTTGTGTAGCACGATAAATTCCGCCCTTCGTGACTTTATCACAAAAAATGCAAGTCAAGTCGTTTTTAATGGCGGAAGAAATCTGACGCACGTACTTCCAGCATGGATCAATCCTTGATTGGATGCTGGAAGAACCAGAACCACTTGCATCCATTTTAAGAGCTGGAAGAAATCTGACGCACGTACGAAACATGCAAAAATTTGGGTCAGTAAGAAAAAAAATAACAGAATTAATTTTATATGTTCATAATACTAAAACATTTTTTGTGTACTTAAGCAAATAAAAAGAATAGACATAATGCCACGTTGTATGGCACCACTGAGTTGCATTTAACAGCTGATATTAGTACAAACAACCATATTTTATAAGAAGATAAACTATTTCATATGCTCGACCGCTAGTAGTATTTCTAGCAGACTAGCACCAACAATATTCATATCATTTGCTCAGCAAAATCATATTCATGGATTGAACTTAACTAAAACTACTTAAAAGATTAATATAAGAAAAAACAACCAGGAGTAATTAGCGACTATAGCAAAAAAATAATGTTAGCATAAATAAGAAGTAATCATGTTTTAGAGTTGAAATAATTGCTTAAACCAACTTAAAAATCATATAAGATTCAGTCATGAAAATCAATATATAACAAACATCATATCATCATCAAAATATCAGAAATGTTAATGTGATTCTTAAATACAGATAAAGATTTAGATCAAAGATGCATAATGTTGAAGTAAATGTTACATCCCAACTCAAATTCGAGAAATGAGTCATGTAAACCCTAGGACTGTGCAACATTCAAAACAAATTTCTTCACAGGATAATAACGACGTCCGAAAATGGAAAAAAAAGAACGAAGATTGTCGAATAAATTTGCTAGCATTTCAAAATTGAACCACTCATCCAAGAAAAACAGTACTTGGAAAAAAACATAAACATAAGACACTAGAATAAATGAAGGTTAAAAAAGATTAAAGAACCAGCGAGCTATTCCAGGGTTTCAGAGTTCTCATGGAGTAATGAAAAGAGAGAGGAACGAAAAAAGTACCAGTTGAAGAACACAAACAGGCGGAAGCGACGAAGGAGAGACGCGACCTTGCGAAAGTGGCGGCAGAGGGACGCGGCCTTACTGAAGCGCCAACAGAGGGGCGTAGCCTTACGGAAGCACTGTTGGAGGGAGGCAAGGGGGCGGAAGAAGCAGCGGAGCACGAGCGGAGGCCGTCGAGCACATGAGATGAAGCAGGTTCATGGCCAGGGCAAGATGCGAAAATCAGGCCAATCCCAAAACCTGATGCCTGCGGGAGTAAAGTATGGGGATATAAGGCCGCGCCCCTGAACCAGTTTTAGTTTAAAACTGGTTCATGCAAGGCGCGCCTGAACAGCGTCTGGTAGGCGCATGAGGCGCGCGCCTGAGGCACATCGCCCGCTCTGGGCCTCCTAGGGCGCACCGGCTTGCGCCTCATGCGCTTAGGCGCGCACCTTGACAACCGTGAGTGTAATTAATTAAAATTCCTTTATAAGAACTCATACAAGTTTATTCAAGCCGAAGACAACGTCACGAGGTACGAGAAGAACCCGAAGTCCATCAGACTACACGATCTGAGGAAAGTGACAATGGGCATCATCAACGCCCTTCTGAGTTTGTGTTAGCTTTTGCGGAAGCACTAAAGCTAGTGTTCCCAACGCTAGCCGCTTTAGGACCAACAACTCCACAAGTTGAACCTCTGCCTAGGCCAAATCCGATGAATCCACCCCATGATCTTCCTCCTGTAGCACATTTACCACAACACCGTCAAATGGATATTGACTTGAAACAATTCCTGAAATTAAAACCACCAACATTTCTTGAAGGTTTGTCTCCCTTGGAGACTGAAGATTAGATTTTACGCATATAAACAATCTTTCAAGTTATGCAATGTCCAGAAGATCAGAAAGTTGGATTAGTCTCATTTCTATTAAAAGGCACGGCTAAGCGTTGGTGGGACAATATTGTCGCCAAAAAGTACACCGGGCGTGGCATCTGTGACGCACACATTTTTGGTATGTCATAGTATGTCATGTTTGAAATAAATAATCACTTATATGATAATGTGTAACGAAATTTAATTTATTACAGGTAACGTCCCCGATGATGAAAAGAGAGGTAAGCAGTATTGAATCGGCGTCGCCATGAGCTGTGAATCGGCGTCGCCATGAGCTGATTCGGCGTCGTGCGAGTTCGTACTATGAATATGTTATGTTATGTGTTGCGAGTTACTGAATATTGTTGTATGTATAACATTTTTTTTGTTGCTCTTATGATGTGGACGACACATAATATTATCGCATGACTTGTTTAGTTATACATATATGTTGTAAATTTAAAGGTTGGCTGGTTGGCTTGATTTGCTAGTGCTGCGGGTTTCATTCTATGTGGTAATGTTATATTGGCTGAGCTGGGTTGGCCGGTTGGTGCTTTTGGGCTGGGTTGGCTGTGTGGCTGGGTTCACCGGTTCGGATTTGATTTATAGGGCTTCAGCGGTGGCTTTTTCTTAAGGCATTTCGAGTCCCTGCTCTTAGTCGGCATTCGCGCATCTTCTCGCAGCCCGGCGAAACCCGATAGCTAGGGTTTGGTGATTTCTCCTTCCCGTCGCCTGGTATGGTGAAATATTCTGCTCCTTTCTTCTCTTCTACGTGTATGAGCTCTAAACGCCTCTTCTTTAGCTTACTCTGGGAACTTTGGATCTTTATTGGCTTTGGTGCAGAACTTTCGAGTTCTTTGGAACTAGGTACTTGCTTCCTTTCATGCTTTTCTTTTACTTGAGGCTGGATTTAAGGGTTTTAGTTGTTGTTGTGGCCGGCGGTACTCATGTGGGCTGCTGTTTTTGGAGTTGTGCCCTAGTTTAATTTCTGTTTTTGGCTTGTTGGCCGGCTGGTTGTTTTGTTGTCTTCTCTGGACTGTTGGCCGGCTGGTTAGTTGTTTTTTTTGTGTCTTATCTGGCCTGTTTTATGATGGCTGCTGTTTTTGGCCTGTTTGGCCGGCTAGTGTCATGGAAGGCTGCTGTTTTTGGCCTGTTTGGCTGGCTGGTTTCATTGGTAGCTGCTGTTTTTGGACTGTGTTTGTGGGCTTTTTGGACTGTGTTTGTGAGCTGTCATGTGGGCTGTCATGTGGGCTGTCATATGGACTGTTTTGCTGTCATGTGGACTGTTTGGTTGGCTAGTGTCGTGAAATAAATGTTGTTGCCTTATATATGTACAGATATTGCGAAGGATGGCATCTCCAAGTCGACGCGACGTCTATTCGAGACGGGGCAAGGAAAAGGAACGAGCTGCGGTGAGAATTTCTCTTTTTAATGTATGCTTTACCTAAACATTTCACTGCTATAATGAAACTGCTCTATACAATCACTATAAATGTTGCGAATGCTATGAACGGCCTCATTTAGAGGCAATCAAGCAAGAAAATATTTTGAGGGGACTAATTAAAATAAAGAACGCATCATACATAATCTAATGTGTCGACACATGGAACTATTAAGTGTAATATAAAATGAAGAATACTGATGTTGTGTACTGAATTCCCAGGCCAGTCGAGCCGAAAAGCATAAGCGCGTTTTGTACGTACTGGTCTGGAGACTGATGACCCCAAAGGGGTCGGGCCCAAAGACTGAAATACGGAATACTGAGACTGATATATAATTCATTGAATTACCCTTAATAGTGCATATATGAAAAGAAATACAAGCATAAAAAATATTGTCGTATAGCTTGACTGGCAGATGTTTATTGTTTACTGTTTATGTATTTACTATTTCTGATTTCTTATAGCCTAAGCCTATACTGAAACATTATTATTAGTTGCTTCTATTGATTTGACTGCAAGACGAATTACAGAACATGCTCTAAATTATGTCATGAATGAAATGAACTATTATATATTAGCTTATGTAATTACAACAGTACTTAATTCTTAATAGAAAACTATTACTGTAAAGCAGATTAAAAAGGTAAATTTTCACTTAGTCTTATACAAGACTAACGGTTGTATTCTCTAAATTTTTAGGAACCGGAAAGACAGCAACCGGTCGTCATTAGAGCTCGGGTAGAAATTTATTGTTTTATTTCCTTTTTGTACATGTATATAGAATGTTATGTAGCTGATGTTTCAGATACGTACTCGTTATGAAATGCATATGTATATTTCCGCTGTTCTTGATGATATATGCCATTAGGGATATTGTTAATTGTGGCGGACAATCGGGCCGTTACAATTTAATAGTATCAGAGGCAGGTTGTCAATTGCACCCTGGCCATAACGAGTATGTATTCTTGTAGGTAAATCCATCTAAGTGTGATTTCGATGGATGCGCAGGAAGACCAAGAGATAATGTCTGAGGGAAGTGCATCGGGGCAGGCCCAGCAAGAGCTGCCGCAATTGATACCCTCACAGACAGAGCAACAGACACCACTGCAATTAATGGATCTGACGCAGATGCTGGCAGAGGCTATTAAAATGGTTAGAGATGTGCCCCCTCCACCAGCACCGGAAGTGGCAGAACCGTCACAGCAGAGGCAGTTGGATGTCGATTTAAAGCAATTCCTGGAATTGAAGCCACCAGTGTTTCGAGGAGGGTTATCGCCCTTGGAATCAGAAGATTGGATCTCACGCATTGAGACAATACTGGAAGTTATGTTTTGTCCAGATGAACGAAAAGTGGGTTTGGTCACGTTTTTATTGGAAGGAGAAGCGAAGCGGTGGTGGCAGAGTGTGCGTGGCAGACTGGCGGGCCGCACACAAGCAAGTATTCCGTGGGCCACTTTCATTCAAGCGTTTACCAATTGGTTCGTCGCAGAATCAGAAAAGAAGTTGTTACAGGATAAGTTTTTGCGTTTGGTACAGGGTCCTCGATCAGTCTTGGAATATGAAACAGAGTTCGCCAATTTAGCGTTTTATGCAGAGGCCTTTGTGCCTAATGAGAGAGAAAGATGTCGACGCTTCCAGGAAGGACTGCGAGATAGTATTCGTTCGATTCTGATACCGATGGAGATCACAGACTATGGGGCTTTGGTGAAGAAATCTCGTTTGATGGAAATTGATGCGGAGAAAACACAAAAGCGAAGGGACTTTGCAAAGAAAAGATCGACGTGGTCGTCTTCTAGTAAGGAGTCCTCGAGCAAGACGAGCACATCAGGGAAGTCAAGTGATTCAGGAAAGCGGTCTCGTCCCATTGAAAGCAGTGGCAGTGCACCGACAGTTGAGCAACGATGTGGCAAGTGTGGCAAAAGCCACAAGGGGCAGTGTTTAGTGGGAAGCAATGTTTGCTATTTGTGTCGTCAGCCTGGGCATCGACAGAGGGAGTGCCCTCAGAACCGAGAAGGACAAAGAGCAACACATCAGTTTCCAGTGCCACAGGGCCAGAGGTTGTATCTGATGGGTCGTGCTACGGGAGGTGAGTACGCAACCTCAGCTTCTACTTCAGTACCAGCAGGAGCATATAGAGAAGAACGCCAAGAACAAGAACGTCGAGTGCAGCCGCGGGTATTCAATCTGAATCAGCAAGAGGCAAAGGCGGATGACACCGTTGTGACAGGTATTATCCCTATCGGTAACTATTTAGTTAAACTGTTATTTGATACGGGAGCAAGCCATTCTTTTATTTCGACAACAATATTGAATGCAATTGCGGCAAAACCATATCGGGTACAAGAGGTTTTGCACGTTACGTTACCAAATAACCAGATACTCACTGCACAACAACGAGTAATCATTACGTTTGCCCTGAATGATAAGTCATTTACAACGGACTTAGTGGTTCTTCCCTTGACCGAGTTCAATATTATTCTGGGCATGGACTGGTTAACCCAACAGGAGGCAGTGATTGACTGTAAGACCAAAGAATTATCGGTAAAGTGTGCAGATCAAAGCAGAATTACGTATCAATGATTAGGTGAAGTGTCGAAAATGTTGTTTTCTACAATGAAAGCGCTTTCACAAATCCGGAAGGGCGGTCAAGCTATTTTGGTAATGGTGAAAGGACCTCGAGAAGAAAAGAAAGACATTACGACAATTCCAGTCGTATGTGAATTTCAAGAGTTATTCCCGGAAGAGTTGGTTGGACTCCCTCCAAAAAGAGAAATTGAATTTGAAATCAACCTCGAGCAAGGGGCTAGACCAGTGGCAAAGTCACCATATCGCATGACGCCAAAGGAATTGACAGAATTGAAAGTGCAGCTACAGGATTTGATTGATAAAAATTTCATTCGCCCAAGTTCCTATCCGTGGGGTGCCCCCGTATTGTTTGTAAAGAAGAAAGAAGGAATGTTACGCATGTGCGTAGATTATCGTGAACTTAATAAGTTGACTGTGAAGAATAAATATCCTCTTCCTCGTATCGAGGATTTATTCGACCAACTTGTCAATGCTAGAGTGTTCTCGAAGTTGGATTTGCGATCTGGTTACCACCAGCTAAGGATAAAAGAAGAAGATATTTTCAAAACTGCGTTCAGTACCAGATATGGTCATTATGAGTTTCTGGTTATGTCGTTTGGGCTAACCAATGCACCAGCAGCATTTATGGATCTGATGAATCGGGTCTTTAAAGATTATCTGGATCGATTCGTGATTGTGTTCATTGACGATATACTGATTTATTCCCCGTCAGACGAAGAACATGCTTGGCATTTGCGATTGGCTTTGCAAACATTGAAAGAACATCAACTGTATGCCAAATTTTCAAAATGTGAATTTTGGTTGAGAAAAGTGTCCTTTCTCGGACACGTGATAACGGAGCAGGGTTTGGCAGTAGACCCCGCAAAGATTGAGTCTATCCTCAGTTGGCCGCAACCGACAACAGTGACGGAAGTACGAAGTTTCCTGGGTTTGGCAGGATACTATGGACGTTTTGTAAAGAACTTTTCAAAGATCTCTTTACCGTTGATCCAGCTAACCAGGAAGAGTATGTTGTTTTATTGGTCAAACGACTGTCAGATCGCATTTGACATCTTAAAAGAAAAACTGACTACAGCGCCGATTTTAACTATGCCGTCAGGTACGGAAGGGTTTCAGATTTATAGTGATGTTTCGTACAAAGGCTTGGGTTGTGTATTGATGCAGCACCGAAAAGTAATTGTCTATGCTTCCCGACAGTTGAAAGATGCTGAGAAGAATTACCCAGTCCATGATTTAGAACTGGCTGCCGTGATTTTTGCCCTAAAGATTTGGCGACATTATTTATATGTCGTACGCTGCGAGGTTTTTACGGATCATAAAAATTTAAAATACATATATTCTCAAAAGGATTTGAACCTTCGACAGCGTCGTTGGTTAGAATTTATCAAAGATTACGATGTCGATATGCAGTACCACCCTGCCAAAGCAAATGTGGTTGCTGATGCCTTAAGCCGCAAGAACACAGGTGGATTATCTTTTTTGTCTGGTTATGAAGCACAATTAGTGTATGAGTTGGAAAAGATGCAAATCACTTCACTCGTTACATCGAAAAGCAAGCGAGCTCAGTTGTCTCAATTACAAATCAGATATACATTGAAAGATAGGATTAAAGAAGCTTTGTCAAAGGATCCGTTTCTCGCTGAATTGCAAAAGAAAGTAAAGAATGGAGAGACTGGCGAGTTTACGGAACAAAGTGGGCGATTACTGATGAACGGGCGCTTGTGTGTCCCGAATGTGAACAACATACGAAGAGATATTCTATACGAGGCACATAACACACAGTATTCCATTCACCCAGGACGAACGAAGATGCATCATGACCTGAAGGAGGATTTCTGGTGGCCTGGTATGAAAAAGGACGTAATAGCGTATGTTGTGTCCTGTCACACATGTCAACTGGTGAAAGCAGAACACCAGAAACCTGGAGGATATTTGCATTCCTTACCCATACCAGAATGGAAGTGGGAAGACATTGCGATGGATTTTGTTTTCGGTCTTACTCGCAGCAAATTGGGGCATGATGGTATTTGGGTAATTATTGATCGCTTAACGAAAAGCGCACATTTTATTCCCGTGCGACAGGATGGACCACCTGAAAAGTTAAATGATCTGTACATAGACGTTATTGTAAAATTGCATAGGATTCCCCGATCCATTATTTCTGACCGCGACGGTCGATTCACGTCGGGAAATTGGAGATATATTCACAAACGTTTGGGGACAAAGTTATTGTTTAGCACATCATTTCATCCCCAAACAGATGGACAGTCGGAGCGAACAATACAGTTCTGAGAAGATTTACTGCGTATGGTTGTATTGGATTTAAAAGGATCCTGGGAAAAGTATCCGACCTTGCTAGAGTTTGCGTATAATAACAGCTACCAATCGTCTATCCAGATGGCACCCTTTGAAGCATTGTATGGACCGACGTTGTCGAACACCATTAAGTTGGGCTGACGAGGGAGAAGCGAACACTGTATAACCGGGAGAAAATTGATAAATGGACATGAAAAAGTAAATCTGATACAACAACGAATGAAGGTAGCTCAAGATCGACAACAAAAATACTATAATGCCCGTCATCGTCTTGTGCAATTTCAAGTCGGTGACCCGGTATGTTTGAAAATCAGACCGTTCAAAGGAGTTTCACGTTTCCGATGACTTGGGAAATTGATTCTGCGTTATGTCGGACCTTTTTCAGTCATTGAGCGGGTAGGTGATGTTGCCTACCGCTTGGAGCTACCAGCAGAGTTGCAAAGGTTGCATCATGTATTTCATGTGTCAGCATTACGAAAGTATGTTCGTGACCCTGAAACGATTGTTGCAACCACAGATGTACAAATTGAACCAAACCTCTCTAGCCCGACGGAACCATATCAGATTATAGATCGGCAAAGCAAACAGTTAAGAAATCGAGGCGTGATGTTTGTGCTAGTTTAGTGGAAGGGTCACCCGAGGAACGAAGCGACGTGGGAACGTGAAGATGCAATGCAAAATCTTTTTCCTGTACTGTTTGATAATATGGAAGAATGATTTTCGGGGACGAAAATTATTTAAGGAGGGGAGAATTGTGACGCACACATTTTTGGTATGTCATAATATGTCATGTTTGAAATAAATAATCACGTATATGATAATGTGTAACGAAATTTAATTTATTACAGGTAACGTCCCCGATGATGAAAAAGAGAGGTAAACAGTATTGAATCGACGTCGCCATGAGCTGTGAATCGGCGTCGCCATGAGCTATGATTCGGCGTCGTGCGAGTTCGTACTATGAATATGTTATGTTATGTGTTGCGAGTTACTGAATATTGTTGTATGTATAACATTTTTTTTGTTACTCTTATGATGTGGACGGCACATAATATTGTAGCATGACTGGTTTAGTTATACATATATGTTGTAAATTTAAAGGTTGGTTGGTTGGCTTGATTTGCTAGTGCTGCGGGTTTCATTCTATGTGGTAATGTTATATTGGCTGAGCTGGGTTGGCTGGTTGGTGCTTTTGGGCTGGGATCACCGGTTCGGATTTGATTTATAGGGCTTCAGCGGTGGCTTTTTCTTAAGGCATTTTGAGTCCCTGCTCTTAGGCGGCATTCATGCATCTTCTCGCAGCCCGGCGAAACCCGATAGCTAGGGTTTGGTGATTTCTCCTTCCCGTCGCCTGGTATGGTGAAATCTTCTGCTCCTTTCTTCTCTTCTACGTGTATGAGCTCTAAACGCCTCTTCTTTAGCTTACTCTGGGAACTTTGGATCTTTATTGGCTTTGGTGGAGAACTTTCGAGTTCTTTGGAACTAGGTACTTGCTTCCTTTCATGCTTTTATTTTACTTGAGGCTGGATTTAAGGGTTTTAGTTGTTTTTGTGGCCGGCTGTACTCATGTGGGCTGCTGTTTTTGGAGTTGTGCCCTAGTTTAATTTCTGTTTTTGGCCTGTTGGCCGGCTGATTGTTTTGCTGTCTTCTCTGGACTGTTGGCCGGCTGGTTAGTTGCTTTTTCTGTGTCTTATCTGGCCTGTTTTATGATGGCTGCTGTTTTTGGCCTGTTTGACCAGCTAGTGTCATGGATGGCTGCTGTTTTTGGCCTGTTTGGCTGGCTGATTTCATTGGTAGCTGCTGTTTTTGGACTGTGTTTGTGAGCTTTTTGGACTGTGTTTGTGGGCTGTTTGGACTGTGTTTGTGGGCTGTCATGTGGGCTGTCATATGAACTGTTTTGCTGTCATGTGGACTGTTTGGCCGGCTAGTGTCGTGAAATAAATGTTGTTGCCTTATATATGTACAGATATTGCGAAGGATGGCATCTCCAAGTCGACGCGACGTCTATTCGAGACGGGGCAAGGAAAAGGAACGAGCTGCGGTGAGAATTTCTCTTTTTTATGTATGCTTTACCTAAACATTTCACTGCTATAATGAAACTGCTTTATACAATCACTATATATGTTGTGAATGCTATGAACGGCTTCATTTAGAGGCAATCAAGCAAGAAAATATTCTGAGGGGACTAATTAAAATAAAGAACTCATCATACATAATCTAATGTGTCGACACATGAAACTATTAAGGGTAATATAAACAGAAGAATATTGATGTTGTGTACTGAATTCCCAGGCCAGTCGAGCCAAAAGGCATAAATGCGTGTTGTACGTACTGGTCTGGAGACTGATGACCCCAAAGAGGTCGGTTCCAAAGACTGAAATACGGAATACTGAGACTGATATAGAATTCATTGAATTACCTTTAATAGTGCATATATTGAAAAGAAATACAAGCATAAAGAATATTATCGTATAGCTTGACTGGCAGATGTTTATTGTTTACTCTTTATGTATTTACTGTTTCTGATTTCTTATAGTGTAAGTTTATACTGAAACACTATTGTTAGTTGCTTCTATTGATTTGACTGCAAGACGAATTACAGAACATGTTCTAAATTATGTCATGAATGAAATGAACTGTTATATATTAGCTTATGTAATTACAACAGTACTTAATTATTAGTAGAAAACTATTACTGTACAGCAGATTAAAAAGGTAAATTTTCACTTACTCTTATACAAAACTAACGGTTGTATTCTCTAAATTTTTAGGAACCGGAAAGACAGCGACCGGTCGTCATTGGAGCTCAGGTAGAAATTTATTGCTTTATTTCTTTTTTGTACTTGTATATAGAATGTTATGTAGCTGATGTTTCAGATACGTACTCGTTATGAAATGCATATGTATATTTTCGCTATTCTTGATGATATATGTCATTAGGGATATTGTTAATTGTGGCAGACAATCGGGCCGTTACAGCATGGAGGAACAGTCAGTCATGCAATACGTTTTCGGTACCGATACGCGTGCCGAAAACAAAGTCAGTCTTCTTCTGTTTCAGGCTTTCTTCTTCTGTTTCAGGCTTTCTTTTTCTTCTGTTTCAGGCTTTCTTCTTCTTCTATTTCAAGCTTTCTTCTTCTGTTTCAAGCTTTCTTCTTCTTCTTATATTTCAGGCTTTCAGCTGCCTCCCAAGACTTCTTTATTTAGTTGATGTAGGAAAACATAATATGATATCATATCATTTTTCCTGTTTGGTAGGCAAGTGGGAGAATTCATCACGAATGACAAGAGACACTATCTCAAGGAGACGAGAGATCAAACAGTTCAAATTAATTTGCGAATGTGTTGTTAGTTCAATTAATTAGTTCAAATTAATTTGTGAATGTGTTGTTAGTTCAATTAGTTAGTTCAAATTAATTTGTGAATGTATTGATAGTTCGTCAATTACTGAATACTGTATTAATTAGTTAGTTTTATTGTTTTGAGCATTTATAATTGCATTTGTGATATATGCATATATATATTTATTAAATTTAATACAACATATCTCGCCGTACCCGTATCCTTGATTTTAAAATTTTGCCGTACCGGATATGTATCGTACCCGGTACCCGTACCGGTGCTTCCTAGGTTAGCATACTATACAGATTTTCTGGTAAATACAGAAGAAGATTGATGTCGACAATTTCAACAAGTATTACAAGATGATATCAGTAATTTATTAGTCCCTTTGGATATCTTAGAATACAGTAAATTGGTTGAAAGAGCCCGATTAGTGGAAATCGATCAGGAAAAATATCAGAAGCGGAAGATGACGGTAAACGAAAGATGACAGAAACGCCAAGCCAAGATGAAGTACAAGGCAAAGAAACTAAATCATTCCAAACTGTCCCGACAACCAGTAATTCATCCAAACCAACCACGACAAAGTGTGGGAGAATGCATCAAAGAGATTGCTTAATTACACTTTATTACTACTGTCGTCAATCTGGACACAGAAAAAAGGAATGTCAAAAACTTCAGAATAAAGAAATCAACTTACGAGGACCACCAATGCTGCCACAACCGTACCTATATCGCATGCATACTGAGTCGTTAGCTTCAGTGCCTACTTCTGCTCTCATTCCTCCACAAGAAGTCCCAGAAGAACGACTGATTTAGCCGCGAACATTAAAAGTCGTTGTAGTATAGTGGTGAGTTTTTGCTGCCGTTGCCGGGAACAGTTTTGATATTTTGAAAAAAGGATAGCTATTAATTTTATCACTTCTTTTCTCTCTTTCCCCTCTTTCACGGTTGATTTTATTTTTTTATGGATAGATTTTGTTTTTCTTGTGTAGAGTTCGGTCACTCTCGCGAGGAGTGTTAGGTTGGATATCCTTCATCCACTCATGATTTTATTCCTTCCGGATCGGACCAATTTGGTCAAATTGATCCGTCAGCGAACTTGTTTTCATGGGGTTACGATGATTTTCAAACGCCTTCTTACCCTTCTCCTCCGAATTTTTCTGATTTTAATTTTTCCGGAGATTTTTTGAATGGACATTTTGATCTTAGCTCTACTTTGAACTACTCATGGTGGAACACCCTAATCATTGTTGGGGTCATGGTGATCATCAACTCATTCCATCTCAAGATTTCTCTCTTTTTATCCACAAGTTTGTGCGCCTCTTGTTTTTGATTTTCGCGAAAATGAAAACAATTTTTGATTCTGTAGCTTTTGATGCACGCATCAATGCTCATTTCAAAATATTTTTTGACGTTTTAGCTTCTGAGGCCGCAATTCTTTCTTCTCTTCCTCCTCCTACATCTTTCGAATGATGAATCTTCGAACTTTTCGCAGTGCCTTCAATCACTTGCGGAAGACGATTATTCAGAAATTCCATTGTGCTTTCAACCTCCCAAGTAGGAGATTTCCCCCGATATCCTGATTCTTTTCCAATTTTCCGAGGAAGACGAACTTTCTTATGTTCGATCTTCCGAGGAGATTGATTTTTAGGATATCCCGTTTTTCTTCCAATTTACGGAAATGATTGATATCCAAGTGGAGCAACCAGATCTTTTTATCCAAAAATTTTCTTGTGATCAACCGTCGCCGCCTTCTTCTTTTTCTTCTCTTCCCCTCCTTGCAAAAATTTATCTTTTTTTTCTTCTCTTATTTTACTTATAATATAGTTTCTAGTTCTTCTTATTTTCCCCCTTCTAATAGTTTATTTTCCTTTACTAACAATTTTTTTTTCTAAATCTTTTTCCTTTTTGTTTTATTTAAAAAAAATTTATAAAAAAATATTTTAATTTTCTTAAAAAATGTTTTGACACTCGCGCCGCAAAGCATATTACGCGAGTTGCCATTACATTTCTCTTTTTATTTTTCATTTAGCTAACCAATAACGTCGAGCTCAACGACATTGTAAACAAAGAGCGCACTTGGGAGGCACCCCTTGCTTATCTTTTTTGTTGTTGTTTTTTGTTTACTTTTGTGCAGGAATAAGCTTCTGGATGTTTGTGCCGCTTCTCGCCTCTCAACTTGGACTCGAGACGGTCTTTAGCTCAAGTTTAGGGGGACGCATTTTTCAACGCCTGGGCATCAAACGCTAGGGAAGCATCTTTTCCTTTTCTTTGCATCTCTTTTTCAATTCTCTACTTTCATTTCTGTTTTGATTTCTCTCTCTCCTTCCCCTCCTTTATCCATTGAGGACACTGTCCATTTTAAGCTTGGGGGAGGATTTTCTCCTTTTTTCTTCATTTTGTTTCCTTTGAAAAAAAAAGAGAATATCTTAAAAATCCAAAAAAATAGAATATTTTAAAATAAAAAAACAATATATATATACTATTTATTTTTTACTTTAATAATTTAAACTAATTTTGGTATTTCAATAGTACCCCTTTCTTTTGTTTGATTTTTCTCAAAATTCCATATAAACGACTTAGCCAATTATAATTTTTCTAATCGATCTTTCTAATTATATTTCACAAGTAAAATGTTGGTTAAGTTGTGTTCCTAATTCACGATAGCATGTTAACGTGAAACGTTTTTCTAAAACTAGCATTTTTATTATGGTTTTTGTTCTTTATTTTTTTTACTTTCTTGAAAATCTTTCATCCACTATTTTCTTTTTTTGTTTTTGGATAATTTTTGTAATGTCAACTTTTGATTAGCATAGTAGATGTGAACGATCCAAGTCGTCTATTATTTCTATTTTCAAGATAATTTCATTAGTCTTCATTTATTATCTAGAATTTTCTTTTTGAAATTTTTCAAAGCTTATGATTTAGATAAATTTGGAAACATGAAAATGATTTAGGCAGTTTTTGCTTTAGTTTGAGCTTTTTGCCAACCTAAAAATTTTTATCCCTAGTTAGTCACTTTTGAACATTTTTCCAATTCCAATTGATAGCTCCACTTATCATTTCATTTTCACCAAAACTAAAATTTTCCAACCTATCTAATCACACCACCCTTTTGAGTTTCATTAAAAATTTCCGTTATTATGACAGGGTTGTTTTGTTATTTATATTTGGAGAACTTTTTGAAAAAGTATGCTCAAAACAATTATTTATTTTTGTTTGACCAATTTTAAAATGAAAAGAAAATTATTTATGACCTTTATTTTGTTTTGAAAAAAAAATATAAAAAGGAAAGGAAAGAAAAGAAAATTAAAAAAAAGAAAAATATTTTATTTATGATGAAAATTTTTGAAACTCTATATTTTGGTTTAGTGTGATTTTAAAGCCTCTTTGTTTATTTTGAATTTCACTCCTAATCATAATCCTAAACTAAACTTTTCGGTCCTAATAACACCCTTTGATTCATGTTTTTGAATTTTATTTAATAGCTAAGTAAAGAAAAAAAATAAAATAGAAAAGTTTTGAATTTAAATTTAAATTTTTGTTATTTGATTGGTATAGTTATAATGTGTCTCTTGGATCTAGTAACTCAATGCATTTTTTTTTTATTTTGTTGCTTTGCTTAAATTTATTTAAAGAATTTTGTTAAAATTTTGGATGATTTATTTTCGTTAGTAAAGTTCATAAATTGTTAAACTATATTTAAGTAATTGTTTTAGGTTTACGTTTCATCTTCTCCCTACTTAGAATTTCGCATTGTACTTGTGTTAGCATAATTAGAATTTTTTTGATTAGTCACGTTTATGTTAGCTAGTTTTCATATTTTTGCTTGAGGACAAGCAAAGCTTAAGTTTGAGGGAATTTGATAATACATTTTGTAGTCTAAACTATTAGGGTATTTTTAGGTTTTTAATACACAAATCATGTAAGCTTATATATTGACCTCTTTTTATATTTTATTGTCACTAATGTTCTCTTTTTTTTTGCATATTTTCTCAGTTTTCGGCTAAGATGACCAGACACGCCCCCCTTACACGCCCTCCCTGGGCGTGTCACCAGGCGTGTAACCTGATCCCGAGGAAGATTGCTGCCTGAACCCAAATCCCGAGCAAAACACCCGACACACCCCCATGACACGCCCTCCTTGGGCGTGTCAGTGGGTGTGTCACCCTCATCCCGAAGCCGCATTTAAAGATTTTTCGTTGATGCACGTCAACAGTACTAACACGCCCCCCCCCCCTACACGGCCGTGTACCACCTTTTTCGACGATTGACGGATTTCAGACCAATGATTGATGCGTGACGTGGCTTACACGCCCACCCTACACGGGCGTGTCCTTGGTGTGTCCACGGACGTACAGAAGAAATCATCATTTCCGTTAGAATTCAGCTCTAGAGGTCAACCCCGTACCTGACAAGACCCTATGACACGCCCTCCCCGAGCGTGACAGGGGGGCGTGACCAACCCGAAAAAAGTCTATAAATTCAGACCTCCCCCTTGTGTCCATATAGAAGTTTTGGGGAGAGGGGAGGTGTTGATAGTTCTATTATTAGGTTTTTGTGTTTTTACTTTCATGCTTTTGCTCTCTCTCTCTCTCCCTCCATTTCTAGTTTTAGTTTTCATGCAATGTACTTTCATTACTTGTAACCTCTTTTTATTAGTGTAATATTGGTAGTTAGCTCTCTTTTTCACGCACATGTAATCTTCATTCCTAGTTGTAATCCCTTTTTATGTTTAATGAAATTGTAGTTAGCATTCTCTTTCTCTATTTCTCTCTCTTTAATTTTCATGCACCTTTAGTATTTACCCCTCTTTCCCTATTACCATGAATAACTAATCATCGTTTGTACTCGATCGCGATGATCTGAGAATGAGTTGATAAAATTATGATGTTTTAGCTTTCTTTTTCTTCTTAAAGTAATTACCTTTGATTTACTCTTAGTTTTTATTTAGTGGGACTATATTGCTGGTATATAGTTTCCATTTGGGTTTTCACTCTCAGTTAGCCGAGAGGCTTGTAGATTGAATCGATCACCCAAGAGTAAAGAGAGTTGTACGCACCCCTCGAGAGAGGCAGACGTTAAATCTCCTGAATTGGAGTGAAATATAATATCGGCGTTCACAACGTAAAGCGAGCTTTAGGCCTCCGATTTGGACGAGAGTTCGGTTGGACCGTCCTAAACTCAGGTGGGCATGACTTCGAGAGAAGTGTGTTCATGCTTCGGGAACCTTCGCGGTCAAGGTGTTTTACTTTATTTAGAATTAGATTGTTATTTCGTTTTGATTTTCTTATTTCAAAGTGATTCAAGATTGAGTACTCCCCTATTATCTTTAGTTCTAACCTTTTATTTTTGCAAGTAATTTAGTTTCCTTTTAGCTTAGTAATTTAGTTCGTGTTTTTAGTTAGGTAAATTAATCAAAAAAATCAATTTGATAAAATAATGGAGATCTCCTCGAAGTAGAAGTAATCATTACGCCCCAGGGAAAATACGACATTGATATTAATCTTTAGTATCCTATAATATAAATGATAAGGTACACTTGCCTTTATCGGATATAGAATGGGAGAATATTATCAACTTTCACAATCCACCTTCTCTTTTCTTTAACCCCTCTTCTACACATTTGCGATTCCTAGTATCAAGTTAGAATATTTTATTTATCATGAAAAAAAGAGAATATCTTAAAAATCCAAAAAATAGAGAATATTTCAAAATGAAAATATATATATATATACTATTTGTTTTTACTTTAATAGTTGTTTTTTTCAAAAACTTGATACTAGGAATCGCAAAGGTGGAGAAAGAGGGGTTAAAGAGAAGGTGGATTGTGAAAGTTGATAATATTCTCCGATTCTATATCCGATAAAGGCAAGTGTATCTTATAGTTTATATTATAGCATACTAAAGATTAATATCAAGGTCATATTTTCCCTGGGGCGTAATGATTACTTCTACTTCGAGGAGATCGCCATTATTTTATCAAATTGATTTTTTGATTAATTTACCTAACTAAAAACAGGAACTAAATTACTTGCAGAAATAAAAGGTTAAAACTAAAGATAATAGGTGAGTACTCAATCTTAAATCACTTTAAAATAAGAAAATCAAAACAAAATAACAAACTAATTCTAAATAAAGTAAAACACCTTGACCGTGGAGATTCCCGAAGCATAAACACGCTTCTCTCGAATTCATGCCCACCTGAGTTTAGGAAGGTCCGACCGAACTCTCATTCAAATCGGAGGCCTAACGCTCGTTTTACGATGTGAACCCGGCTATTGGATTTCACTCAAATCCAGAAGATTTAACGTCTGCCTGTCTCGAGAGGTGCGTATAACTCTCTTTACTCTTGGGTGATCGATTCAATCTACGAGCCACTCGGCTAACTAAGAGTGAAAACCCAAATGGAAACTATATAGCGGCAATATAGCCCCACTAAATAAAAACCAAAATTAAATCAAAGGTAATTACTTTAAGAAGAAAAAGAAAGCCAAAACATCATAACTTGCTCAACTCATTCTTAGATCATCGCGATCGAGTACAAATGATGATTAGCTATTCATGGTAATAGAGAAAGAGAGGTAAATACTAAAGGTCATGAAAACTAAAGAGAGAGAAATAGAGAAAGAGAATGATAACAACAATTTCATTAAACACAAAAAGAGATTACAACTAGAAATGAAGATTACAAGTGCGTGAAAAAGAGAGCTAACTACTGATATTACACTAATAAAAAGAGGTTACAAGTAATGAAAGTACATTGCATGAAGAGTAAAACTAGAAATGGAGGGAGAGAGAGAGCAAAAGCATGAAAATAAAAACACAAAAATCTAAGAATAGAACTAGCAGCACCTCCCCTCTCCCCAAAACTTCTATATGGACACAAGGGGGAGGTCTGAATTTATAGACTTTTTTCAGGTTGGTCACGCCCCCTGTCACGCCCGGGGAGGGTGTGTTAGGTACGGGGTTGACCTCGGGAGCTGAATTCTGACGGAAATGATGATTTCTTTTGTACGTCCGTGGACACGCCCAAAGACACGCCCGTGTAGGGTGGGCGTCTAAGGCACGTCACGCATCAATCATTGGTCGGAAATCCGTCAATCGTCGAAAAAGGTGGTACACGTCCGGCGAGACGCCCGTGTAGGGGGGCGTGTCAGTACTGTTGACGTGTAGCAACGGAAAATCTTTAAATGCGGCAGCAGGCTTCGGGATGAGGGTGACACGCCTAGTTACACGCCAGGGAGGGCGTGTCATGGGGGCGTGTCAGGTGTTTTGCTGGGGATTTGGGTTCAGGCAGCAATCTTCCTCGTGATCAGGTTACACGCCCGGTGACACGCCCAGGGAGGGCGTGTCAGGGGGGCGTGTCAGGGGGACGTGTCTGGTCATTTTGGCCGAAAACTGAGAAAATCTGCAAAAAAAGGAGAAAACATTAGTGGCAATAAAATCAGGGGTGCGAGCGGTTCGGTTTGGGGCGGTTTGGACCCAAACCGAAACCGAACCAACATGCTTCGGTTTTTGGTTTGTCCAAACTGACCCGAAACGAACCCATTCGGTTCGGTTCAAAGTCGGTTCGGTTTTTAGTCGGCTTTTTGCGGTTCGGTGTCGGTTTTCTGCGAACAAACATAATCAAGTGCTATTTTTTTGATTGATCATCTTCCCTTTAATAATTTCATAATCTCTATAACTAAAGGTTTATATTAAATAAATAACATACAATTTTTTTGAGTATAAGTCAGAGAGAATGTTTATTAAATTGACATTACACACACAAACAATTATTATATTCGTGCATTTTTAGACATGCAGAGTTTGGGTATATTGAGGCAAACCTTTTTTATGACATCTCACAATTCTCTATAATAATTTGGACAAATTTAATACTAATAGATCCAACAATAAGCAATCAGAGCAATTGGAGTATCACGATTGATAATCATTGTCGTTATTAAATTAATTTAATATACATAAAATCCCAAATAATGAAACTGTTAATAAAACTTTTCCCAACAGAATTACTTAGGATCTGAAAAACTCTCTAAACCTAAGGAGAAGGGTCAGAAAAATCTCACCAATCACGGAGATGGGAAAAGTGAACTTGGTTGTAGACCCAAAGATAATTCGAAAGTTGTTCGATCAAATACACCCCAAAACAGTGGTGAAGTGCTCGGTTCGGTTCGGTTTAGTCGGTTTTCACAACTTGAAAACCGACCCGAACCGATAAGCCTTCGGTTTTCAAAAGCTTCAAACCGAACCGACACCGGATCGGGCGGCTCGGTTTCAAAGTCGGTGCGGGTCGGTCGGTTCGGTCGGTTTAGTCGGTTTTCGGTTTTCGTTCCTCACCCCTAAATAAAATATATAAACTTACAAGACATGATTTGTGTATTGAAAACCTAAAAATACCCTAATAGTTTAGACTACAAAACGTATTATCATCATCCATTTTAGAGGACGAAAAATCTTTTAAGAATGGAAGAATTGTGATAATCCAAATAATGCGCAACAACATTTTAATTCCTCGATGATGAGAACGCCAGACAGTACGATTTTACGTAATATTTTTCGCATTTTCCTTTTATTTTATTATTTAAACTTCTTTCTTTTTGTTGGGGGTGCTATTACCCAAATATATATACGATGGCTTATTCTTGGTAACAAATGTTAGTGATATTATTTGATTGTTATTAGCTATTATAAAAGGAGGCTTAGGTGTTGGCTTGTGAGATTGGCATATGGTTTATTATGATATGGCTGAGTTGGAATTAATTTTGACACATGGAATGGCTTTGTGGTGCCTGGAGGTTTGATTTAGGCTTCATTGAGTAACACCTAGCTCCATTTTACGGTGCCCTTTGGCTGGATTCCACCGTTGGCCGCTTACTTCTGCTAATAAAAAGAATCTGATCCCGTCTACTCCTTCCTCCTGGCTGCTGCTCCTCTTCCCCTTTCTTTCTCTATTCCTCTTGGTAGTTGCTGCTACCTTTGGTGTGGTGTTGTTGTCCTCTGTGTCGTGCCTTTTCTTCTTGAGCCGCTGCTTTAGGGCTTTTTTACCGCTAGTTTTGAGTTGTTGTCGTTGTTGTTGCTTGTCTCCCCTGCCTCCTACCTTCTTCAGTGTCTCAGTGCCTCCTCCATAGATTTTGGAAGGACTCTGCCACACCTCTTCATATCCAAGAAGAATTGGTTGTGCAACGTTTTCCTTCCTCCCTCTCCCACTATAAGGATGTATTCTTGCCTTTATTTTTCTTCTGTTTTTGTTGCCTTGTAACTGTTGTTATAAAGTGTTCTGGTTTGGGATTGCTGTTAGCCGACCATTACAATTTTTTTGTCGTTATTTTTTACTATTTGTTTGATGCTAATTTTGTAGTTACTGTTTTCTGGACTGTTTTTGAGGGCTGGTTGTGCTGATTGGGGGGTTGGTTGGCCAGTTTTTGAGGCTTGGTTTTGGGCTGGACAACCATGTTTAAGTGTCTTACAGCTAGTAATTTTTGTTCCTTCTTTTGAGAGCTGTTTTAGGCTTTTGGTTTGTCTTTAAGCTAATTCCAAGGAGGAGATTAGCAAGGGCAGCAAGTATATATATTTTTGCCGTTTATTTGAGCTGGCTTTCGTATTTTGACGGATTTAAACGTTTTTCCTAAATCTTTGACACCCTCTATGTTGTCAAAAAAGGCGCAAGGCGCACCGAGGCGCAAATGACCCTTGGAGAATAGGCGCAAGGCGCAGGCACGCGCCTAAGGCACGTGAGGCGCAAAAATGGGGGGAAAAGGGAAATTGAGCTAATTGGGCGCCCAATTCGCTGAAACTGAGAGAATGCGCCCAATTTGCTGAAACTGAGCGAATTGGCGTTTCAGCGAATTGGGCGCCCAATTCCCTCAGTTTCCGCAAATTGGGTGCCCAATTCGCACGGGGCCCCTGGAGCCAAGACGCGGGCGTGCGTCTGAGGCACGTGAGGCGCAAAAAAGGGGGAAAAGGGAAATTGAGCTAATTGGGCGCCCAATTCGCTCAGTTTCAGCAAATTGGGCGCCCAATTGCGCCTAGGGGTGCCTCGGGTGCGTCTGAGATCATGTTTTTGTCCATCTCAATTTAAAAAAAAACACCTTGAAAGGCTCAGGTGCGCCTTTGGTGTGCCTGGGAGCCTGTAAGGCGCGCCTGGCCGCACCTGGGGCACATCGCCTGCCTTAGACGTGTTGAGGCGCGGCGGGCTGCGCCCGGTGCGCCTCAGGCGCGCGCCTTGATAACATAAGACACCCTTAATAAAAAAGTCTAAATCCTTTTAACATCAACGCTACGCATATCAAAGAAACACAACCCAATTAAAATGCGTACTATTTCAGTGATTTCTGAGGCCGCGAGTTTAGAGGATGACGTTGCAAGATAGGCGTGACGATGACGCTAAGAAGAATAGGGGAAAAGGAAAGATGTTTGTGAGTTTCTTATTTCTTGAGTTATGTTTTATTCAAGTACTTTTAATATTTCATGTTTTACTTCTTTAAGATAGCACTACATATACATATGAATTTAACTCAATGATATATCGCTATGAAATGCATGCGGGTGGGAAAATAAAAGCGATACAATTTCTGAGGGGAAGTTTATATTTCAAAAACATCTGTTTTTCAAGTATGACAAGATAAAATAATAGTAAAACTCTGCATAGGGAAAGGTTAAGTATCGAATTGAATCCTATGATGTAAATGTTTTTCCTACTGATGGATTTCTCAGTATGGGGTTTG
Organism: Platanthera guangdongensis; assembly: GCA_039583875.1. Lineage (NCBI taxonomy): Eukaryota > Viridiplantae > Streptophyta > Magnoliopsida > Asparagales > Orchidaceae > Platanthera > Platanthera guangdongensis. The sequence continues at coordinate 112,978,733 of CM077149.1, read as the reverse complement.
CATACATTTTTGCCCTAAAGGGGTGGGGCCCAATTTAAGTTGCATGTCTTGACATTTCCTACATTATGTAACTAAATAAATATCAAAGGAGATCAGAAAACATTGACAACTTCGAGAGCAAATAATAAATATTGGTTTATTGTTATGTATGCATATTGTTCTCCCGTTGCATGTATGTATAACAGTTCATGAAATACGTTGCTCACATAGTCATACATTTATGACTAACTCATTATGAACTCATTTTTTTAGGCAACAGGAGCATCACCGAGTGCGCAGCGAAGTATTCCCCCAACAGAAGAAGAGAAAAGGAAGCGTGCTGAGAATCTTGCAAAGGTATGACTAAAAATCTTTATCGGGATTGAGGAAGCCCAAGAAAAACATAAATCTACCTGCGAAGATCATGAGTGTGCTTTCTGTAATGAGTTTAGTTAAATATTTTGTTTACCTGTAACAAACTTTTTGTAAATGTAAATAAAGGAATAAAATCTGGTGTTATGTTTTTTTGTACTATGGATCTGTATAATGATTTTTGCTGCGACATTTTTATTGAAACTACGCTCGATTCTTGATTCCGCTGTGCAGACCAAAATAAGGGTCTTCATAGTTATCACACTTACGATTTTAATCATGGCATTGGGTTGAGTAGCAATGGAGTTATAAAATCCTTGACAACTTTACACCCTTCATTTTTTCTTCTTTTTAACATAAAATCAAGTCAAGCGAGAAAATTCATTAATAAAGAGCCCAAAGTACTAAAAACCATTTGAAGTCTAAACATTAGAGTGCACCAAATCAAAAGGTATATCAACTCTAGTAGTACTAGTAAAATAAGTAATGTGATGATGTTTACCAAACTCATAGGCTTGAGATCTAACAAGTTCATTACAATGCTTAAACTATTAAGGAAATAACAATTTAAGACTTCGCAGTCTAGCGTGTCCAAAACGAAGATGTCATATCATAAGTTGATCATCTTCAAAAACGGTCCCAGTCTAAAAGGCTTTCTCAGTGTCTAAGTAATACAATGCCTCTGACTCGTGATCATTGTCAATCGTCTTCTATCATATTGTTAGAAGATAGTAGGAAATTATGTAAAATCTCATTGTAATTGTGGCTCATTTATGAGCCCAAGTTTGTTTTAGGTTTAGTTTAACATTGTATTCTTGGAATTTTTCTCTTCCTCTCTACCTATATATTTGTACTCATACTTAAAGTTTATACATAAAATACAGCTTACAAGGTTCCTTGCTTCCTTTTTCTACATGGTATCAAAGGCAGGTTATACCTTCATTGGTGATGGAAGTCACGGAGCCCGAGTAGCGAGCAATCACCCCTTAGAGTTGTTGGAGCTGGATGCGGAGAGCATCAATGTCAGACTGAGCATTTGAGGAAGTTGAAGGAGAAGCCAAGGGCGGAGACTCGGCCTCCGTAGAAGCAGCAAGGTGAGGCGACAGACCATGTTTACGATAGCAGGTAGCCTCCAGATGATTTTCCTGAATGCAGAAAGTGCATTTAGGGGGGGTTCCAGTACATCCTCGTCCCCGAGACGAATGGAGACACCCGCGGGTCGAGGTACCACGAGTGGAGGGATGTGGTAAAGGTAACTGGAGAAGAGCTGGAGAGGGAGGCAAAGGAGCCTCGGGTGGTAGAGTGACCTTCAGAAGCATGAAGCAAACATCGGAGAGAGAGGGAGTAGTGGCAGAGGAGAGTATTTGAGCACGAACACTGTGCAGATGCGAAGGAACCCTTGTCATCATCATGGCAATCCCGACAGCTTCTTTTTGTGCTCGTGGGGCAACCAAATCAGTAGTAGGAGGATGGTGTTGGATCCATGCCTCAGCAAGAGTCTTGGCCTTGGCAACGAAGGAAGTCATATCGTCAGGTATCCCGGGATCAAGGGATTGAAGATCTGTGATGATGTCAAACAAATGTTGGAGGCTATTTTGACTAGAATAGGAGTGGAGTTCCTCCCTCATGATACAAACCATCCTATATGGCTCAGTATCCATGGAGTTGAGAAGTCAAGATTGCACACGGTCGTCATCACGAAGCCATTCGTCAGTAGGAACGGTAGGAGTAGCCCAGGTTAAGTGATGAAGCAGTCCTTTTGTCTGGAGTACCCGACGAACTGAATGAACCAATTCCACAAAGTTCCTTTTGCCAGAGAGAGATATAGTGATAATCCTGAGTTCATCCCGAGGTTCGATAGCAGAGGAAGCAGCCCGAGATGGCAGAGATGAAGCACCAGCGGACTCGCCGGAGGCAGTGGTAGAATCCATGACGCCGCAGGAAGAAGCTAGCCGCAGCGGTTAGGGGACAGCAACAGAGGGTAACCACAGCGGACAGAACTAACCCGCAACCTGAGGACAGAACTAGTTTCACGGTCTCGGACAGTAGCAGAGGGTACCCCCCCCCCAAGGAAAGCGGAGCAGAAAAGGAGAGAGGCTGCACGGTCTCGGTGTCACTCCACCAGCGGCAAGAGGTCGCGACCAAAATGCGGAGCCCGAGGCGGGTAGAGAGGCTGCAGCGTCTAAGAGAGGTAACCCGCAATCTGAAGAAAGCGAGCGGAGAGGAAGAGAAGCCGCACCGGTCTCGATGTCAGCACACCAGCGACAAGAGACCGCGACCAAGAAGCAGAGCCCGCAGCGGGTGAAGTCGCAGCGGCAAGAGAAGGTCGTGCGGGAAGCCCGCAGAGAGCGCGAAATACATAGGTGTTTCAGTTTTCCTACAGCAAAAGAGATATCGGGTCTGGTAACTGTTAGGTATATCAGTTTTCCTATAAGGGACTGATAATATTCAGGATTTGTAAGTAGGGAATCTGATTCGGTTCGATGAGCACTTAGCTTGTGGTTGACATCCATAGGTGTTTCTGCGGGTTTACATCCGGAATAACCAACATCCTGAAGAAGTCAAGACAATATTTCCGTTGAGATAGGACCAGGCCATCTGGTCTTCGAGCAACCTCAAGTCCAAGGAAGTACCGAAGGTTTCCCAGGTCTTTCGTTTGGAAGACAGAGTTTAAGTGTTGTTTGATCTGTTGTATCCTGGTAGAGTCATCGCCAGTTATCAAAATATCATCAACATAGGCTAAGGCTTTGTTTGGCGGGGCGTTTTGGGAGTGGGGTGCGCAGATTTTCCCACCGTCCCGCCAAACAAATTTTTAGGGCACCACGGTGGCATCAGCCACCGTGAAAAATTAGCAGCAGCGATGCAGCCTTGGCTGCAGCGCTGCTGCCCCCTTTTTAAAAAAATATTACTTTTTTATTATATTTTTATTATATATTTTATATTATATTTTATATTATAATTTATATTATATTTTATATTATAATTTATAAACATTATAACAATTTATAAATTATTGTAAAAGAATTTTTTGATTTATTTTTATAAATTTTTGGTTCAAAACAGCTGTTCTTCCAAACAGTTTCACAGATTCTGTCACCACTTTGCAAAACAGCTGATTATTCCACCACTGCTTCCCACCACTGCTTCTCCAGTCGCTGCAGCCGCGCCAAACAGAGCCTAAGAGAATTATTGTCTCTGTTGATCGATAACGGGTAAAAAGAGAAAAGTCAGTCGAGCTTCGCTGAAAGCCAATATCACGAACAGTCTTGCTAAACTTTTCAAACCAAGCTCGAGGGGATAGTTTTACGCAGTCGACACACCCCAGACTCCCTCGTAGTCTCAAACCCGGGAGGTTGGTTCATGAAAACCGTTTCTTGGAGATCACCATTAAGAAAGACATTTTTAATGTCCAGCTGATGTAGTGGCCAGCGGCGGTGAACAACAAGTGAGATAAGCAAGGGAGAGAAGCAACACTTGGTCGCGACATTCTCCTATGCCGCTAGTGTGCTCATCTTAACTGTGTGGTCCGCTTTGCTTAAGTCTCTACGGTTCCCCTTCACGATGTTGTTTCCCTACCCGTTGCGACCTCCTTTCTCGCGCTGCAGGCTCTTCCCGCTGCGAACAGGTGCCCTTCCCTCCAGTTGAGGCTTCTTCCTTGCTTATCTCACTTGTTGTTCACCACCGCTGACCACTACATCAGCTGGACATTAAAAATGTATTTCTTAATGGTGATCTCCAAGAAACGGTTTTCATGAACCAACCTCCCGGGTTTGAGACCACGAGGGAGACTAGGGTGTCCTGACTGCGTAAAGCTATCTATGGTCTCAAACAGTTCCCTCGAGCTTGATTTGAAAAGTTTAGCAAGTTTGTTCGTGATATTGGCTTTCAGTGAAGCTCGATTGACTTCTTTCTTTTTACCATTCATCGATCAACAGGGACGATAATTCTCTTTATCTATGTGGATGATATTTTGATAACTAGTGATGAGTCTACCGGGATACAACTGATCAAACAACACTTAAACTTTGTCTTCCAAACGAAAGTTCTGGGAAACCTTCGGTACTTCCTTGGACTTGAGGTTGCTCGAAGACCGGATGGTCTAATCCTATCTCAACGGAAATATTGTTTTGACCTTCTTCAGGATGTTAGTTATTCTGGATGTAAACCAGCGGAAACACCTATGGATGTTAACCACAAGCTAAGTGCTCATGGAACCGAATCAGATTCTCTACTTACAAATCATGAATATTATCGGCGCCTTATAGGAAAACTGATATACTTAATAGTTCTCAGGCTCGATATCTCTATTGATGTTCGAGTGGTTAGTCACTTTATGCATTCACCAAGAATATCTCATCTATAGGTTGTCGAACGCATCCTCATGTACTTGAAAGCTGCCTCGGGACGAGGTTTGGTATACAAGCCATCCTCCTATTTATCCCTTGTTGTGTACAATGATGCTGATTATACGGTCTCGCTTGACGATCGACGATCCACCACTGGTTTATGTACCTACTTTGGAGGAAATCTCATCACATGGCGCAGCAAGAAACAATCGGTTGTTTCTCGCTCCTCTGCTGAAGCCGAGTATCGTGTTATGGCTGCTGTCGTATTTGAACTTACTTGGTTAGAGAGACTTCTTTGTGATTTGGGTGTCAAACTCTCCTCATCTGCCACTCTATTCTGCGGCAGTCAGGTTGCTATACATATTGCGAAGAATCATGTGATCCATGAGCGAACAAAACACATTGAGGTTGATTGTCACTTTGTCTGGAAGAAGGTCCAACTGAAGAAACTTGAATTGGAACATGTTCCAGCCTTCGGGCAAGTTGCAGACATCTTTACCAAGGCTCTACCTCGGCCATTGTATCAGCAGTTTCTATCCAAGCTTGGTGATTACGATTTGTATGCTCCAACTTGCGGGGGAGTGTCAGAAGATAGTCGGAAATTATGTAAAAGCTCATTGTAATTGCGGCTCATTTATGATCCCAAGTTTGTTTTAGGTTTAGTCCCACATTGTATTCTTGGGATTTCTCTCTTCCTCTCTACCGATATATTTGTACTCATACTTAAAGTTTATACATGAGATGCAACCTACAAGGTTCCTTAATTCCTTTTTCTACACATATAATAAATTATTAAAAATTGAAATAACTCAAATCACAGATTTAAGAGTGAGGTCGGATTAATCATAATCCCTTTACCAGCTATTGGCATGGAGGACCCATCAGCCATTTCAGCTCTACTTGCAGTAGAAACAAAAGAAGCAATTTAGTAGACACTAGATGTCATATGATCAATGATTCTTGATTCAATAATCCAAGGAGTACCTAAACTCCCAAAAATTGGACACCTGGGCCGCAGCATCTGAAATTTCTTCTATAGGTGATCTGCCAGGAGACACTTTCAATTTTGTTAATTCTCTGGTTAGAGTCTACCTCTTTACATTGACAAACAAAGTGGTCAGAGATCGAACATACTATACTGCCCATCAGTGACATGAATCCATCCTTTAGAGACGAGATGGGGAAGAAGCTCCCACCATCGATCATTCACGCATCCTTTCAGGCCACAATGATAACACTTCAAATTGCTTTTCTCCTCGTGTCATTTCTTATGATCCACCATCATGATAAATCTCTCAATATCACAGCTCCCACTATCATGAGCAATAGTGATCTTATTGAACTCCCTTCACAGATAGTGGGCAACTGTATAAGGTTAGACACAGCGTCCTTCCCTAACGTTTGGACTCTGAAACTCAAGCTCAAAAGAAAGTGTTGAATGTAGCTCAAAGATTCTTCATTGCATTGTTTCTCTCTTAATATCTATTGTAACGGTCTTCATAGTTCTCTGCATTAGATAAAGAGATTTACTATGCCTAAAGTTGGTAGATCCGCACAAGATATTTTCATTTAGGGTATTTTTTTCAACCAGGAACACCACTTTCTTAGCTGTCTTACAAGACATGAAATGACTTGTAATTGGGTTACATAAAATATACAAGTCACTTCATCACGATCAGATTATCTCCTTCCCAATCCTCATAAATTGTGTCGGTAGCAGCTTGGGGAACTTTCGTACTAGTGATAAAGCCGTTTTTTCTTCGACTGCTAACATGTCCAAAAAGATTGCAACCACAACAAATAATTCTTACCATTTAATTTAATATTGCTAATACTCCCCCACACATCGTGGTTAATTGAATTGACAACATGTGGACTAGATTTGATGTCAGTGAATTTAGGTTGAGCCATAATATTAAGAGTGTAGAAAAATACAAAATAGGAATTTGGAAAATATTCTTGGATTTTATTTCTCATAACTTAAATGCATACATGTATTTGTACACTTATATAGGAAGAGAGGAAGGGGAGAAAGTCTCATTCTAAGATGTGAGACTAAATCCTAAGGAGGAAATAGTTCTAAGCTGGGTCTAATAATGGGCATTTATTTTTACATATTTTCTTAAATACTTCCCCGCAAACTGGAGCATACAAATCATAGGCACCAAGCTTGGATAAGAACTGATAATATAAAGGGTGTGATAATGCTTTTGTGAGAAAATCAGCAACTTGCCCTGCAGCAAAAACATGGTTTAATTCTAGTTTCTTCAGTTGAACCTTCTCCCGAATGAGTGCCAGACAACTTCAATATATTTGGTACGTTCACGAAAAACAAGATTCTTGGCAATATGTATAGCAGCTTGATTGTCACAATAGAAAATGACTACCGAGGAAAGTTAAACACCAAGGTCACTTAGAAGACTTTCCAGGTGAGCTCAGATACAACAAAGACCATCGATCGATACTCAACTTCAGTAGATGAGCGATCAACCACCGACCGGTTCTTGTTGTGTCAGGTGATAAGATGTCCACCAAAGTAAGTACAATATCCACTTGTGCAACGACGATCATTCAGTGAACCAGCCTAATCAGCGTAAGAATATGCAATAAGAGATAAGAGAGACGAAAAAGGCTTGTATACAAGTCCTTGTCCAGGAGCAGTCTTAAAGTATTGAAGGATACACTCAACTGCTTGAAGATGAGAGATTCGTGATTCATGCATGAATCGACTGACAACTCCAATAGCAAATGATATAACAGGTCTCGTAACAGTGAGGTATATTAGCTTTCCCACAAGACAATGATAATACTCTGGATTTGGAAGAAGTAGATCGGTGTTTGAGGTATGAGGGCAGAGTCAGTGATTGATATCCATAGAAGTATTAGCAGGCTTGGATCCAAAGTAGCCAACATCACGAAGTAAGTCAGAGAAGTACTTTCGCTGAGATATGAACAAGTCCATCAGGATGTCGAGCCACCTCGAGACAAAAGAAATACCGAGGATTTCTCGGGTCCTTAGTTTGAAACAGAAAAGCAAGATGTTGTTTGATCATGTGTATTCCTGTGAGATCATCTCCCGTAATCAAAATATCATCAACATACACCAAGAGAATCACCGTGTCTGTTGGATGATGACGAGTGAATAGAGATAAGTCGGTTGAACTTCGAGTAAACCCAACAGCACGAACAGTCTGACTAAACTTGTTAAACCATGCCCTAGGAGACTATTTGAGACCATAAAGAGATTTCTTCAGACGACATACAAGAGACTCTCTCGTGGTCTCAAACCCGGGAGATTTATGCATATAGACAATCTCATGCAAATTGTCATTGAGAAAAATATTTTGACATCAAATTGATGCAACTTCCAGGGCCGATGAACATTGAAGGAGATAAAAACATGAATAGTATTTAGTTTAGCGACCATGGAGAAGGTCTCATCATAATTCAGGCCTTGTTGTTGAGTAAAGACACGAGCTACAAAGCGATCCTTCAAACGTTAAATTGTCCCATCAGGACCACGTTTGATGGCAAATACCCACTTACAACCCACACAACTCTGTTCAGTAGGAAGAGGGACGAGATCCCAAGTTTGGTTTGCTCAAAGTGCAAGCATTTCCTCATCCATGGACGCCCGCCACCCCGGATGTTGGAGAGCCTCCTGCACAGAATTAGGGGTGGGGTGAAAATAGAGGATAAAGATGTTGTGAACTGTCAGAGCTCCGGAGAGAGGCAGTGTAAAGAGACATAATTCTCTATCGAGTGAGCAGTTGAGGCAGTTGTCGAATCTACAGGCCGCAAAATATCATTAGTAGAGGGAACCTCTCGTAGAGCAGCAGACGGGGGAGTACGAGTATATACATAAATCAAAGGTGGTTTTGGTTGTAGGTTTGGGATTGGAGTGGGAAGTGTTGAGAATGGAAAAAGCAGAAATGTTGTCAAGGAAGTATAACTCTCAGTCCCAGTAGCAATCGTCCGGAGTCCGGATCCTGAAAAGAGCAAGAAGTAGAAGTAAATGTGACGGAACACTGTAATTGCCTGTTACGAGCGATGTGGGACTAACCCCAACCACATGACCGCGAGGATATTCCGCCACACAAGGGGGGCCACCGGGGTCAACACCCAGACCTGGAACGCGATGGGGAAAGCCCAAACATGCGGTCCCACACACACGTGTCCTGCTGGCTAATATAATCTCAACACACCCCCGCTCCGTCCCCCCTTACCATCACCTCGGGGTTTTGGGAAGATGTGTGGTGACGGGTGGTTTCCACATGGTATCAGAGCCAGGTTGTCCTGCTGCGGGGGTGTGTTAAGATTATATTAGCCAGCAGGACACGTGTGTGTGGGACCACATGTTTGGGCTTTCCCCATCGCGTTAGGTCTGGGTGTTGACCCCGGTGGGCCCCCTTGTGTGGCGGAATATCATCGCAGTCCTGTGGTTGGGGTTAGTCCCACATCGCTCGCAGCAGGCGATCCTTTGTGTTCATGTAACCTCGTTCCCCCTTACCATCACCTCGGGGTTTTGGGAAGATGTGTGGTGACGGGTGGTTTCCACATGGTATCAGAGGCAGGTTGTCCTGCTGCGGGGGTGTGTTGAGATTATATTAGCCAGCAGGACACGTGTGTGTGGGACCGCATGTTTGGTCTTTCCCCATCGCGTTCCAGGTCTGGGTGTTGACCCCGGTGGGTCCCCTTGTGTGGCGGAATATCCTCGCGGTCCTGTGGTTGGGGTTAGTCCCACATCGCTCGTAGCAGGCGATCCTTTGTGTTCATGTACCTCCGTCCCCCCTTACCATCACCTCGGGGTTTTGGGGATGTGTGGTGACGGGTGGTTTCCACAGGAAGGAGATGTGGTAGATTAGAAGTAACAAGAACAGTAGGACATGGAAGTAGAGGCGGTAGTGGAGGTTCACTGGACTGACAATGATAGGGTTGTTCTTCGAGAAAGGTGATTTCAGCAGAGGTAACAACCTTGCAATACTTGGGAAAGTAGCAAAAATAGCATTTTGGAGTGCGAGAGTACCCAACAAATATATATTTTGTGGCACGTGGAACAAGCTTGTCAGTGGATGGACCAAAACTATGAACATAACAAATGCAGTCGAAGAGAGGTGTGACTAGAAAGGGGAGTTAGGAGGAAAAAAGAAGGTTAAATGGAGCCGCAAAGTTGAGAATGGAAAAAGACATGTGGTTAATAAGGTAGCAGGTTGTAGACACCGCAAAATTCCACTAAGTTTGAGAACACTCATTTGGAACATAATGGACCATGCGACTTCAAAAAGGTGACGATTCTTACGTTCTGCAACACAATTTTGTTGAAGGGTATACAAACAGAGGTTTGATGGATAATCTCAAACTCAGCACACAAGTCAGAAAACGCATGACTTGTCTATTCACGGGCATTATCAGTTCGGATAATTTTAATAGTAGTAGAAAAATGATTGTGAATCTCAATAATAAAGGCACGAAACACACGAGGTAGTTCAGAGCGATCACGAAGCAAATATAGTCATGTAATATGAGAGTAATCATCAATAAAGGTAATGAAATAATGATAACCAGAAACACTTCCAGTTATATAGGGTCCCCAAATATCATAATGAACTAAAAAAGGGAGCATCGCTCCGAGTACAATGAGGTGAAAAAATAGAACGGTGTTGTTTGTCGTAAATACAAGACTCGCATGTAAAGTCGTTAGGGAACACATCTGGGAGAGCTTTTTGGAGTATGCGAACATGTGCATGCCTAAGACGCTGATGCCACTCGATAGAGCTAGTAGACGAGAGAATCATGGGGGAGGTCCAGGATGTACAGCTCATTCGACAGTCTCCCTTTACCAATGATATGTTGCGTCTTTCAATCCTACACAACAAAAGAGGTGGAAGAGAATGTTACATAGCAATCAAGGTCTTTAGTGAGACGGCTAACAGAGATGAGATTGAAAGCAGAGCACAGAACATGAAGAACTGAGCGAAGAGCGATGGATGGAGTAAGGGTGATATCGGCTGATCCAGCCACTGGGGTGGTGTCTCCATTGGCAACAGTGATGAACTTGGAATGCTCAAAGTTCAAGTATTGAGAAGGCTTCATCAAGATAATTGGTATGCAGCTCCGAAATCCATAATCCAGGATAAACTATGGGTGAGGAGATATACCATCATCTCAGATAGACACGACATAGTCGGAGGAACGACTGATCATTCCTTGAAGTTGCTGGAGTTGAGTGCGCGGTGCATTAATGCCAGTTTGATTGATGTTTGGAGCATGTACTGTAATAGATGCATGGGGTGTTTGTGTTTTAAGTACCTTTTAAGAGTTTGTTATTTATTCTAGCACGAAAAAATTAATCAACACAAAAAACACACAAGGATTTATAGTGGTTCCCCAGTTATTGGTACATCCACTCCCCCCCCCCCCCCCCCCACACACACCTATGTAGCAGTGTGCTAAACTAGGTCAACTTCTCCAAATCTCAGATCAAATGATATTACACCTCAGAGTCTAAGACTCCTACAACTCAGTAACACCAGAAGGTTCCCTACCTCAGATCCACAACCAGGATCCTACCTCAGAGTATAAAATTCCTACAGCTCAGGAACACCAGCAGGTTCCCTACCTCAAATCCACACCCAGGATCCTGCCTCAGGATTCATTCAAGCCCCATATCAGATCCAAAAACGAGATCCTACCACTCAGGCTTAAATCTAGCCCTACCTCAGATCTTAGTGAGACCTTACAACAACAGCCGTAAAAATGATTTGTTACAATAGAACTAGACTCAAGAAATATAAATCTTTTAGATTTTGAGTCTTCTTGGACTTGTAGTGAAAAGCCCTTTCTGAACAGCAGCAGTTCTTCAATAAGTTTTGCTTGCAAGTGCGAACACTGCTATGTCTTGAGATTGGAAGACTTTTATGCTCTTGAATGATTGAGAGTTGCGAGATCTTGAGCACTCTTGTGTGTATTTCTTTTTCTGGAGTTAGCCTTCTTCTCAAGGTATGTTGCCGATGCTTATGTTACTGTTACAATGATTCAGAATAACAAAGTTAAGATTTGCAACACAACACATCTCCTTATATATGTGTCTAACATTTATAACGGTCGATAATAATAGAAAATCATGTCAGAGAACTTTCCAGATAAGACTGATTTCATGTTTACTTTTGGCTTTATCGTCAATTTGAACTTCCGTAAATATCTTTCTTTTTATGTGGCGTTGTGTGCTGAGCTTTAACACAATGCTGTCATGCCTAGAATTTGTTCTTCTTTTGTGGTGTTGTGTGCTGAGTTTTAACACAGCGCTTCTATACTTAGAACTTGTTCTTCTTCTGTGGAGTTGTGTGTTGAGCTTTAACACAACGCTTCTATACTTGGAGTTGTTTCTTGTTCTTTTGTGGAGATGTGGTGTCGTGTGATGATCATTAACACGACGTTTTGTACTTAGCAAGGTTGATATTGTGTGTTTATACAACAACATTGTGAGTGAACTCGACGTTATTGTATCTTCACACGACACTTCTGTACTTAGACCAATTCTGAGAACTGGTTAAGTATTCTCTTGATCTTTACTATTCGCCTGACTAATTTAAATTGATTTATATGAATTTATGTTATGTATACACATGTCAAGTCAGATAAACACTAAATACAAAATGAATTTATCATTGACTTGAAGACTTCTTCAAATCTGAAACATTGTGGACAATGTTCCCAACAATCTCCCTATATTTGAAGAAGTCAGCACATCAGTCAATGATAAAGTTCTTCCATGGAATAATAGTAAAGAACAAAACAACAACAACAACAACACTCAAGCCTTTATCCCACTATAGTGGGGTCGGCTATATGGATCCTTTGTGGCCATTGTGCCCTATGTTTTGTCATAATCTCACTAATGCCTAAGTACAACATGTTTTTCCATATAGTTTCATTACAAGTCTTTATTGGTCTACCCCTCCCTCGTTTAACATGCCTAGTGACTAGACTCTCACAGCGCCTCACAGGTGCCTTTAATGATCTCCTTTATACGAGTCCAAACCATCTTAGTCGAGCTTCTCTCATCTTCTCTGCAATTGGTGCTACTCTTGTCTTATCCCTGATACATTCATTCCTAATTTTATCCAGTCTCGTGTGTCCACACATCTACCGGAGCATTCTCAACTTCGCAACTCCCATTTTTTGCTCATGTACACAATTCACTGCCCAACACTCAGAACCATGGAGCATCGCAGGTCTAATTGCAGCACGGTAAAACTTATCCTTAAGTTTTAGAGGTACTTTACAATCACATAAGAACCATGGCGCGCCTCTCCACTTCAACCACCCCGGTTGGATTATGTGTCACATCTTTATCAATATCACCGTCTTTTTGAACTATCGATCCAAGATATTTAAAAAACTCACTGCAGAAAATATCTTGATCACCCAACTTAATAACAAAGTCATCTGACCTTCTTGTACTGCTAAATTTAAGCTCCATATACTCCGTCTTTGCCATGCTCAACCTAAAACCCTTCTTCTCTAAAGTACCTAGCCAGATTCAAGTTTTGCGTTCACACCCTCGTGCGTCTCATCAACCAAAACAATATCATCCGCAAACAATAAACACCAAGGTATTGCTCGTTGGATATGTTTGATGAGCTCATCTAAGATAAGGGTAAAGAGATAAGGGCATAAAGTTGAACCTTAATGTAAGCCAACGGTGATAAGAAATGCTCGTGTTAATCCTCCACGGACTTTCACCAGTACATTCAAATGTCTTCAAAAGATTTAACAAGCACAAAAATTAGACTAATGCTAGCAATCACAACAAACATAAAAGAACATCCAAGATATCACATATATAAATAACTTCAACTGTCTGCAAAAGATTTAACACATTCATTTGCTCATAGCCAATTGAACTATTATATTCTAGATCCAGTCTTCTTTGCAATCTTTCTAGAGACTTTCACCAACAGCTTTTCTCCTGTCTTTCAAAGTAACTCATGGCTTAGGATTTAGGAAGCACCGGTACGGGAACGGGTACCGGATACGATACGTACCCGGTACAACGGTACTACAAAATTTTAAAAACATGGATACGGGTACGTCATGATACGTTATAACAAATATAATATATATTTATATATCACAAGTGCAATAAATAGTTCTCAAAACATCAAAACATTAAACATAAATCATAACTTGAAGTACAAGTTCACAAATCAATGCAACATAACATGAAGTTTTCAAACATTAAACATTCGTAAATATTACAAAATTTAACATCTTATATGTTTAACCAAAAGAGATAAAATTAAACTTAAGTTACCTATCAGTTTTTTTTCTTCATTGTTGGAGATCAACATCTTCAATCTCTGGTTAGTCTAAAGACAAGTCAGCCGTTTTGTTAATAACTTGCGTTGAATAAACAAGTTCAATATACGTACTTGTAACACAAAGGTACCGATACCAGAAACATACTCGGTACAGATACACAACTTAATTGGACGTACCAACGTTTCTTAGCATAGAGCTAACATTTATTTACTCTAGGAAAACAGACTCCTATCACAGTATGCAGAATGATGTGCTAAGTTCAAGTGTCCACATAGGTGTATCCATCGAGTATCCGGTACGTACCGGTACCGGATACATATCTGGTACGGGTACGCTGCCTTCGGGGAAGTATTCGTGCTTCATAGCTTAGGATAATATCTTGGAGGAGGAGGAAGTCCATATTGATGGATTTTCTTGTGATCCCTCCTTTTCTCTTGAGCTTTGTACTTCTCCGATTCCACAGACCCATAATATCTTGGGGTATTCTTGTCTATGCTGCCAAAATCCTCCTAAGTTTGCAGTATTATGCTTTTAGACCTTGGGCTCCACTGTTTATAGTCTGGGGCATTCTGAATTTCTTCTCTTCTCCTTTGCCTTGTCATCATCTCATCAGAATTCACAGCAACCTTTATCTTGCGAGAAGATTCAGCAATCTGAGGGTTGAGGTCTGGTGCATGCTCTGGCATATCTAAGGGATCAGCAAAATTTATAGGGCGTAACTCTAGTGCTTCACTCACAACATTGGAGGTCCAGATAACATGATCGGCATTGGCTTTTATCATTGATCTCTCCCCCTTGATGATTTATTCAGATACATGTTGTTTCAGGTTCTCTTGAAGATCAATTATTTCATTTTTTTAGCATGTTGATTCCACTAGTGAGATGATTCTTGGTTTCAATTAGATGTCTATCCAACAGCTGACTGTAGTAATCCACTCTATCCAGAACATTCATTGTGTGCTCTCTCATTGGGTTGGCTGTGGACTCGAAAGCATTCTCTGGGTTTTTAGAAGTGACATTTTGATTTTCAATAATGTCTCCCAGTCCTTGTTGAGTAAATGTCAGTTGCTTTGCAGTATGATCTACTGTTGGGGCTGCTCTCATAAAGAAGTTGAATGTGTGTTCTTTCAGCAGATTCATTTCAATCCTGAGCCCAGCAGTCTCATTTGATAAGTCTCTTCTGAGATCTCTTACTGCACTATCTACATATTGTTCAATTTGTCTCCTTTGCTCATCCAACATAACTTTTATCTGATTAATCATAGAATCTAAAAACTCCTCAGGAATATGTCCTTTGGAGGAGCTAGGAAATTTTGCTTCTTACTCAGCTTTCTTCCTTCTTAGATCTTCCATCAGCTCTGCACATCTGCCTCTTCATGCATTGAGTCTGGAGAGGTAGGTGTCTTCTCAAGTACTATATTGTCACTTTCTTCAACACTGACTTCAGCTTCATAAGGGATGATCTCCCTGCACAAATTCTCCACTGGATCCACAATCATAGGTATTTCACCTAAATTGTCCTTCTTCATAGCACCATCTCCATCATCCTTCTCTGCAATATCTACCAAGTCCTTTTGGACTGCCAGCCCAGTGTGGGTGGCATCCTCAACCTCTAGAGTCTCATCTGTCATTTCAATCTCACGAGCAGGGAGATCAAGCTATAGCTCCCCCTCAGCGTCGGCACCATCCTTCTTATTTTCCTCAGACTCGGGAGCTAAGTACTCTACTAGAGATTTACCCTTAACATCATCATCAGAATTTGTCTCTTGAGCTGACTCCCCCTGAATCTCAGTATCAGTGTGCTCTAATACTTCAATCTCTTTCAGTAACTCCCCCTGAGTTGTAGCACTCCTTCCAGCTTCACCATTTATCTCTAGAACACCTTCACCTATTAATGTTTCAGCAGCAGCTTCTCTGACTGATACTTCGTAAGTCGCCTCATCCATGACAGCAAGCTCATTACTTCTGTCTACAATTCCAGGGAGGTTGAGAACTTGAATAATTTCATGAATGATCTCTGTGGGGTTGAGGTCTTCCATAATAAACTCTTCAGGAACTGTCACATCCATGACATTAGGCTCAATTGATAAGGGCACTTCAGTATCCATGTGCTCACAACTTGATAAAGAAACTTGGACAGTAAAATCTCTCTGCCCTATCTCCTCCTCAGAGCTTGTAGGGATTTGATCATCACCATGCTCAATACTGCTAGAAGAGCCCTCTTCTTCACTTCCTTCGGATTCTACTTTCCTCTTCCCGTTCTCTGCCTTCTTTTCTTTCTTCTCCACTGGGTGTTTTGTCAGTACCTTCTCTCATTTTTCGAGGATTCTGATATCTATTTTCTTCATGTGGTGAAGTTTGACGTCCAACTTCTTGTTGAGCTTTTCTAGAATGGAATTTAGCATGTACAAAGATATGATCCTTCCAAATTTTGGCATGTTCAAACTTTCTTGAATCTTGGTGAATAGCAACCTTGCCAAATGAGTTTTCTTGACCAAAATTATCTGTCATTATTTCAAACATAATTTTGGAAATCTTGTCATGTGAACCAGGTTTACACAGAAGAGCCTTACCAACAATGTCAACTAGCAGCTTTTCCTTCTGATTGAAGTGCTTCCTCTTGATAGAACCATATATTTCATCAGTGTCCACACCACACTAGTGCATCATTGATATCCTGCTCAGACACTTCTTCATCTTCACTGAACTTGGGCAGATGCAAGGCCTTGGCCAGTCTCTTAGAACTGACTTTCAATTTGATTTCACTGATCTTTGTCTTTATACCTTTCCCAGATGAGCTTAACCTAGCATTAGTGAAGAATTCTGTGACTTCACTTCTCATTATCAAGGTAAGCTCTGAGAGCAAATATTCCAGGCCGATGGCGTCAGGCAATCTGAAAACTGACTGGATGTCTTCACTTGCATCCCTGAATCCATTTCTCGCTAGTTTGCATTCCACATTGAAAGAATCATTACCTTTCTTTGGAGTCGTTGAAGGAACGGAGAAGCTGTCGTCGCGTGTACTAGGGCTTGGCGTGTAGAAGACTTAGGGCAAATAAAGGCGTAATCTCATTCTAAATATTTGTCCTATTTATAGTCTATTCTATCTTGAAATACGAAAGGGCACGTACCTGGAGGCGCAATCGATTCTAGATCCAAGGGCTAAGATTCTAGATCCAAGGGCTAAGATGAATTGATCCAGTAAAGTTGATTGGATGTTTTATCGTAATCATGGCGTTGTGTTGTCAAGTTGCCACAATAGTGAACATGACGCCACAGACTTGTTTTTTGTGTCTTTCTGCAACTTTCCCAAGTGCTTCCTGCATGCATTGTTAGTGTCCTAAAATATACTATTTGGATAAATAAGTGTTATGGAAGATAGATTATGTTTATTTGTCCACTTCATTTTGGACTTTGCTCCTTGTTCTAACCCCATCATTTGCATCTTCAAAGATTAAGTTTATGGGATCTCTTAGATGTCTGGTGGCAGCAGGTAGCCTTTCATCAATCCTCTGAGCTTCAACTTCAGCTTGCTGAACTTTTGCAACAACTTCTTGTAGTTCTTCTGTTGACTGATTTACATCACTAACATTCACATCATGTGAGGTAGACTTGTTTGCTCCAGGCTTGTCCTCAATTGTCAACTCCTTTAGCTTTAATTCAGTGTCTGCAGTACTAGAAGAACTATACCAGCTCTTGTATATCAGGCTAGTCTCATTAAATACAATATGAATTAACTCTTTCAGAACTTGAGTTTTTTTTTGAATATTCTATATGCATTGCTATGGGGGTTGTATCCAACAAAAATACCCTCACAACTCTTTTATACAAACTTTGTTAGATGGGATTTTCCATTATTTAGTATAACACATTTGCTCCCAGATATTCTAAAGTAGGATAGAGTGGTTTTTTGTCCTTCACCAGTTCCTAGGGAGTCTTCTTGTGATCCTTGGCGATTGAGGCCCTATTCAGTACATGACATGCTGTATTGACAGCCTCAGCCCAGAAATATTCAGACAATGGAGAGTCACTCAGCATGGTTCTACTGGCCTCAATAAGGGTTCTATTATTGCTCTCACCCACTCAATTCAGTTGTGGAGTTCTGGGAGAGGAGAATTCTTGTGAGATATTTTGTTCTTAGAAAACATTTGTCATAGCATCAGATTGGAATTCTGTTTCATGATCACTTCTGATTTTAACAACAGCGCTGCCCATCTCATTCTGGATTCTCTTGACAAATGTCATAAAGGTGTTAATAGTATCTGACTTTCTTTTAATGAAGAATACTCATGTATATCTGGAATAATCATCAACAATCACAAGAGTATATGACTTCCCTCCTAGAGGAAATCGGAAAACACCCAACAGAGAGGGAGTGACATTATCAGGGAGAGATCGATGGAGCAGGAAGTGGAACTCGCCGAGCAGGAAGAAGATATCCAGCGGTGATTTCTCGCCGTCACAGCGGTGGTTTCTCGCCGAGCAGGAACGAATCGGGTTTCGGGAGAGGGAGACTTCTCGCGCGGCACTTGCAGCTGCGATACTTCTGCGGCTGAACGTGAAAAAAAGTCGCGGCTAGGGCAATAAGGTAAACGACGAAATTAATTAACTGTCGTTTTGGAAAAAAACTGTGCCAAACCCAGATTCTTTTCAAAACGCCGGTGCGTTTCCGCCGCACACCAGCCAAAAAGCCTAACCAAACGCCACCTGAATCACTATCACTCAATCTTGTCTTCTTCTTTGCCATAAAGCACTTCTCGGACTTTTAGCCTTTGCGAAATTTCTTCTCTTCAGATTTTTTTCTTCTCTTTTCTCTTAACTGGACAGTCAGCAATGACATGTTCAGGCCTGCTGCAGCAATAACAAATAACATCAGTAATAAATTATTTGTTCTATTTTGAATCATACTTGTCCCTGTTGGAGTTGTTCTTTGATTTATCAATGTTGTTGTAGTTCTTTGAGCTGGAGGAGTATGGAGGCCTATTTTTCCATTGCCTCTTCTTGTTCATCTTCTTAAGTTGTTTTGTGAACAAAGTGAGTTCACCATCAGAGAGTACAGTATCAGAAGTCTTGGGTTCAGAATCTTTTGACTCAGCTAGTCTTCTTAGAGTAGTCTTCTCTCTGCATTTCATGGAGCTTTTTGTCTTGAAGGTCACAGTCTTCTCCCAGATGTTGGATTTGATGTTACCCAGATTCCTCATTTTTGGGGCTGGATGTTACCAGATTCCTCATTTCTCTTATAGCACAAATCTTGATATCTCACTCTTTGTTGAGAGATCTCAAGAACTTGTCATTCAAATCATAGTTTGAGAATGTTCTTCCATAATCTATCAAACCATTCACAATTTTGAAGAACTTCTAATAGAAATCGGTAATGTGGTATTTCCTTGTCTGAATGTTTCATACTCCTGGTTCAACAGGGACTCCTCATAGCAATTTTTAAGGCATGGAGTCTTCTTGCGCTTGTAGTGAAAAACCCTTTCTAAACAACAACAATTTTTCAATAAGTTTTGCTTGGAAGTGTGAACTCTGCTGTCTTG
Organism: Platanthera guangdongensis; assembly: GCA_039583875.1. NCBI lineage: Eukaryota > Viridiplantae > Streptophyta > Magnoliopsida > Asparagales > Orchidaceae > Platanthera > Platanthera guangdongensis. The sequence goes on along the minus strand of CM077149.1, from coordinate 112,959,172 downwards.
AGATTGGAGGACTTTTATGCTCTTGAATGATTGAGAGTTGCGAGATCTTGAGCACTCTTGTGTGTATTTCTCCTTCTGGAGTTGGTCTTCTTCTCAAGGTATGTTGTCGGCGCTTTCGTTACTGTTTTATTGATACGGAATAACAAAGTTAGGGTTTGCAGCACAACTTATCTCCTTATATATGTGTCTGACATCTATAACGGTCATTAACAATAGAAAAATCATGTTAGAGAACTTTCCAGATACGACTGATTTGATGTTTACTTTCGACGATGTCGTCAATTTGAACTTCCATAAATTCTTTTCTTCTTGTGACGTATGCTGAGCTTTAACACAACGCTTCGATGCTTAGAACTTGTTCTTCTTCTGTGGCATTGTGTGCTGAGATTTAACACAACGCTTCTATACTTAGAACATGTTTTTCTTCTGTGGCATTGTGTGCTGAGTTGTAACACAACACTTTTATACTTGGAGTTGTTTCTTATTCTTTTGTAGAGATGTGGTCTCGTGTGATAATTATTAACACGACGTTTTTTGTATTTGGAACTTTTTCTTCTCATTTCAGCAAGGTTGATATTGTGTTTATACAACGACATTGTGAGTGAACTCGACGTTATTGTATCTTCACACGACGCTTTTGTACTTAGACCAATTCTGAGAATTGGTTAAGTATTTTCTTGGTCTCTAATGGTCTCCTGACTCATTTAAATTGATTTATACGAATTTATGCTATGTCTGCACATGTCAAGTCAGATAAACATTAAATACAAAATGTATTTAACATTGACATATGGACTTTTTCAAATCTGGAACAATGTGGGCAATGTCCCCAATAGTAGGTACACATAAGTGTAGTGCAATTGTGTTGACCTCTACCTCGAGAAGAGGTGCTACCTCCACGAAAGGATGGAGTAAAGGAAGAGAGAGGTGACTGTTGTAGTAGGGTTGGAAGAGACAAGGCATCCTTTTGAGCCATTGGGGAAGATCCAGCCAAAGCAGTAGTGGGCAACCTTCAACGGTTAGAATTGTGGTCAGGTGACAGGTATCTGCGAACAGGCGTCTGTGATTAGGCAGAGAAGGACTGCGGTCAGGCGTCAGGTACCTGTTGTGGTTAGACGGAGATGACCCCGAAGGGGGATCCTGCTACCAGTCAAGCTGAAGGGTCCGGGCAAGAGATCATACAATAGAGGGAAGGCGACCAGGCGACGAGCAAACTAACGAGCACGACCTGGCGAGCATACGCGGCAAGGAGAGGCGCGACATAGCAAACTAGAGAGCAGATGCGGCAAGAAGACCAACGACCTGGCAGGCAGGGACACTCGCGGTTAGACGCACGCGGGAAATCAGCGACCTGGCATGGAGGTCGCGCGAGAACCTTCGCCGCGAGAAAAAAGCTGCGAACAGAACTGTAGGCTGGCGAGCAGGCGCTGCGAGAAGAGATCGTGAGTTCTCGACGAGCAGACAAGTCGAGCGGGCATACGCTGCAGGTCGGCAGGCATGAGGAGCTCAGGCCAAGTAAAATGCGGGTAGAATGCGAGACCGCGGAGGTCGATAGACGAGAGGGGCCTAGATTTTCAGAACGAATGGCTATAAAAGCAGGGGAGGAAGGAACGAAACACGGGGAGGAGCCTGGACAGGCAAAGCTGTGGTTAAAGAAAATCTAACCGCCTAGAAAGATTGATTGCGCGAGCGTGAGCGCTTGAGTAGGACTAAAAAATATATTTGGTAGGACTGATAGCTCTGATAGCATATAAAAAATACAAAATAGGAATTTGGGAAATATTCTTGGATTTTATTTCTCATAACAACTTGAATACATACATGTATTTGTACATTTATATAGGAAGAAAGGAAGGAGATAAAGTCTTATTCTAAGATGTGGGACTAAATCCTAAGGAGGAAATGAGCCTATGTTGGGCCTTACAATGGGTATTTATTTTTACATATTTTCTTCAACAAAGAGTAATTTGTTACGGGTCCTCCATTGGGTATCTTATATTATTATTAGTTTATTATTATTATTATGAGTCGAGTCGTTGTATCGAGTCGTTGCCATCGGTGCCTATATATGGGGCCTTTGGGGGTCATGTAGATGGAAGCAAATATTAATGAATGTTCTCTTTCTCTCTCAATGTTCTCTCTCTCTAAGTTCTTCTCAACTCCTCTCTTATTCTAGGGTTTACCCCTTGTATCTCCAATTCTCCACCTCCTTCCCCCACAATCCTCGGCCCGTAACAACTTGGTATCAGAGGCCTTTCCTCCCCTCCAGTCGCCGCTCCTGCCGCTTCTTCACAGCACCCAACTCCTCCAGCAACCTTGTTGCAGCCCACCGCCGACATCGCATCCAGCGCCAATCTCCCGATCCAGCATTTGTCCCCTTGTCGAGGCCGATCCGGCATTTCTGGCCGATCTAATGTCGTTCCACACCGATATCGCCGATCGTGAAGCTTCTCCGCTTCCACCGGCCCGATCAAGCAATCGTCGGCTCAAGCAACTCTCCTCGTCGTCATCGCCTGAAGTGAATCTTCCTTGCGCACGTCTCTGCTCCCTCATAGCAGCCGCCTGTTGCTCCATCCTCGAGCCACGGTCCTTGAGCCCTACACCTTTGTGTTAATCTCTTCCATTCAATCTCCCTCGAGCCCCGCAAGCACGCCTGTTGCGTCCTGTTGTCCAAACCACACGACATCGCGCTCTCTTTTATTCCAGTCTTTTCTGTCTTTCATCGTGGGCCCCACAATCACATTCTCTCTTATTTTTCTCACCCCCTTGCCAGCCCCAGGACACGCTCGCACTTTCCCCCTTTGTTTTAATTTCTTTATTACCTCCCGCATCAGCCGCCTGGGCCGCCTCCTTCCCATCGATCCCTTCAAAAAAAATTTGTTTTTTTATGGATGCACCATTATGCGTCTCTTGAGAAACTTGAGGCGACCCTCACCGCCAACACCTCACGTTTTCTGAAGGATCTCGATCGACTTTTCGGGTACCCTCTTTCCCTGAATTCACCACCATCCTCACTTCAGGACTCCGTCGTCAACCTTTCGACGCAGCCTCCACTTCCACCCCACAAACCCCTCTCGAGCAGTCGCCACCACCACCCTCTACTTTTGTGATCATCATTCTGCAGTTACTAGCCTCGGCCACCGTGCCGCCTTTGCGGTCGGTTATTACTCTGTCAGCTCCACAGGCCGCGATTCCACCTCCACTTCGGACCTCAGCTCTGCCGCCTCCGGACACATCGTCGACGCTTGCTCCGTCGGCTCCTGCCATGCCAATCCCACCAGCCGCTCCACCGACCTCGACGGATCCATTCCTGCCACCACATGTGGGCTCTCCGACTTCTGCGTGGTTGCTACTATCAGCCCCTCCAGCAGGTCAGACGATGGCATTCTATATGCCGTCCGTTTTACTGATGGCGTCACCACTCCTCGCCGACGCCACTGCCACCGCTTCACATTTCTGCGCCTTGATCTGGAGGGAGATCAAGATACCAGATGATCCGGCCACCGCATGGTGCACGAGCTTGAGGGCAAGCTCGTTTTCAAGGACGGATGGAGTGTTACGGGTCCTCCATTGGGTATCTAATATTATTAGTGTATTATTATTATTATTATTATTATTATTATTATGAGTCAAGTCGTTGTATCGAGTCGTTGTCGTCGGTGCCTATATATGGGCCTTTGGGGGTCATGTAGATGGAAGCAAATATTAATGAATGTTCTCTTTCTCACTCAAGGTTCTCTCACTCTCTCTAAGTTCTTCTCATTTACTCTCTTATTCTAGGGTTTACCCCTTGTATCTCCGCCTCCTTCCCCCACAATCCCCGGCCCGTAACATAATCACCATAGATTCGAATATAACCCTGCCTCAGCAGACAAAAACCACCGACAAGAATCTTAAAGAAGGTCGTATAAGAAGTGGCCAAATGGTTAAATTGAAAGACCAGCAAAAAATGGTAAATTTTTTGTTGATTGCAAGAGTTGCTGCAACACACTCGACAGAATGCAGCTAGAGCTCTGAACAGGACAAATAAGGAAGATAACTAATTCCTGGAAGCTTACACAGACACCAAGAGCAATAAAAGAAGCTAGTGCAACCATTGGAAGAAAAAATCGAAAGAGACGAAGCCACGTGATCCATTGACTGAGTCGAGTACAATACCTTCAATACTGAGCCTGACAGAAGCTTTCGACGATGGAGTGTTGGAGATAGTCGATGAACCAAAGACGACACAGGACGAGCACGAATGTCAAGTTGATGAAAGCAGTGGAGTAGATTGTTAGATCCGGTCAGCAAATGTACTACAAATGGTTTCAGGCAGTACCAAGGAAACAGAAGATCGGTGTCGAAAAAGAATCGTCGAGCAGGCGACGAAGTATGGGCTGCAGGAACAGACGCAATGTCGAACAAATGACTAGAGTGGAGATTACTACTCTAATACCATGTGTTACCGGGGTGCATTTATATTTCCTTCTCTGGTAGTTTCTTATATACTCCACTATCCATGATGCCCTAATCTTGTGTTTTTTAGTACTAGACACCACCCCATAACCTGGACACTTTTATTCCAATATAAATTTGTTTTTTTAATACTAGACACCACCTGGTAACCTGGACACTTTTATTCCAATATAAATTTCATGGGAAGGAACAAGTACATAGTCGTATTGATGAGTTCCCTTGTACTGATGGATTCAGGGGAATTCAATTCAGCCCGGTCAATCAGGCGAGTGATAGCAACTGGTTTGACACAGTTGGATGAAGCACCGAGTGGAGTTAAAAAATTAGTGGCAGATGAGGTTCCAGCATATGGAGTTATAGAGTCTACAAACATTTAATGGTTCTCTCAGTAAGCCATCTGGTACCAGCACTCTTTCCACAATTGATAAGAACTATGTTCAAAATCAGTTGATGCCTCTAATTTGTCTTGGATAATTCATGGGTTGCTAATTCATGGGTTATTGACTCAGGTGCTACCGGTCACATGACCTTTTCTCATCCTTATTTTTCCTCGTTTGTACCATCTCTTCACCCAAATACCTTTACCGTGTTGACGATTCACAATGCTATTGTACATCAGTATCATGAGACTAGATATGCAATCTCTCCCCTCAATGGTAGGATCCACAAAAATGATGACAAAATGCAATGAATATAGAAATATTGATTACTCGCCTATATGAGCCGATGTACATCAAATGGAGGTTATGGTTAAATAGATGAATCATACTCCATCAACCATCAATCATACTTCATACATCTGCAATTCAACTTAACCAAAAATAATAATTGTTGCCAATAATTTTATGAAAATAAAGGTCTTGATCATAACAGTCAAGTAATATCAATATCCTACATAAACATAAAAATAATACTAAAAATAAAACGTCATCATACCTTTCTCTCTGCTGCTGCTCGAAATTTGCTCCAAAAGGCATCTATTACATTAAAGAAAACAAAAATTAGGACACCTTAGCATGCGTCCATTCTTGTACACTTTCAACTCAAAATAAAGGCATATGGTAAGTTACCATCAAAACATTTATGGACAAAAAACAACTAAATTACAAGATATTGAGCTTAGTTACTGCCTTCAAAATTATATACTTAAATACCAACAAATTAAATATGATTATATTGGCAAAGTACGCATAATGCTAAGTAAAACGTATCAACAATAACCATGTTTTGAATCTCTATGATTATTGAAGGCTGAAGCAAACAGTTTTGCAGGCATTCCAATGCCTTTTTTTACTTAAAAGATTTTTTTTCAATTTTAATATTCAATCTTACAGATCGTTCCAATCTAAATTGATGTGGACTTCTTATTTCACTCTAGTATGGCGTATATTAAGCCAAAACTATTTTGGACCTACAATGGTATAATACTAAAAAAACTAGTCTAGTTGCACTTCTATTTACATCCCTCATATAAAATTTGATGGTTAACTGAACATTTCTTTAATAGAAATAACAAAGCATGCTGCAGACAGTTTCTAAATAATTTATCAGTCATTTCATAGTAGCACGACCAAGTACAAAATATAATGTGTCAAGAGAAACCTTGCAACCATATAATCAAAGAGATCTCTAATACAAACTGATAAATTATACACATCCATTTGGATGAAGGCAAATATATCTGTAGAGAAAATGCTGAAATCTTGTATATACTTCTTCAATGTATAAAAACAATGTATGAGTACATATATATATAGGGAGAGAGAGAGATGGGTCTTTTCTAACACTCCCCCGCAAGCTGGAGCATACAAGTCGTAGGCACTCAGCTAGGACAAAAACTAATAAAATAGGGGGAAAAGAAGAAAGGCGAAAAAGAGAGTGTTGGATCTCTAGTTGATTTGGGCTAGGTTCACTAGCTTAGGATGTGACCCATCATGTATAGTCAGGGTCAAGTTTGTGTCCTAGAGTCTAGGTCAAGTCCTTAGAGTCAATTTCAGATGGACCAGCTATCAACAAGACAATCAGAGACTCCAGACTTTAGAAGATTTCAAGACTAAGTAAGGTGAGTTCGACGTTCGTCGAACTCAGGTCGACGAAAGGTGTTCTGCGCTCGACGATCGTGAGACATTTCTTTGTGCTGAGCTCGACGATCTTAGTTCTCTGTTCGACGAATACTGAGTTTCTTCAACAAGCTAAAGTCAGGCCAACTTCAGAATTTTTCTAAGTCCAACTTCAGGCTTTGGTCGACGAACTAGAATCTGAGCTCGACGAACTTGGACCTCAAGTTCCTAACTTCTCAGGTCGACGAATTCAGTACTCTGCTCAACGATTTGTGGTCTACGATTTGATTTCTTCTCAGTCAGAGACTTCTCAGATTCCAAGTCCACAATCATTCTCAACTCGACGAATTTGGATCTCAGCTCGACGAATGAAGACTGTATGTTCGACAAATGAAGATTGTCTGGTCGACGAACTCTCTCAAGCTCAGCTCGACGAACTCAAGCTCAGCTCGACGAACTCAAACTCAGCTTGACGAATTGTGTTCTTCGTTCGACGATTCCAAACTAGGTCTTTGTTACGCCCCCACTACGCTTTACGGGTCGCCACTATGTTCAGAGGAGCAAGGACGCGCTAAACAACGGGGCTGAACCTTCCGGTTCAGCCCCCACTCAGTGAACCGGCCGGCCAGGGGCTGAACCAGGCGGGTTCAGCCCCCTTGGGAGGGGCCGACCGGCCCCTCCATGCCCGGATATATATATATCCGGGCAGCCCCCTTTAGGGGTTATGCAAAGTGTGATCAGGTAGCCTCCTTCTTCTTCCTAACCCTAAATCTCCTCTTAATCCCCAGATCTCTCTCTCTTTAGTTGCTCCTTAGTAGTTTTTCCCTAACATTTGGTATCAGAGCATTCGTCCATGGTGACCACTCGCACTCAAGAGGAGTCCTCACGGATTGAAACCCTAGAGGAGAGCGTTGTTGGCCTAACCGATTCGATGGCGGCCATGGAAGGGCGGATGGAGGCCCGGATGGAGGAGTTGAAGGCATTGTTGAAAGGAAAAGGACCGGCTAGTGAGGATTCGGCCGGATCGTGCGCCGAACTCGGCAGATCGGGCGGAAATCAACCCGGCGCGGGCTCGGCAGCCGCGTATGGCGGTTTGGCGGGTTCGATTCCGCCCGGAATCGGCGCAGGAGGGTCCGGTAGCCCTGGATGGGCGGCGTACGGGCCAGCAGGGGGCTCGACAGCGCTGCAGGGGGGCTTGGCGGGGCCGATTCCGCCCGGATTCGCGGCAGGCGGGTTCGGCGAGACGGGACTGGGTCGCGGCCAGGTACGCCGAGGCTGGGAAGAACCCGGTGGGTTTCGGCGGCCGCCCGATGTTACGGGACAGCCAAGGGGAGGGCTCCTCCCTCCTCCTCGTGGATTTGGGGCACCGGGAGTGGCCGGTTTTGGCCAAGGATGGGGCGGCCAGCCACAACCCCCTCCGTGGGGAGCAGGTCCGCATCAAGGCTACGGCGGTTTCGAGCAAGGGGAGCCCGCAAGACGGGAAGGCGGTCAGGGGGGACACCGTTTAACTCTCGGATTAACTCGGATGTACTTTCCGGAGTTCGAGGGCGGCGACACCTTGGAGTGGATCCAAAAGGCGGAATTATTTTTCCAATACCAGGAGGTGTCTGAAGGCCAGTGGGTGCAGCTAGCGTCCTTCCATTTGAAGGACGACGCTTTCCAGTGGACGCAGTGGTTCCTGCGAGGGCGGGAGTACGTGCCTTGGGGGGAATTTGTGGAGGGATTTTCGGCCAGGTTTGGCCCATTGGAGTACGAGAACTTTGAGGCCCTCCTTCAGAAGCTTCGTCAAAAAGGGTCGGTGATGGAGTATCGTACGGAGTTCGAGAAGTTGGCAAATCGGGTTCAATGGTCAGAGAGGACACTCTACAGCTGTTTCATATCTGGTCTCAAGGAGCACATTCGTGACGAGGTGCAAGCACTCATGCCTCGATCATTGAACCACGCGATTACCTTGGCTCGTATACAGGAGGAGAGGTTCAACAGGCAGAGGGCTCGCATCATGAGTAGGCCGGCTTTGATCCCTGCGACGGCAGCACGACGGGAGCAGCCTACGGGTACCAAGCCGACTGTGACTCGGTTATCTTGGAGTGAGTTATCCGCCCGAAAGGAGAAGGGTCTGTGCTTTAACTGCGACGAGAAGTTTGTGCCAGGTCATAAATGCCAGAAGATACAGGTGTTCATGTTGCATCAAGACGCGGACGAGCCGGCTCCGGATGAGGAGCTGGAGGTAGATCTGGAGGAAACTGAGTTCGGGGTTTCTATACATGCTCTTGAGGGTTGCGCTCCCCCGCTTACTATGCGGCTGGCGGGCTGGATTGCCCAAGAAAGAGTTACCATTCTGGTGGACAGTGGGAGTACCCACAACTTCATACATCCCGATGTGGCACGACGAGTTGGGCACGTGATTGACAGGGGAGCTGCCTTTCACGTTATGGTGGCGGATGGCAGCAGGCTGCAGTGCGAGGGGGCGCTGCGGGGAGTGGAAATGCGGATACGTGACTATGTGGGAAGGACTGACGTCTACCTGTTACCTATTCGGTGCTCAGACATGGTGCTGGGAGTTCAGTGGTTGCGCCAGTTACAGCGGGTGACGTTTGACTGGAAACATATGACTATGGAGTTTGTGCACGGAGAAAAACAGTTTTGCCTGCAAGGGATCATGTCATCTCCTGTTAAGGAGGTTTCTCTTCGCAGCTTGCAGCGGTTGAGCGGGGACGGACAGCTGATGGCCGTCCTTCGGGAGGTCCAGACCGGCAATTCCACGCCTTCTGAGGTACCGGTTCAGTTACAGTTACTTATGACAGATTATGCTGATGTTTTTCAGGAGCCACGTACTTTGCCACCGCCGAGGTTTCGAGACCACCGTATTCCGCTCAAGGCGGATGCTGAGCCGACGAATGTTCGGTCGTACCGTTACCCACACGTGCAAAAGGCGGAGATTGAACGGAGTGTCCGCGAGATGCTGGAGGCCGGCATCATTCGGCCGAGTACGAGCTCCTTCTCGGCTCCTATCATTCTGGTCAAGTGCACCTCAGCCAAGGCCATTTGGGACTCCCTCAACCAAATGGTAGCTTCCTCTGCAGATGAAAGAAAAGACAGAAGATCAAATCTCATATCCCTGTATGAGAACTTCAAGAAGGATGAGACTGAATCAGTGGCTGACATGTATAACAGGTTGAGCTCAATTATCAATGAGCTTAAAACCCTGGATTAGGACATCACCCTGACAGAGGTGAATGATAAGATTTTGATGTGCTTCCCCAGCTCTTGGGATTCAAGAATCTGGCCTATCAAAGAAGCCAGAAGCCTCAATGAGATATCAACTGAATCTCTGCTAGGCAAATTAAAGTCTTATGAGCAGCTGATAAAATCAAGAGAAGCAGCAGAACAGAAGGCAACAACTCCAGTTAGAAAGGATCACAGCATAGCCTTCAAAGCATCTGAGGAAAGTGAGACCTCAACTTCAAATGAAGAACTCATGAGGCTCTTTGCAAAAAAATTCTATAAGATAGCTAGGAAGGATTTCATAAGGAAATCATCCAGGCAGGATGATAAGCCCAGATTTGACAAGACACCAACCAAGGAGGTTGTGTGCTTTGGTTGCAGAAAGTCTGGACATTACATCTCAAAATGTCCAGAAAACCAGAAGAAGAACAAGAGCAGAGAAAAGGACTCCAGGAGAAAGCACAGCAGCAGACCCTGCTCCAGCAAATATAAAAAGAAAGACAAGGGCTTTGTTGCTGAGACTTGGAGTGACACTGAAGAAGAATCATTCTCTTCCAGCTCAAGTGAAGAAGAGGAAGAAGCAAGATCCAAGGAGGTTTGCCTAATGGCAATTGATGCCTCCAGCAGCAATTCTGGATCAGAAAGAGAATCTGAAGATGAAGCAGCCTCAGACTCAGAGGCAGATCAGGTTATTTCTAGTTTTGATTTTAATTCTGATTTATTTAAAACTGAATTCAAAACTATGTGTTTAGATTTAATTAATTCAGAAAAAAAAATAAAAACCCTTAGAGAAAAACTAGAAAATCTTGAATCTGTCAACTCAGAAAACATTAAACTACAAGATCAACTAACCTTAGCTAATGAACAAATAATTAAATTAAAATCTGACTTATGTGAGGCCAAACAACTTGAACAATCTCTCAATGGGAGAAGTCTCAAGCTGATGGACATTACAAGCACAGTGAATGCCAGATTAAATGGCAAGCTGGGCTTGGTTGCATCATCAAGTTTGTCCCCCATAATTAAGAAAAATATTCTTACAACCCTCATCAAGTTTATTTCTGCCAAGGGAAATGAAAAGTTAATAGACAAACCAATGTCAGAGAGCAATCCAAGACTCATAGGCATGAGAAATAAAAATCAGAAAACAACTAGTAAAAACAAGGTTCAGCAGCATTCGTCGAACTCAGATCGACGAAATGTGGTCAGTTCGTCGAACCCAGATCGACGAACGCTGAACGCAAACTTTAGTTATAACAATTCGTCTAACTGCGATCGACGAACTTTGTATGATTCGTCGAGCAGAGGTCGACGAACTTGGGGCGCAGAAAATGACTACTGTCATTCTCTGAGCAGAGATCGACGATCTCAGCCCTATTCGTCGAACTCTGGTCGACGAACTTACAAGAATTCGTCGAACACAGAAAGACCAAACTTAAACCATTTCTCCTACAGAAATTCTAAGTCAGCTAATAAATCATTCAATCCAGTAGCTGATTGGGTTATTCCACCTAGGAGATATCACCCCTTAGGTTATAAGTCTCAACCTGCATTATCAGTTATATCCAGTTTCTCTTTTCAACAAAATAAAGGACCCAAGTTAACCTGGGTCAAGAACAATTGAGTTTTGTTTTTCATTACAGGTACAGGTGAAGAGCTGTCCAAGGGTGAGTCAGACCTGGTACTTGGACAGTGGTTGCTCCAAGCATATGACAGGCAGCAAGGGCAATCTATCCAATTACAAGCTCAAGCTAGGACCAAAGTTGATTTTTGGAGATTCAAACAGTGCCCAATCAGAAGGATATGAGATAGTAAAGATTGGATCAGTTACCTTCAAGAGAGTAACATATGTAAGAGGACTCAAACATAACCTAATATCCATAAGTCAGTTATGTGATGAAGGTTATCAGGTACACTTTAACTCTAACTCTTGTTCTATTATTGATAATGAAAACAAAACTGTTTTAATTGGAATTAGACAGGGCAACATATATCTAGTAGATTTTATTTCTGCCACAACTGATATCTGATTACTGAATTTTACTAGTAATCAAAATGAGTTATGACATAAAAGATTAGGACATGTAAACCTTAAGAATATAGCTAGGTTATCTAAAGACAACCTTGTTAGAGGTTTACCTTCTGACCCCTACAAGAAGGAAAGCTTATGCAGGGCTTGTCAATTAGGCAAGCAAACTAAAATTAGCTTCAAATCCATTAATAAAAGTGATTCACCTAGGATTCTGTATTTGCTTCATGTGGATCTATTTGGACTCATTGCAGTACAGAGCCTAGGAGGGAAGTCTTACACTTTAGTGATTGTTGATGACTTCTCTAGATTCAGTTGGGTAGCCTTTCTGAGAGCTAAGTCAGATACATTCAAGGTTCTTACAGATTTTCTCAGGACCATACAGATTGAGTTCTCTACTCATGTTGCATTGATCAGAAGTGATCATGGCACAGAGTTTGAGTCTCTTCTTATGCATGTGTTCTGTGAGAAGGAAGGTATCAGGCAGTGCTTCTCAGCTCCTAGAACTCCCCAACAAAATGGGGTAGCTGAAAGAAAAAATAGGACACTCATTGAATCTGCAGGTACATTATTAGCAGATGCTTACATGCCTCTATCCTTTTGGGCAGAAGCTGTAAACACTGCTAATTATATCCTGAATAGAAGCCTCATACATAAGCTGAAAAATAATACCCCCTATGAATTACTTAAAGGGAAGAAACCTAAAATCACTTATTTTAAAGTTTTTGGTTGTGTATGCTATATTCACATTAACAACAAAAGATACATTAAAAAGTTTGAGGCTAAGGCTGAAGAAGGAATTTTTCTAGAATACTCCCAAGTAAGCAAGGCCTATAGGGTTTTCAATAAATCCATTCTTAAAATTGAAGAGTCTGTCCATGTGTCTTTTGATGAAGCTAACATGTCTTATATCGAGAAAGAGACTTCTACCAATAGCTTTTTGCAGGTTTCACCACTGTGTGAGTCTATGGATGGACTAAACCTTACCCAAGAGGTATCAACTCATCCTACTTCACAGGTTGCTGAAGACAGTGAAGAAGAAATCCAAGTGGAAGTGGCTGAACTTCCCTCAACAGCTAGTATCATTCCTCAAGAGGAATTAGTTACAGAAGTTGTTGCTCAACAAACTCCACCAACTGATCTTGTCACACTTAGAGATCACCCCAGATCTCAAGTGATTGGAGACATTTCAGCAGGTGTACAGACAAGACATCAACTCAACCAAGACTTGATGCATGCCTGTTTTCTCTCTCAAATTGAACCTCTCACTATTCATGAAGCTGAGCAAGATCCCGACTGGATTACTGTAATGCAAGAGGAACTAAATCAGTTTGAGAGATGTAGAGTTTGAGATTTGGTTCCAAGACCTCATAACTACCCAGTTATTGGAACCAAATGGGTTTACAGGAACAAGTTGGATGCTCAAAGGAACATTGTGAGAAACAAGGCTAGGCTTGTTGCTCAAGGCTACAGGCAAGAGCAAGGAATTGATTATGACCAAACCTTTGCCCATGTTGCAAGGTTAGAGGCCATAAGAATATTCCTTGCCTATGCAGCTTACAGGAGATTCAGAGTCTTTCAAATGGATGTCAAGAGTGCTTTCTTGAATGGAGTGCTTCAAGAATAGGTTTATGTAGAACAACCTCCAGGTTTTATCTCTCTAACTCAACCCACTTTTGTATTTAAATTGCATAAAGCTCTCTATGGTTTAAAGCAAGCTCCAAGAGCTTGGTATGAGAACTTAGCAAACTTTCTTTTAGAGCATAAATTTACAAGAGAAACCATAGATAAAATTCTTTTCACTAGACATCATAAGGACCAAATTTTGTTAGCACAAATATATGTAGATGACATCATTTTTGGGTCTACTGATCCCAAATTATGCAAGAGGTTTGCTGACCTCATGCATTCTAAATTTGAGATGAGTAGCATGGGTGAGCTTTCCTACTTCCTTGGTCTCCAAGTGAAGCAACTCCCTGATGGTATATTCATCTCCCAAGCTAAGTATGCTAAAGAGCTTATTAAGAAATTTGGGATGGGTGATGCTTCAGGAATGAAACCACCTATGGCTATCAATGCTATTGTGGATTCTGATGCAGCAGGGAAACCTGTGGATCAGTGTAAAAAGTAGCGAACAAGCAAAAACAAACGGATAGACTTTTGAATAATTGAAATTTTATTATCCAAAAAAGATATCATTTACAAAGGTATGACCTCCCTTATATAGAATGGATGAGATAGAAGAGAGTATAAACAAACAATGTGGGACTAAACATGTACAGGGCTGAGCGGCTAGAAATAAAAGAGACCGAACAGGTCGCGCGGTTAGACAGATGGGTTAACCGCACGGCAACTCCAGCAGGATGAGAACAAGCCGCAATGTGAGTCTGATAGACCGCTCGGTCTCCAAGCTCCAGAGGAGACCGCCAGACCGCTCGGTCAACAAACCGCCAGACAAGACCGCAAGACCGTCCGGTCTAATACTTCAACACTCCCCCTCAAGCTGGAGCATAGATATCAATCATGCCCAGTTTGTCACAATTGTGGAAGAAGGAAGTAGAGACCGGCTTGGTGAAGATATCTGTCAATTCCTTGTGAGAGGTGACAAACGGAGTACAAATCTTTTTCTTCAAAATCTCTTCCCGAATGAAGTGACAGTCAACCTCTATATGCTTTATTCTCTCATGTAAGACCGGATTTCTGGATATGTATATAGCGGCCTTGTTGTCACAGAACATAGGAAGAGGATAGTCATATACCTCGCCCAGGTCAAGCATGAGAGCCCACAACCCACAGGATAGTTATCGGTGAGGTGATGACGCTTGCGCTGAGAGCGAATAAGAAAGGTGAAAGAAACGCTCCAATCAGGATAGTTGGAGCCAACAAGCTTAGAAAGGGTGTCAAGGTTGCCCGAAGGAGGAGGTGGAGAAGGAGCTGCAGGAGTGGTGGAGATAACGGGGGTGGTGAGACCGGAAGTAGTCATAGAACACAGCAAGAAACCGCGCAAGAAGATGCGAAGCCGCAGCGGATAAAAAGGAAGAAGCCGTGCGAACACAAGCGGCTAGGAAGCAGTCAAAGGCACAGAGGGGAAGAGGTCGCGCGGACTGAAAAGGCCGAGCGAACAGAAGATGAGAGGAAACAAGAAGCAGCGACAACAACAAGTCGCAAGCCGGGCGAACAGAAACAGGCCGCAACGACTAGGAAGCCGGAGTGGCAAGAAGGAACCAGGAGCGCGGCGACAACAAAACAGGTCGCGGCGACGAATAGCAGCAGGAGAAGAGAACCAAGGAGAAACAAGCCGCGTGAACAGGGCAGCGGACAGAAGAGAAGGCAAGCCGCGAAGACAGGTCGCGTAAGCAGAAAACAAGCCGCGAGAATCAGAGAGCGCACACAATCAGGAGGAAAAGACCGTGACCTCTGATACCATGTAAAAAGTAGCGAACAAGCAAGAACAAACAGATAGACTTTTGAATAATTGAAATTTTATTATCCAAAAAAGATATCATTTACAAAAGTATGACCTCCCTTATATAGAATGGAGGAGATAGAAGAGAGTATAAACAAACAATGTGGGACTAAACATGTACAGGGCTGAGCGGCTAGAAATAAAAGAGACCGAACAGGCCGCGCGGTTAGACAGATGGGTTAACCGCACGGCAACTCCAGCAGGATGAGAACAAGCCGCAATGTGAGTCTGATAGACCGCCCGGTCTCCAAGCTCCAGAGGAGACCGCCAGACCGCTCGGTCAACAAACCGCCAGACAAGACCGCAAGGCCGCCCGGTCTAATACTTCAACAATCAGAAGCATTATAGGGCAATTGTTGGATCCATATTATACCTAACAGCTAGCAGGCCTGATATAATGTTTGTCACATGCCTTTGTGATAGGTTCCAAGTGAACCCTAAACAATCTCAATTTATTTTACTAAAAAGAATTTTGAGATATATAAAGAGTTGTCCTAATCTAGGACTCTGGTATCCTGCAGATTCAGAATTTGAGTTAACTGCATACTCAGATGCTGATTATGCTGGATGTAGAGTGGACAGAAAGAGTACCTCTGAAACTTGCCAGTTCCTGGGTATGAGACTTGTCTCCTGGTTTTGTAAAAAGCAAACATTTGTGTCGACATCAACTGCAGAAGCAGAATACATGGCTGCTGGCAGCTGCTGTTCACAAATGTTATGGATACAAAACCAACTCTTATACTATGGTGTCAACTTAAATAATTCAACATTATTTTGTGATAATATTAGTGTTATTGCTATAACACAGAATCCAGTTCACCATTCTAGGACTAAGCATATTGAAATAAGACATAATTTCATTAGAGATAATGTAGACAAAAAGAAAATTAACCTACTTCATATTCCTACTGATTTACAGAGAGCAGATATTTTCACCAAACCTTTGGATGAGAAAACTCGTATGTTCCTTATAAATCAACTGGGAATGATTAATGGAGAAGAGTTAAATTAGTTTCTGTCTGCATTCGACGAATTTTCCAGAGTTCGTCGAACGGAGTTCGACGAATTAGGGAAAGTTTGAGAGATTCTCGTCGAACGGAGATCGACGAATTCTCTGTGTGGAAACAAATTTTGTCGACCGGAGATCGACGAACTTTGCTTCAGAAGATATTTCGTCGAACGGAGTTCGACGAACTGTTTTCGATTCTTCTGGATGAGATCGACGAATTATCTGTCTATAATTTATTTCGTCGAGCTCAGTTCGAAAAATTGTTTTTTTTCGTGGAACGGAGATTGTCGATTCATATTCTGGAAAACCATATATCTAGGTTTTCTTCGACCTCCGTCCCGCGCTTTCAGTTCCTTAGCTCTTGATCGTCGTTTTCTCTGTGTCTTTCTTGCAGGTCATCAATGGCGATTCCAGCGAGCACCTTAGCCGCAATGAAATTCGACACTGGTTTTGATATGGATTTCGATTCTTTCCAGCACTCTGACCCCATATTTCTCTATATCTTGGAACTGCTAGAAAAACTTAATCTAAAGGACTTTATGACCAGAAGGATTAAACTGCATGGAACTGAAATCAGAGAATGGGTATACACGTCTACTGTTTCTGAGGAAGATGTTCTGACAGGTAATATCGGGAGTAATGCTGTTCCGTTATCTCCCGCAATTCTTTCTGAAATTTTTGGTTTGGTAAATGGAGAAGATGATATGGAAATGGATTCTGAAGAATTTAGTGAAATGTTGAAGTTATTGGGATTTTCTGGAAGCAACACTAACAAGTTGTTGAAGAAACAATTGTCTGCCGCCTACCAGTTCTTGGCGGACATAGTAGGAAAAGTGCTGATGGGCAAGCACTCAGCGCATGATTACATAACCCGACATCAATTCCTTATCATGTGCGCCGTGGTGAATAAGCGTTATGTTGACTGGAGCAAGATCTTCTTCGATCTGATAAAGAAAAAGAACAGTAAGAAAGAGGTCTGCTTCGGCAGAATCTTAGGGATTTTCCTTCAAGAGAAGGCTGGTGAACTCATGGTCTCCCCGACCATCTTCATCAATGCCAGCAAGCGCCTCACATGCGCCTTGTTTGGCAGATGGGAGAGGACGATCTCCAAGCCCTCCAAGGCTTCCTCCTCTTCCATCCCAGCTTCTGAGAGCACCAGGGCTGTGAAGGCCTCTCCCCACCCTGCAGAAGAGGCTATCTCATCTCCACAACCTCTTCCAGCAACACATCTTCCCTCTCCTCCAGCACCCCAATCACCACAACATCCTCATGTGCCTACTCCACCTTCATCTCCACCAATGGACATCACCCACATCTCATCTCCACCTCCATCTTCCCCTCTGCAAGCTAATCAACAACCAACACATCCAGCTTCACCTCATGACTCACATATCCCTACACATCCTCAGTCTCCACTTCCCCCTCATTTGTCCTCCATTCCCTCTTACAACATACCCACAGACTCTGTCATGCCAGATGTCAACATTCCATCTTCATCACCATCCACTCATCACCTATCTGCTATTCCACCCTCCATTCCATCCTTAGTTTCTCCCTCCTCCACACCTAATGCAACATCCTCTTCCCCTTCCTCCTTTGATTCAACTACCATATCATCTATCATCACCATTCTTACTCCTCTCATCAAATCCCTTATCACAGAGGTCATTACACCTCTTGTGAATTCTATTCATTCTTTATCTGCCCAGACTTCTGCCCTGTCTGCTGCCCCCTCTTCATTCAGGGGCCTGGCTCCAGGTTCTCCTGAACCCAGGCAGGGGGAGATGCTCTATGATGAAGCAGCAGCAGATGCAGATGCAGCAGCAGATACAGTAGCAGCTCCCTCTACAGCAGCAGTTTCAGATACAAATGCAGATAATTTGCCAGAATTTGATACTAATTTGATTGAATTAATTCATTTTATGGATACTGACATTGACTTAGATCAGTCAGTTGAGCAAATAAAACCTGTTGGTGATTTTCATTTAAATCCCACAGTTAATTTGTCTGTTTTGTTGAGAAGTTTTGATACTATTTTTGTACAGTTACCCTCTACTTAGGCTCTGTTTGGGAAACCGGTGCCGTTTTAAAAGGGGGAAGTTCAAAAAGGAGATGCTAAACTGTATTTTTAAAACTGTGGTTTTAAAACTGAGGGCTTGTTTGGGTAATTTCAGTTTCAGTGATGGTTTAACTTATTTTTAAAATTATCTTTACATGAATTTTATTTATTTCAGGCCAATTTTTTCTGATTTTTTTTTAAAAAAATTAGGTATTATATTTGTGATTTTTTTACAAATTTATGGATATAATTATTTTTTTTATTGGGGTTAAATTGATTAAGTAAAATAAAATTAAATTAAAAAATATTCCAAACGACCGTTTTGAAAGGGAGAATGGAGGTCTCCCTGACCTTTTCAAAACGGAGGAAAAAGTAGGTTTTAAACCGGCCGTTTTAAAATGACAACATTTTAGTTGTTTCCAAACAACTTTCCTCCGGTCCGTTTAGAACGGAATGAAGTCAAAACGGAATCCCAAACATAGCCTTAGCCACAGTTGGCTATTATCCCCTATACTTCTCCAGTTAGTCCAGCAGTTGCTAAGCAACTCTGTGACAATTTTGCTATTCCAGCTTTAGCTTCAATCTCTGCAGGTAGTCCAGAAGTCATTCCAAAAGATATCTCAGCCCCAAGTTTTATTATGGATGACTCTCATATGCCAGATTTGGATGAGCTAATCCTGGCTGACATTGAAGAGAAAAATAAGGCAGCAGCTGAAAGCTCTGTTCCCATCGTTTCTGATTCATGTACAGTCCCCTCCTCAAGTGTTGCTGAAACTTCAGTTACCTCAATTTCTGCCCCTGCTACAGCAAAGGTTGTTCTTGATGATAAAGCTTTAAAAGCTTTGGATGCTCTTTATGATAACCCTCAGGGTTCTGACAGTGAAGAAGAAGATGATGATGATGATTCAGATGAAGATGCTGCAAAGAAGAAAAAGAAATTGCTGACAAAGAAAAGGAAGGTTCCTCCTCCTCCAGCTCCTAAGCCTAATCCAAATGCTGACACCTCTTATTACATTCTGCATAATGTTACTCCATATAAGGGAATGCCTGCATGGATGTGGCTATCCAAGAACCAGCAGAAGGATAGGAAAAGAAGCAGGAGATATTCTCCTCCACCAGTCCACAGGTACAGAAAGGATCCACCTCCTCCTCCTCCTTCAGCAGCTGGTGCCACTGGATCTAGCTCCCAGAGATCTGCCCCCATGCAAACATATCAGAGACATTCAGGGAGACCCTCTCGAAGCAGCCAGCAGAGGCAACCATCCTCAGGCAATCAACAACAACAGCATCAGCAGCAGCAACAACATACATCTGAAGAACAGAAAGCTGACAGTCCAAAAAGGTCATACTCTCCTCCAATTCCATTTGAAGATCCTGAAACTGCCAATACTGCAAAAATGGCTAGATTCCAGGAGCTAATTGGACTATCTTTGATCAATAAAGCCAAAGCTGAAGGAAAAGACATCTCAGGTCTCTCAACTATGTCAAAGTACAGAAAAGAAGAGTTAAAAAGGTTTGAAAAGGGTAACAAGCTATTCAATGTTGATGATTATATGAAGCTCCATCCTAAAGCAGTTGTCCCCAGAGCTACATCACTCAAGATCATTGGGGCAGCTGACATGACTATGACTAAGGCACAGGCTCAAGATCCAACCAGAGAAATCATCTTCAAAAAGCCAAGAGAAAAGAAATCAGAAGACAAGCCTTTGCAGAAGAATAAGAAGTAATCCTATTTTGTTTCAAATTTTCTTTCTGCATTTTGTTTTCAAACTATGATATTTGTCTTAAACAAGGCCTATGTATATATATCTGCTGCATGTGTTAGTAATTCTCTGTCAAATATATTTCTTTTCCTGCTTTGTTTTTCTGTTTGTTTTTGTTTTGAGTCTCTTAGTGACCTCACCCAAATAGCGGGAAATTGTTGGATCCCTAGTTGATTTGGGCTAGGTTCACTAGATTAGGATGTGACCCATCATGTATAGCCAGGGTCAAGTTTGTGTCCTAGAGTCTAGGCCAAGTCCTTAGAGTCAACTTCAGATGGACCAGCTATCAACAAGACCATCAGAGACTCCAGACTTAGAAGATTTCAAGACTAAGTAAGGTGAGTTCTACGTTCGTCGAACTCAGGTCGACGAAAGGTTTTCTGCGCTCGATGATCATGAGACATTTCTTTGTGCTGAACTCGACGATCTTAGTTCTCTGTTCGACGAATACTGAGTTTCTTCAACAAGCTAAATTCAGGACAACTTCAGAATTTTTCTAAGTCCAACTTCAGGCTTTGGTCGACGAACTAGAATCTGAGCTCGACGAACTTGGACCTCAAGTTCCTAACTTCTCAGGTCGACGAATTCAGTACTCTGCTCAACGATTTGTGGTCTACGATTTGATTTCTTCTCAGTCAGAGACTTCTCAGATTCCAAGTCCACAATCATTCTCAGCTCGACGAATTTGGATCTCAGCTCGACGAATGAAGACTGTCTATTCGACAAATGAAGATTGTCTGGTCGACGAACTCTCTCAAGCTCAGCTCGACGAACTCAAGCTCAGCTCGACGAACTCAAACTCAGCTCGACGAATTGTGTTCTTCGTTCGACGATTCCAGACTAGGTCTTCTTCAGTTTTCTCGTCCCGTTTCTTGGCGATGATTCCGGAGTTATTAATGTCAGATCTTCTCGGAATGTTACCGTTAGAACGTCCATTGACTATGAACTATTACATGTCGTTTTTCAATGGGACAGTTAGGGAAATTATTGATTGTCGTTTCTTTCCAAGGCCGACTGCAATTACTGCTCAACATTCAAATTTCGAATGTTCCTCAGTCAGAAAGAGAGATACAGAAAGAAAAGGATTAAGCAGAAACAGAGCAATAGCACAATCAGCAATACCAGACACACAGACAGATTGCACAGAAGAACAATCTTACTACAATCAAAAGTTCTTTCCTGCAATCAGCCCAGGCCAGAGAACATCTTCAAGAAGAAGAAGAACAATCAATCACTATCAAGAGTCTTCTTCCTTCAATCCTCCAGGACAACTTCAAAAGGACAACAATTCTCTATCTTTCAAAGGAGTCCTGAAGCAATCTCTGGTCCAGGCACTCAAGCTTTGACCTGTCACCCTGAAGCAGTGCTCCAGTTTTCTTGATCTCAGAGGGAGCAAAATCTGCTAACATCAATCTACAGTCTTCTCAGTTGTTATTGAGAAAGAGAAGACATCATCACCTCTTTTCCAACTTTTGTACAAGGTTTTAATTCCCTTCAAAATTATTCCTGCTTGCAAGTCTCCTACCAAAAGACTTGAGGTTTTGGTTTTTGAGCACCTGAACAAAAGCTCATTGGTGTCAGACACCTGATCAAAAACCTGAGTGGATTCCTACCAGGGTGGTAGAAGAGTGGATGTACCCAGATTGGGGAACCACTATAAAATATCTTGTGTCGTCTGGTTGTCCTTCTTTTTGTTTTGGCTGTGTTGCTCTGTGATTAGTTAGATTGCTGTGCTTATTATTTTATTAACTGACCTGTTCATTTAGGAATACAACAAAAGTTGTAAAGATTTTTAAGAGAGCACAATATTCTATTCACCCCCCCTCTAGAGTATTTCAGATCTACCTTGCACTTTCAGAGGGGATTGGATATTTTGCTTTCAACTGCTCCGGTCACTCGGTATGTCTTAGTGAGAAGATCAACAACTTGGTCGATCCTCGGAACATGCTTTAATTCCAGCTTTTTCATTTGAACTTTCTCCCGAATGAAGTGACAATCAACTTCAATGTGTTTCGTTCTTTCGTGCAAGACTGGATTCTTAGGTATGTGTATAGCAGCTTGACAGTCACATAGTAAAGTAGCTGGTGAGGGAAGTTTTACTCCTAGATCAATGAGGAGACTTTCAAGCCATGTAATCTCAGATACAACAGACGTCGTCAAATAGTATTCAGCTTCAACTGAAGTTCGAGCAACCACAACTTGTTTCTTACTGCGCCAGGTAACAAGGTGCCCTCCGAAGTAGGTACAAAATCCGATGGTAGACCTTCGATCATCCAGGGAACCAGCATAATCTGCAGACTGCATCTGAATACGCAATCAATGTTGGAGTAGAATAAGAGGTTTTGTATATCAGCCCTTGACCAGGGGCTGCTTTCAGATATCTCAGGATGCGTTCGACAGCCTGTAAATGAGATGTCCGAGGAGAATGCATAAACCGACTGACAACCACAACAACAAAGGATATGTCTGGTCTCGTGACTGTTAGGTAAATCAGTTTTTCAACGAGAAGTCGATAGTATTCGGGATTCGGAAGAAGTAGATCTGTATCTAAGGCATGTGCACAAAGCTTATGATTAACATCCATAGGAGAATTGGTCGGCTTGCATCCAGAGTAGTCGGCATCCTGAAGGAGGTCGAGGCAGTACTTCCATTGAGATAGGATAAGGCCATCAGGACGTCTTGCAATCTCAATGTCGAGGAAGTATCAAAAGTTCCCCAGATCTTTTGTTTGAAAAACAGAGCTCATGTGTTGTTTGATCATTTGTATTCCCTTTGAGTCATCACTTGTGATTAGGATGTCATTGACACAAACCAAAAGGAGAACGGTGTTTGTTTTGTGATGTCAAGTAAACATAGAGAAATAAGCTAAAGCTCTGAATAAAACCAACTTCTCGCACAACCATACTGAACTTGTCAAACCATGTCCGATGGGATTGTTTGAGATCATAGATGCACTTCTTACTCCCCCGTGGTCTCAAACCTCGGTGGTTGCTGCATGTATACTGTTTCTTGTAGATCACTATTTAGAAAAGCATTCTTGATATCCAGTTGATGTAATGTTCATTGGCGATGCACAACCATTGAGAGAAGGACATGAACCGTGTTGAGCTTGGCCACTGGAGAAAATATTTCCTCATAATCAAGACCATGTAGTTGAGTAATGCCACGAGGCACCAGTCGGGCCTTAAGACGGTCAATTATCCCATCAGGAGCATGCTTGATGACGAAGACTCATTTATAACCAACAGTAGTCTGGCCAGGAGGGAGAGGAACCAGGTCCCATGTCTGGTTAGCCCAGAGGGCTGTCATTATTTCATCCATGTCTGCCCGCCAGCCTGGATGTTGGAGAGTCTCCTGCACAGAGTTAGGGAGAGAAATGGAGGATAATGAAATAACAAAGGTGTGAAGTACCAGGGACAGGCGATGTAGAGATATATAGTTCGTCATGGGATTGACGGTGGAGGTCGGTGTCGAATCAGCAGGTCGCAGAGTGTCAGAGGTCGAAGCCTACTGCATCGGGGCGGCGGAGCGAGGAGGGCGACGAGTATAGACATGGATAAGAGGTGGCTTGTGAAGTACGGGAGTCGGGTCAGGGAGGAGTGGTGGTGGAGGAGAGGTAACTGGCATGACCGGTCTTGGTAAGGATTATGATGGTAGAGGTGGGTTCAGAGCAGAGAAGAATGATTGATCTTCCCGAAAGGTAACATAAGCGGAAATGGTCACCTTGCGGGTGATAGGAGAGTAGCAAACATAGCCTTTCTGAGTTCAGGAATAAATGACAAACATGTGTTCGGCCGCTCGAGGATCCAACTTGTCTGTGCTCGGACCAAGTAAGTGAATATAGCAGGTACACCCGAAGATGCGAGATGTGAGAGAAAATGGCGGAGTCGAGGGGAAGAGAAGACTAAACGGAGTAGCGTTTTGAAGGACGGAGGAAGGGAGACGGTTAATGAGATAACATGCCGTCGAAATCGCAAAGTTCTAGTAAACCTTGGG
This sequence comes from Platanthera guangdongensis, assembly GCA_039583875.1. NCBI lineage: Eukaryota > Viridiplantae > Streptophyta > Magnoliopsida > Asparagales > Orchidaceae > Platanthera > Platanthera guangdongensis. The sequence goes on along the minus strand of CM077149.1, from coordinate 112,935,107 downwards.
TACCTGCATTTGAATCATCAGGGAGGGAGCAACATCAAGAAGATGTCGGTTTTTACGTTCAACCACTATGTTTCGTTGGGTGGTATAGGCACATGACGTCTGGTGAATAATTCCAAATTCAGAGAAGAGATTATCAAATTCATGGCTAGTGTATTCGCGAGCATTACCCGTCCGGAGAGTTTTAATTTTGTCAGACTGTGTGCGAATTTCAAGAACGAAAGCCTGAAACACACGGGGAAGTTCGGAGCGATCACGAATTAAGTGCAACCATGTCGTACGAGAGTAATCATCAATAAATGTAATAAAATAACGATACGCAGATATACTAGTGACTTTGTACGGGCCCCAAACATCAGAATGTACTAGAACAAAAGGAGCAGAGCTCCGAGTACAATGAGAAGGAAAAGAAGAACGATGTCGTTTTCCCAAGATACATGAATCACACGTAAAAGCTGGAAGAGCCTTCTTGAGGACCAGAAGAGGAGCATGTCCGAGACGTTGATGTCAATCAACGGAGGAGACAGAGGAGAGGATGGTAGGAGAATCATCAAGAAGGAAGAGCACGTTTTGCAGCCGTCCTTTACCAATGATACTCTGCGTTCGTCGATCCTGCATCAGAAAAGAAAAGAGATGAATGTGACAGAGCAATTCAAATTAACAGTAAGGCGACTAACAAATAGTATATTAAACTGGGAATCCGGGACATAAAGAGCCGAGCGGAGAGAGATAGAGGAAGTGAGAGGGATATCAGCAGTCGGACGAGGAGGAAGACCATGTTTGCGGTAACAAGTCGCCTCAAGGTGTTCATCCCTACCGCAGAAAGTACACTTGGGCCACGGCCACCCACCTCGGCCCCTTCCCCAAGAGTCGGAACGTCCTCCACGAGCAGGGGGAGGGGGTCGTAGCAAAGGCACGAAATAGTGCTAGAGAAGGGTCGGTGAGTAGTGTTGATATTGAGTCGAGTTTGAGCGATTTTGGCTCGTCTCGAAATCGAAATTTTCGACTCGAACTCGGCTCGAAATTAATTTCGAGTCGAGTCAGCTCGACTCGAAATGACTCGATTCCGAGTCGGCTCGAAATTGAATCTAGTCGGCTCGAAATCAAATCAGATCGGCTTGAAACCGAATAAAATCGGCTCGAAATTGAGCAGTTTTTTGTTTTATTCCTAATTTGCTCAAAATTAAATTAGGAAACTTATAAATTTAGCAAATGAAATACTTAAAGCCTTCATTTTTTTTATTTAGGTTAAAATTTTGTTATTTTTAATCTTAAAATAGGAATATATTAATAAATATATAATGTTTTTAATTAATTCAAGTTGATTCGAATCATATTTCGAGCGATTCATGGTTGGCTCGAAATCGACTCGAAATTAGATTCGAGTCAAATTGAATCGACTCAAATTGAGTCGAATCAATTTTAATCGATTCCGATTCGGCTCAACTTTCGAACGATTTTCGAGCGACTTTCGAGTTTCGAATAATATGCTCAACCCTACCAGTGAGGGAGGACCGGTAGTGTCAGGAGGTGGTGAAACCCTCAGCAGCATGGATCACACATCAGAGAATGAGAGAGTCACAGCAGATGATAGAATCTGAGCATGAACACTCTGAAGATGAGGCGGGACACGCGCCATTATCATGGCAATACCAACTCTTTCCTTTTGAGCGTGTTGGGCAGCAAGATCCATAGTAGGAGGATGATGCTGGATCAAGGCTTCAACCAGAGTCTTGGCCCGAGCGACAAATGAGGTTAAATCAGCAACACTGTCAGTGTCAAGAGTCTGAAAATCTGTGATGATGTCATATAAGTGTTGGAGACTGTCTTCGCCATAATAAAGGAAATGGAGCTCATCTCACATTGCCTTAGCCATCTCGTGATACATGGTCATACGGTAAGGTTCGTCATCAAGGGAGTTGAGAAGCCAGGTCTAAACACGATCATTGTTACGCAGCCAGTCGCCAGTAGGTGCTGAAGGAGGATCCCGAGAGAGATGCAGAAGTCCCTTGGACTGAAGTACCCGACGTACAGAGTGCACCCATTCAACAAAATTCTTCTTCCCGGTAAGGGAGATTATGGTGATCCTCAACTCATCACGCAGTTCAGGAGTAGGAACCAGGCGGGCTGTAGGAGAAGTCGGGTGCTCGGTAGAATAAATCGAGGAGCCCATGAAGAGACGGTCTGGAGGCTAGAAGAAGCGGTTAGAGCAAATACAGCGGACAACGGCTAGAGGCAATGCTCAGTCGCCAACGAGCAACGGACAAGCAGAGAGCTCGGCAGAGGAGACCGTGGCAAGAAGGGAAGGCCGATGTACAGCTAGAAAGAGAAGACCGCGACAAGAGAAATAAACCGCGAATGAGGAAAACCGATCGAGAAGATCAAACCGCTAAGACCACGCGGCTAAAAGAGAAGATCGTGCGGCTAAGGAAGACCACGCGGTTAAAACAGAAGACCGCGCCGGCTAAGGAAGTCAGCAGGAGTCAGGAGTCCGCGGCGAACACTAGAAGACCGCGCGATTAAAAAGGAAGACCGTGCGACTAAGGAAGACCACGTGGTTAAAGGAGAAGACCGTGGCGGCTAAGGAAGTCAGCAGGGGGACCGGAGTCCGCGGAGAACACTAGAAGACCGCGTCAAAGAGGGAAGCAGCAGGTCGCGCGATAAGATCAAACAGTGCGAACACGTCGAGAAGAAGAAAACACGGGACAGGGTGTGCGACAAGATTAAGTTGGCACAAGCAGATCGGGCGACAAGAAACCCACCATAGAGGGAAGCAACAGGTCGCGGGGAGGCTGGAGGGTCTGCAACGACTAGAGGAGAAAAATGCACGGTAAGAGAGGAGATGGGACCCACGGAGCAGACCAGAGAAATTATAAAAGGAGAAGAGGAGGAGGGGAGAAGGATGGTTCCACGAGAAGCAGCAACAGAGAAACTTGTGGTTTGAAGGAGTAAACCGCACGAGAGAAGCAGCAGTGACCGCAGAGAAGTGTGGACACTAAACCGCAAGGAGTGTCGTGCGGTTACTCAATTACTATCCGCCAAAGAGGGAGCTCGCCGAGTCCGCAGGAAGGAAGGAAGAGACCGCCCAGGGGGAGGCGGTTAAAAAATAAGGGACCGCCCAAGGGGGACCGCAAGCTTTGATACCATGTGGAGAAAATGCTAAAATCTTGTATATACTTCTTCAATGTATAAAAACAATGTATGAGTACATATATATAGAGAGAGAGAGATGAGTCCCATTTACATGGTATGGGACTAATACAAGACTAGTAGAATCTACACTAAATAGGCCTACATGGGCCTAAACATGGGCCTTTTCTAACAACATCAAAACAATGTGACAGTACCTTCACTTTCATTTTCATTAAGTTCATCTTTCTTATCCATCTCTTGCCAGCCTTTCTGCCACTCAGTTACCTGTTATATGAATACAGTATTGACACAATATTAAATCATCAAGAATAAAGAGAAGTTGGATAAAAAAATAATATGATTTGCCAAGAGACCTCATCCTGTGCAAAATGTGAACTTGAATCTCCTTTGGATTCATCCTGAAATTTTGATAGAAATACTGGAAAGATCAGTCAATTTAAAATAACAGCAAAATTAAGAAAGCAAAGAACTTCAAAGAGTACTATCACTCAGCACAAACTGTCCCAGGAAAATGCTAATGAAGCATTACTAAGCAGCATGTTACATGTTTCGAGCCGAGTTATCTTATTATGAACGAATCAATCAAGTCTTTTTGTATGTTGTGTTATGGGTATATACTATTTGACCTTTTAATTAATGTATCACATTATGTCGGTGTCTTGAATGAGGTTATGAGTCCTCACGATTAGTTGCTCTGAGTTATTAGTTGTTATGAATCAAGGTGTTCTTAGTAGTTTGGTAATAAATTCAAATGTTAGGACTTATTGCTCTTGTGTCATTATGTATTTCTATTTAAGGGACTCATTAGGTCATGATTCATGAAGAAAGCATGGAAGAACTAATCTATTATATTTGTCCTCTTGTAAGAGGTTTTGGTAGCTCTATATCTCGAGCACATCCCACTTAATCAACCACGGTTCCAGCTCCATTGTATCATCCTCCATCACTCTCCGCCTCCGGCCACTCCTCCGATGACCGACATTCTACAGATTTGTCTGTAACAACTTGGTATCAGAGTCAATCCTCATTCACATTCCGCAACCCACCAAGGCCTCCCCTTCCTTACCTGGTTGCAACATTCGACGAATTTGCATTAATACCCATTTATCCTTCCTCTTTTAGACCTTTTGCGGATCTGCGTGAATAGACTTGTAGGATCGGCGGTTCATATGCGCCGAGAATTTTATGCATAGCAAAAGATTGCAAGGATGTAACTATAAATACAACTCCTTGAGGAGGGGGCAGGTAGTGCGAACAACTCACAGGGATGCTCGCCCAGAACTAGCCTATACCAAAGTCTGAACCTTGCGAGCCGAGTTCTCGAATCCAGCATCTTGGTCTGGTGAGCATGGACTTTGTGCATGGAAAGAAAAAACTCTGAAGAAACATCATGGTGCGAGAAGATGAGCCGGAGTTAGATCGCGAGAAACCGCGAGTACAGGGCGGCTTCGTCATCCGAGAGGATTTCAATGATTTTTGCAAGATGGTAAAAGAGACCCTGTGAGGTTACCCCTTGCCTCATGTTGAGGCCACGACAACACCTCCCCTTGTACTCTCACCATTTGAAACCCCGGAGCAACCTTGGTGTCCTGGGAAGGAACCTACTACCGAAGACCGTGAACGTATGGAGAGTCTGCATCGCGATCGCAACCTACACGGCACCCCGAATACGATTAGGAGGATCGTTTCCATCTATCTCGCCGGCAAGGAACAATAAGTCCCTTGTGCGAGCAGATCATGTTTTCCCCATTCCCGCAGAGTTCTACGAGCCAGCCTTGAGATACAATTCAGGGCAAGACGGCCCACTGAACCATCTCCTATGATTCAAAGATGCAGTTTCTATCAGCAATATTAATGACGCCATCAAATGTCATTCTTTGCTATCACCTTCAAAGTTGATAAGGCAAGAAACTGGTTTTACCAGCTCCCAATGAGCTTCATCTACTACTTCAACAACCTTCATTGTGGGGATGTTGCTAAGGTTCGTGGCCTGCAAGAAGAGAAAGAATGGCCCACATGCACAGTTCTCAATTATGCAGGGAGCTCATGAGACTCTGGGACAAAACATCGACCGCTTTTAAGAGGAGGTGGACGGATACACTCTCCAACTCGCTCTGATGTGCAGGTTACAGGAAGGGTTGTTCAAGCTAGAGGTCAACAGCAACCTCCTCATCTCCCTCGAGGGACTCATTGGTCGTGATAGCTACCCAAAAAAGCGTCGAGGTGATAAGTGGAGAGGAAAACGCATCTCTCCACCGCATGAGGCGATGACAATCGCTCGAAGTCAAGGAGGCCGCAAGGGTGGGAGATCGAGACGATCATAGTGGAGGGGGCCCGAGTCGTACTGTGGCTTCCAGTTCAGGAGTCTGTGGGACCTCAGGAATCTACGCGGTCCTTTAGTAACCATCTAAGGCCGTGCAACCTTCCATCGGAAAGTCCGTGCGAACTTGCCTTCGGTAAATACCCGAGTCAGCGGGGTTACACATCTGTAAGTGGCCTGATTAGTGCCCTAGAGCTCCTCCAGCAGTCTGCGCAGTTTCTATTTTATTAATCGTCCTGATTAGTGTTCCAGAGCTCTTCCAGCTGCCAGTGCAATCTCCCCTTCAGTAACCTCCCTAACTAGGGTGTCAGTGTTCCAGCAATCAGTGCAGTCTCACTTTCAATAACCGCCCTGACCAGCGCTCCAGAGCTTCCTCAGCAGCCAGCGCGGTCTCTCCTTTTGTAACTACCCTGACTAGTGCTCCAGAGCTCTTCCAACAGTCCGCACGGTCTCTACTTCGGTAACCGCCATGACAAATGTTCTAGAGCAACCAGGGGGGAAACACACTATAGTTGGTGCGAACTCTCCCTGCAACAGATGTCGAACTCTATACAACAACAGCAGGTGTGATCTCTCACTGCAGCAACTACAGAGCTCTACATGACAGCGACATGGGCGAACCCCCCCCCCCCCCCGAGACCACAAGCTCTCCTTCAGCAGGTTGCTTGTTACTGCTTTATATATGCAACTAATTATAATCAGGTCTTGATGAAATCTAAGTTTTGTAATCAAAAAAATTACCCGCAGCCAAGAGTTGTCATTGTGGGAAGTCTCGTGTGGTAATTTGTGACACCCTCTCTCCCACTTATTCATTCGTGACCCGAAGTAACCTCACATTCAACAGTTACCCCCTAGTCCTTACCCTTTAATTTGAGTGATGTGACTTGGGGCAGAATCTCGTCTATGATAGTACTCTGGACACAACAATGCCACTTCTGCTATCGTTTTTTCATTCATGCACACCTCCTCTAGGACACATGTGGCTCGCATGTGCACAGCAGTTGTCAACTTACTACATTGTTACTTTTTCTCCGTGCATAAAATATATATTAAACAAAGCATTTAGATTCAAATAATATTTAAATTATTCACAATGATATAACATGCATGTGTTATTTAGTTAATAACAATAATTGAAAACTCATTTTTTGTAACATTTTATGTGTATTATTAGTAAGTGTGGTTTGGTTTTCTTGACAGGCAAACCAAAATTGAACTGAACCATTCGGTCTAGTTGGGCGGTTTGGGTCGAGTTTTTTTTCACCCCCCCCCTGTTCAGGGTCGGATTGCTACTCAAAGGCTCTCCCACACACACACACAAAGAAGATTTGCACTTCTTTCTGTTCTTATCCTTTTGGCGCGTCTTGCACCCACAGTGTTCATCATGCAACTCAGGAAAACACTCATGCAATTAGCGAGGTTGTTGGAGGCGGTAAGTTCAAGAGCATCGAGATTAAAAGGAGCCTAGGCACTATTTATAGAAGATCGACAAGCTTGTTGAGTTCTGGATCTCCCACAGTTCTTCCGACATCGTACCAAGCCCCAAAAAGCAGGGATTGTGTACGAACTATAATCGTCGAGACCAGTAGAAGACAACCAGATAAGCAAAAACTACCAAAAGGGCCCCACAAGGGGTAGCTCGCAACCACCTCGTTGGGGGGCACATCATCACTAGGGGTGTGTGCGGTGCGGTTTTGGCTCAAACCACAAGCGCACGGTTTTGGCCCGAGCAAAACCGCACTGCACCAAAATTATGTTGTGCGGTTTCGATTTGGTGCAATTTTTTGCGGTGCGGTTACGGTTTCAGTGTGATTTTTAACATGTGATATACATAGATACCAAGAGGATAATGTGAGGCAAAATTAGATGTAAAATTTAGACAAAAATATAGCTACATAAGTTGTATTATCATGGAAACATTTGTAATACATATATTTTAAAATACAAATACTACAAAATCAACCATGAGCTAAAAAAAAAATCTTTAGATACTACAATTCTCGTGATATGACTGCTTTAGTTGCCTATAAAATAACACATCAAATACAAATATAAAGAATTTGAATGGTCTTAAGTCCTAGATTTGAACAACACTCACATAATTGCAGCTTTATTTATCCTTCAAACATTGAAACATTAAGAGAAGGCTAGTGAATACGCATTTACCGTTAGATGAACTATCATGATACTATTTGTACTTAACAAAACTTACAAATCATTTCATCAATAAATCGATAAAGAGCAAGTAAACTAAAGAAAAAACAAATAAAGCAAGAAAGCAACTATATGCACTAATATAATTAGTTAATTACTATTATTAAATAATAATTTATATGTTATACTTTTATTTAGATGTGTGTTATATGCCACATGTTTATAAAAATTGAAAATATGCAATTAGTCAGTGTGGTGCGGTTTTTGCGGTTTTCAAGATCCAAAACCGCACCGAATCACACTCAGTTTTTAAGAGTTCAAAACAGCACTGCACTGAAATTACACAGTGTGGTTTGTGTGGTGTGGGCAGTTTTAGCAGTTTGTGGTTTTTTATGCTGAACCCTAATCATCACCCGTCAACTGACAAGATTAGCTTGTAATGGCTCACCAGAGGCTAGAAAGACCTCGCATAGGAGTTATCCCACCTCCAGATGATGGCGTATACCCCATGTTCGTTACCTATAAATATGACTCATTATCGAGGGGGAGAGACAGTGTGAACAGATCACAAGGGTACTCGCCCAAAACTAGTCGAGCTCACTTGTTCCTAGCTCAAACCTGCTTCTCCTCTCATAACCTAGCATAGCATTTGGTTTGGAAAGGGGAGTATACACACCCGGTTGTGCGGAGGGAACTTCCTGTTGTAGCTTCACTGTAATCTCATTCTTCAAGCAATTAAACTCTTTCGCATGTTCATTCTTGTGTTCATGATCGCTACTTCAATGGGCAAGTAACTTTTATCATACCCAACCTGAACTTTGCGAGTCGATTTCTCGACTTCAACACATACTGCAACATGATCATGTGCAAAAATTGGTTGATATGAACGAGACATTTAACTACTAATTTACAAGTTCAATAACCAGATGACTCCAATAATTATGGAAATGGTATAGTTTTTTGTCAAATAAAAAAAATGAAAATTCAAATCAAACCTATCTTAAATAAGGCAAAGCATTGGGCTCATCCTAAGTTGATCCATACTCTTAATAAATCCCTAGATTTATAATAGCTAATTGCATTACACAAATCCGATGACAATAGCTAGACTGAAGGGAACATCAAAAGAGGCAATTGATCATAAAAATAAATAGTGCCTATATTAAAGTTCTAAAGAACATTTTAAACAAATAGTTGTGCAATTTGGTCTCTCTGAAATGTTGATGTTAAGCTTTGTTAAGAGATAGTCAGACATTTTGCAAACATGTAGTCAAATACGATACTTCAAAGAAATTTGAAGTCAAATCTATTTTGCAGGTGTATCTCTACTCCTAATATGCATGCAATGAGGGCTTATCAATTACATGATCGAACCAAATTGCTACTAATAAACCAGTCCTTTGAATATGGACCATCCTGAACCAACATAGGAGCACGGGCACCCCAAATTACATAGTTTGGGAATATGAAGACCTTGGAATAGTTACTACATAGAAAGTCTCCATAAAAATACAAATGTTTTCATGGTTGAGTGGTTGTTTGGTTTAATGTTAATTTACATGCCAGTGTTATTAAGATGTTAGATATCATTTTCATTTGATGTAAGTGGTCATTAGATGTTTGTGGCATTAGATTCCAGTGTTATTAGATGTTTGTGGCATTAGATTCCAGTGTTATTAGATGTCGGTTTTATTAGATGTCAATATTATTGTTTAAATATAAGAAGAAAATCTAAAAGCTTGTTGGGCGTGATTTATAAAATGTTGTCGCTATATTACTATACGGTCTAGTTTATTGTTTAGATATCACTATTTTAGTACGTGAATGTCAACAAATATTGCAGACCTGGAATTAGAATTGAAGATCATTTTCAATTGAATTTAACCTCTAATGACAATTCTGAAGCCTCAATTTCGCAAAGTTTTTCCCATCGGTCTCCGTTCCAAGATCCATATCTGTGGTATTCGCTAGCTTGCCGCGTAGAGAAAAGGAGGGTGGCGATTACATCTAAAAAAGTCAAAGGGTTCTCGCTAGGTTGCATGATCTCCTAGGAGATCATATTTGATCTCCTAGGAGATCAAACCGGAGTCCACACTCCGTGCGGAAAAATTCCACCTCAATTCCTCCCAACCGAACGGAGCCTATGGGCTTATTAGGCGCAGCGTTTGGAGGCAACATTTGCGGCGTGGCGGGGAACCAAATGCCCGGCGGCTGCGTTTGTCGCGTTTCCTTCCGCCGCGCCATGAAAAATGGAGATTTTACCTCTGTTTCGAACGGCGGCCTCCCCCCTCCAGTTCGATCAGCGTCCCCATCTCCTCCCGCCCCGTCTCCTCCCGCCGCACCAAACGAGCCCTTAGATTTTAGCAAAACTAATAATGAACATCTTTAAAAATGTCTGCCAACAAAAAAAACACTGTGATGCTTCCCAATGAGCGTTGCAAATCTGGTTAAACACTCGTAAATGTCATGTACATAAATTTGGTTCCTAGAAAAACATTAAACGGTTGAAGATTTTAAACATAAGTCAATACATTGACACATATTAGAAGAATAATCACACAAATCATCAGCAGAGCTTGCAAAATAGATCACATCTAAAAACAAACAAACGGAGCTTAGTATGATGCTTAGAGCAAATATAAATATCACCAGAATCAGAAAACTACGCACAAAAAAGCTTTTTGAATTACTACTACCAATTACCTTGTTGCTTTCATCTATGTAACACTATCGATGATACTAACAACAAGCGCGATTCCTGAAGAACGCGATATAAATCTAAAACCAGCATAACAAGAGCTCGGAAAGAGTGGGAAGTGGGCTAATTGGGGGAAAATACGGTAAATTTAATGGACGGGGCTATAGAGGGAGAGCGAGAGAAATTACGCAGTAGTCTCGAGATCGAACGACGGGGAAGAGATCCAGGACTCGTCGGAACTCATGCTCCTCCATTTCTCCCGGTGGGAACAGGGACTTCAGTGCCTACCCTAGGTCTTAGGGTTTAGAGTTTCCTCTTCGCCTTACAACTCCGTCGACCCTTCCAGTACATCATCTCTAGCTGGGACTTGGGAGTACACTTCAAGGGGTTGGGAAGAGGAGACAAAATTTTATATATTTACATTAGGGGAATATTTCTTATTTAATATAAATATTACTGATTAATTATATAATATAAGAACAGTGATGTTATATGCAGATCACTTTTTACTATATACAAATCTTTAATATATATAAAATTAGTGTAAATATAATTTCGTTATAAACAAATTATATACAGATCTGTTGCGGCCAATTCTGAGGCTCCTGCAGATCGGTTTAGATTGTGTCATCATAGCCCGAGAGTGGACGAGCGCGTAAACAGTCATTGAGATCGAGATGGCTGCAAGAGAGTTTTTTAACATGAAAAACTTTGGAATGAGATGAAAAATCATGTGGTCGGAGTTGTACTGACCAAACTTTAATTATTTGTTGTTGTTGTACAGAGCTTTTCAGAGAAAGCAAGAGCTACGGACCACTCCTTGTTACAAATGTTGGGGGAGAGAGAAGTGTGCTCAGATTGTGATGTGTCACCACTTGCGGAGTTAAGTCTTTTGCTTTGTTGCAGTGGGGAGCACTACACTTTGAATGCTTTGAGGGTCTTCTGTTGGTGCTCAGAAGCTTGAGCGATGCATTCTGTGCACTTTAGTCTTTGCGGCTTGTGTCTTGCTACGCTCAGAGGAGTCTGAAGTGATTGGCTCGTTGTCGACCGTAGGTGCGGCCCATGCAGCTACACCGCAAATGATAATTTATATGATTTTGTACAGTGACTCCATCAAAAAGCACAGCAAATAAGCAACTTGGCTGCTACACAGCAATTGATCTTTTATAAGTTTTTCACCATTCTACCTTCAAGAATAGGCACACTTTTTTGAAATTCTTGACAAACTTGATGGTATAACATCAAGTCAAAAGTTGACAAGCAATTACACAACAAATGATCATTTATATGTTTTTTGGATATTTTTTCCATTAAAAAAAATAACAAATGTGTAACTATAGAAGATGGTCTTACTACCAAGAATAAGTTTGCAGATCTAACACACCCATGAGCTATGATTTAACTGTGTTCATTGGATCATCCTAGGATAACAAAAATTATAAAATTCAAGACATATAGTTGTCTTGAACCTAAATATTTATTAGGCCACATTATCTAATTAGCCCTTCAATATTTGCCAAGAGTATATCCTGCAATCAAAGGGAAAAAATTAGATACATACAAACATACTAAATATAGAGTAATAAAAAATATTTTTGCTAACCTTTTGATTAGATGTTCAAATTTACTATCTGATTTTATGCGTGCATTTGTTGATTTGGACTTGGTAATTGGGGTTTATATATATCCTTTCATTTGCTTGCTATTGGATCATAATTTTGTCTCCAATAATTTTGCTAATCTTTTGAAGAAACGCGAGACATAAAAATATAGAAATTTGGACAAAAGTTATATTATACCATGAAGTCACCACAAGGCGCATGTACGACATTGATATTCATTTACTTGGATGGGGGAGGGGGTATCTCAGTACAATGAAGAGTGGATATTAATTCGTCCCCTCTCCTTGCCAAAAAAATTAACATACATACATTGTAATCTTTAATTCATTAGAAAGATCCAACAGTACTTGTGCCCAATTTTCATCTATCTATAGTGTGCGGTCAACAACACGAAATTCACAATGATCATCCCCACTAACAATAATTACCTCTTTGATGTGCTCCACTAAATGTGGTGGTATTTGCTTACAAACTTTATTGTAAAAACGTTAATTTGAAGTTAGTGTAGGTGTCCTCATATGGTAGTTGATCCTCTCTTTTTTGTTAATGTTATCTTTGGAAAAAAAATTTGTGCTTGTATGTTTTCTTCCTGCATAACATGTTCAAATAAGAAAGATCACATTTTATAGATTTATGATCATCTTTCAACTTTTGTAGATTCTCGTTGGTCTTCCCTTTAAACTCAATGGAACTTTTTTGCTCTTATTTACATGGAAGTTGGATCCATTATCTCTCTCAGTTTTTTTTCTTGTCAGTGTTTACTAAAAGTTTATAGATGGAAACATCCAACATAACTTTATAAAAAAAGAATGTGAAAAAAATATGTTTTCTAGTTGTGAACTATCCTCTTTCACTCTGGTATAGTAAACTGTGAAAAATGAGCAAGAAAACAGTCAAGAGGTAAATAAACCGCAAATTTTATTACTCCAAAAAAATAATCATTACATAGGTATGCTCCCTTATTTATAGAAAATGCGGGAGATGAGAGAATACAATAAGAGATGTGTGACTAATTAAGTATCTGCGCGGTTATGCGGTTTGTCACTGTCAAACTGCAACACTGTACAAAGGACTACTAACTGTCAGACCGCCTGCTAGTCGCCAGTCCGCCACTACTAGCCACCAGACCGCCTGCTAGCTGCCTATCCGCCAATGCTAGTTGTCTGACCACAACTGCAGTAAGCTATCTAATCGCTGCTACGGCAAGCCACCAGACCGCTGTTGTGGTAAGCCACAAGATCGCTGATGCGGCTAATTGTCAGACCGCTGTTGTGGCAAGCCACCAAACCGCTACTGTTGTAAGCCACCAGACCGCTGCTGTTAGGATAAGCTACCAGAGAACCAGACCGCCTGAACAAACCACCAGATCGCCCGAACAACTAGCCGCCTGACTAGAAGGTCAAATCGCCAAACTTTAATACTCCCCCTCAAGCTGGAGCGTATATCTCAACCATGCCCAGCTTGCTACAAACATTTGAAGCGAAAATTGGTTTCATGAAGAAGTTTGTCAGTTCTTTATCATAAGTGACGAATGGAGTACATATCTGATTCTTCAGCACCTCTTCCCTAATGAAATGACAATCAACCACAATGTACTTTGTCCTCTCATGAAAGACAGGATTCTTTGATATGTAAGTGGCTTTGTTATCACAGATCATAGGAAGAGGATGATCATATACTTCTCTCAAGTCAAGCATAAACGCTCGTAACCATTTCAACTCACAGGTAGTTGAAGTCATACTCCTATACTCTGCTTCAACACTTGAACTTGAAACCACTTTCTGCTTCTTGTTTTTCAGCTAACAAAATTTTCTCCTATAAAAGTGCAAAAACCTGATGTAGAATTTCTATCTTCTTTGTTATCAGCATAGCTGGCATCAGTATACGCTTCAATATTCAGATGATTATTCTTCTAAAATAACAAACCATTTCCTGGAGACCCTTTCACATACTCCAAAATTTCCATGGCAGATCGAAGATGACACTCTCAAGGATTCTACATAAACTGAATGACATTTCCAACCGCATAACAGATATCTGGTCTAGTAACAGTCAGATATATGAGTTTGCTTATAAGTAGTCTGTACACAGTAAAATATGGAAGAAGAGGAGAATCTTCAGTTCACCCCTTATCATCTCCAACCATCATTAGGCAATGAGCAGGTTTCGTGCCAAGAAGACCGGTCTCCTTTAAGAGATCTAGCACATACTTTTGCTATGAAAGAACCACCGAGTTTCTCTTTCGTGAAATCTCAATTCCCAGAAAGTATTTCGGAGTTCTCATATCCTTAGTAACAAAATATTGTCGAAGATGTCATTTGGTAAGATAAATGTCTTCTTTATCATAACCAGTCAGAAAAATATCATCATGGACAGCATGAACCACAAGGCCTTTAGTAGTCTTGCGTATAAATATAGAATGATCAACAGAGCTTCGATTGAACCCAATAAGAGAAACAACTCCATTAAACTTTTCAAGACAAGCCTGTGGACTCTACTTCAAACCATAAATCGCCTTCCGAAGTTTGCACACCTGAGACTCCCCTGAGCAACATACCTATGAGGTTAGTCCATGTAAACCACCTCTTGCAAATCATCATAAAGGAAGACATTCTTCACATCTAACTGAGACATCTCCCAGTCTCTATTAACAACCACAGAGAAGAGAACGTGTATAATATTAATGCGAGAAACGAGAGAAAAAGTATCAAGGAAGTTTACCCAATACGTCTGAGTAAACCCTTTTTGCCACAAGCCTCATCTTATAGCGATCAACATAACCATTTGGAAGATACTTAACAACAAAGACCCTCCGACAACTAACCACTTCAATGCCTAGAGGTGGGGGAACAAGAGTCCAAGTAACTCTCTCAGTTAACGTTTTCATTTCTTCATCCATAGCGGCTTTCCACTGAAGAATGATAAGAGCTTCTTGATACGTAACTAATATAACAGTAGAAGAGATAGCAAGAGCAAAACACTTTCCAACTGGGAAAAACTGAGCATAGGAGACAACTAAATCAATAGGATGTTTAGTGCATTGTCGAATGCCCTTCCGCAGGGCAATGTGAAGATCAAGATCACTCCTGTCCAAAGGAGGCAAAGAAGAGGCCCGGAAACAGGTATAGAAGGCTCCAAGGGCAAAGAATCAGTCTCAAGATAAAGAGACTGTGCAACAGAAGCATATGTGGAAAGAACTAGCTCTGACAGAGTTGCCGAGATAATAGACAGGGAAGAAGTATTAGAGGGCAAGAGAGAAGAAGTAGGAGAAAAATATGGTGTATCTTCAAAGAATGTAACATCAGCTGAAACGTACTATTTGTGTAGAAGAGAATCATAACAGTGATAGCCCTTCTGAGTCAGACTATGACCAAGGAATACACACTTAACATAATGAGGAGAAAGTTTGTCACGACTAGGAGAAGGTATGTGAACAAACGTCATACATCCAAAAAATTTCAAAGGTAAAGGAAATAGATCAGCCTCATAATATAAAATATAAAATTGAGTATTGTCCTGAAGAATGGATGAGGGAATACAGTTGATGAGATAGCAAGAGAGGAGAACATCATGACCCCAATAAGACCGAGAAACATTCATTTATATACAAAGGCTGCAAGCAACATCCAAGAGATGACGATTTTTGCGTTCTGTAACGCCATTCTGTTGAGAGGTATATGGACAAGTAGTTTGATGAATCAAATCATCGCTCGCACAAAAATCAGAGAATTGTCTGTTGCGATATTCCTTGGTATAATCAGTACGAAGAATCTGAATAGGAACATGAAATTTTGTGAAGATCTCATTATAAAAGGCACTAAACACAGAATATAACTCAGAATGATCTTTCAAGAGATACAACCAAGTACACCTGGAGAAATCATCAATAAATATAACAAAGTACAAGCTTCCTCTACCAATAGTGGCAGTAGGAGAAGGACCCCAGATGTCAGAATGAACTAGTTCAAAAGGACGTGAAGAACTACTTCTCGTCGGAGCTGGAAAAGAAGAGCGATGATGTTTACCAAACTGACAGGCTTCACAATTTAAAGTAAAATCCTCTGAAGGAAGTTCTTGGAAAAGTTGATGAATGAGGCGAGAAGGAGGATGACCAAGATGATGATGTCATTGCTGAAGAGATGAAGAAGCAGAAAGAGCAACGTCGTGGTCACGAAAGAAGAGGCTACCAGTGGCAGTCCTAGTAGCAATCGTAGCTTTGGAGACGGAATCAGAGAAAGAACAATTGGTGACAGTAAAAGTAACCATGCAATTTAACTGAGTGCAAAGCGCATGAACAAAGAGTGAATTGCATGGTAAAGTGGGGATATAGAGTGTCCTCAAGCAGCAAAGACAAAGAGAGACGCACAATGCCAACACCATGTACAGGAGCAGAAGTCTCATCTGCAATAAGAACATGAGACAACCTCTTTTGGTCAATAAAAGAGGAGAACAAACGAGGGTTACCAGTCATGTGACATGTGGCACCAGAGTAAATAAGCCACTTGTCAGAGGAGGCCATAAGAGCACAAGTTGTAGAGGAGAGAAGAGAAACCATCTCAAAGGAAATAGAAACCAGAATGAAGAAAAACTAACTGCACTGTTAGAAACAAGCCGATAAAAGAAGCAAAGGGAGCGCGCAAAGAGAAGCCAAACCTAATAGGACGGCAAATAAGTCGTAGAGAGCCAGCGACCAAAAGAAAGAGAGAGGTAGAGAATCAAACCCGTGGTTTGAAGAGAAGCCAGAGAGAACCAGACACCGAGATAAGAGCAAACCAAGAAGAGACCGCGCGAGAAAAGAGAAACGGAGAAAAGAGACCGCATGAGAAGAGAATTCGTAGTAACCAAACAGCGAACAAACCACACGGGAAGACCACACCAATGATAAGAAAAGTGGTCGCGACCAAGACGTGGAGCCCGCAACGGTTAGAGAAGCCGCAATGATAAGAGAAGTCGCAGCGAGAAGAAAAAAAAGAAGAGGAGAAGCTGCCGCAATTAGGGAAGAGGAGAAGCCAGTGCGGGAAGCAGACACGAGAAGCAAACCAGAAGATGCCAGTGCGGGAAACAAACCGGAAGAAGCCGGTACAAGAAGCAAACTGGAAGAAGCCGGTGAAAGAAGCAAACCGAAAGAAGCCGATGCAAGAAGCAAACCAGAAGAAGCCGACATGGTTAGACAAATAAACCACAATCTGATTGGAGCAAAGGATTGATTCGCTCTGATACCATATAAAAATGAGCGAGAAAATGACCAAGAGGTAAATAAACCGCAAATTTTATTGCTCCAAAAAGATAATCATTATATAGATATGCCCCCTTATTTAAAAAAAAATGGGGGCGATGGAAAAATACAATAAGATATGTGGGACTAAATAAGTATCCACGTGTTTATGCGGTTTGTCACTGTCAAACCGCAACACTGTACAAAGAACAGCTAACTGCCAGACCACCTGCTAGCCGCCAGATCGCTACTACTAGCCTCCAGACTGTATGCGAGTTGCCTATCCGCCATTGCTAGTTGCATGACCACAGTTGTAGTAAACCACTTGTTGCAGTATGGAAACTGGGTGGTCTGGCGACTTGTCTCTGGCGGTTTGGAGACCGGGTAATCTGGCGGTTTCACTATGGCGGCTTGATAGTCGGGCGATCTAATGACTTCTCTCCAGCGGCTTGGTAGCCGGTTGGTCTAGCTTTCTCCTGTAGCAGCTTGTCGTTATGGTCTGGCGGTTAGCCTTCTTGTCTAACTGTGCGACCTGCCTCCTTTGGCGGCTTGTCATTATGGTCGGGCGGTTAGCCTTCTCATCTAAACGTGCGACTTGTGCGGTCTGGTTTTGTCTAGCAGCTAGTCACCGTAAATGTATTTAGTCCCACATTGCTTATTTATAATCTCTCCCTTCTCCTCCATTCTATAAAAGGGAGGCTATACCTTTGCAATAGATACAATTTTTTGAAATAAAAACTCTGTTATTGTCTAAATTTCGGTTTCTCTTTTTTTGTTCGCACATGGTATCAGGGGACTCGATCTTTTCTGTTTGATTCTGTAAGCGCTTCTGTTGGCGTGGTTTGTCCCCTCCTTCTTGTGCCCTGTCCACGCGGTTTCCTTCTCTTCCTTATTGTTGCCCTCTGTGTGCGCAACCTCCCTTTTGCTTTTGCACAATCTCATCTTTGTTCATGCGACTTCTCTCTTTCTGATATCCCGGCCTGTTTTCGCGGTCTCTTCCTTTCGCACGACCTCTTATCTATCTGCGTGGCCTCTTGTCTATTAGCACGAACTGTTTTTTCGGGCTCCCTTTTGCGTGACCTGTTTTCGCAATTTACTTTCGTGCGGCCTCCTGTCTATCCGCGCGAACTGTTGCCCGTGAACTGTTGCTTTTGTGTTGCCTCTTGTCTATCCACGTGGATTCTTTTCCCCATTTGCACGGCTTCTTTTATGTCCGCTTTGTTCTTCTCTATGGATCTCTCTGATACCTCTACCACTACTACTCTCGTGACCCACCATCCTCCTCCTACTCCGTCGGGCAATCTTGGAACCGTTTCCAAACTTATCGGTTCTAACTACCCGGACTAGAGTGTTTCCTTCACATTTCTACTTTGCTCACAACGCAAACGCCATCATCTCACCGATTACAAGCTCTCTCCACGTGCCACCAAGTGTGTATTTCTGGGTTATTCTTCCACTCATAAAGGTTACGGTTGTTTTGATCCTGTTCTTTGGAAGCAGTTCATCTTCGCGGACGTTACTTTTTCAAAAATGCGTCTTATTTCTCTCACGACTCCTCCCTTCTTCCTGATATTCTTGCTTCTTCTACCTACTCCTCCATCCCATCTATGCCCACCGAGACCCCTCCACCTTCGTCGTGTCCACCATCTTCTCCTCCTCTCTCTCCACCTTCACCGTATCCCTCTGCTCCCGGGCCATCTCTCTCCTCCACGGATGCTGAAAGAATTAGTGTCTAATCACCTCGAGAGGACACAGTTGATGTTGACAAAGTCTTCAGTGTGTCGACACTGTCTTTTGGTGTCGACACAATCACTTTTCTTTAACTTTATTGAAGCTCTGCAGTGTGTCGACACAAGTCCTGTGTGTCGACACAGTTACTTCTTTTCTTTAACTTTGTTGAAAATTTGCAGTGTGTCGACACAAGTCCTGTGTGTCGACATAGTTGATGTCGACTAAGTATTCCTGTGTGTCGACACTTCCTCTTGGTGTCGACACAATTGATGTCGACAATGCTTCACTTTGTGTCGACACTGCTTCTGCATGCCGACACAGTTTCTTCAGGCGTCGACATAGCCATTCCAAGTGTCGACACAATTAACTCCAAGTGTCGACACAGCTTTTCTCCAGTGTCCACACAAGCCTTCATAAGTGTCGACATAGCTTCTTCTGGTGTCGACACATGGACTTAGAAATTTTTCTACATTCCTGCATTTACTTAACCTGCACATATAAACTCAAAACAACATCAAATACACCTTGATGTATATCATTCAGTAGGGTGAGGCTTTTTCAAATCTGGTACATATTTTCCAATGTACCCAATAATCTCCCCCTATTTGGAGAAGTCATAACCATTAGTCAATGATATACACCATTCATAACAAATACACATTATGATGTATAACAACATTATATGACAGGGTAATTACTAAAACAAAACATATATATCATCACAGAATAGCAATGCTAACACAATGAGCATTCATTAATGTTTTGTTCAAACTACAAATTTTATTTATCAAAAGTTTACATATATTTAAACACTAAAGATTACAAAGTTGTATACTCAAGTAAATTTAATCTAAAGCTGATATGGCTCCTTGATAACTATTCATTTGCCTGATTTGATCTTGGCTTGAACAGGAGCATCTGTATCATCAGCTGGCTTCTTGCCCTTTAGATCTTTCTTCTTAAGCTCTTCAGCCCTTATTATTTGTCTTTCAAAGTAATGAAAAGGCTTTGGGAAATATTTGCTTGGCTCCTGAGCATTAGGAGGAAGCTTCCCAGCTTTAGCCTTTCATCTATATTGAACTATGGCTTCTTGCCTGGCTTCATGCTTTTGCCATTCTTGTTCTGAGTACCATTTACCCCTATCATGGGTCTGGCCCTTTACAGCTTTCCAAGCAATTAATATAATGTTCCTTGATGTTGGACTCCACTACTCAAAATCAGGCTTCAATTTTGCATGTTCTCTAAATCTTTTCTTAGACAATAGAGCTTATTGCTCCTTCAAAACTGCCTCTGACACTGGCTTGTCTACTTTCTCAAGGATAATATTTTTATTATCTTCTGGAGGACTGTACATAGACTATACTTCTTGGTGAATCATCTCAAAATCAGCTGGAGGATAAATAACTTGGGCAACTTCAGCTTGAACCCCTTCTAAGTAAGCAGGTTGTATACCAGACTCAGCCACATTGTCATCATCACAGAGGGGTGGATATCCAAGTGTGGCTTTGATGCTATTAGAAATCCATTTAGCATGATCAGAGCCAGCTTTGACTAATACTCTCTCCCCCTTTATGACTTCTCTGGCTACATGATCCCTAAGGTCATCCTTTTGAAATCTGATTTGCTCATCAAGAAAATTAACACTATATTTATAGAATGTCTTTAACTTTAGCAGCTGTTCAGGAATGGTCTTTTGAGATTGCTCAATAGCTGTTTTGACAGTAGCTAGGCCTTCCTGTAATTGCTTATCAAACTCCCCCTTTAAAAACTCTGTCTTGGCTTTAGCCTTGTCCTCAGTCTGGGCAGTTGCAGCATTCTTCAGTTCTGTAATAATCACATTATGTGATTCTGTCAGATTATCATTCATTCTAATCTGATTCTCTAGAACATATCCTTGCTTGACAGCTATGTCATCAACTTGAGTCTTGATTTTCTCTTGATGTGTTGCTAGGAAAATCACAGCATTGCCCCCTTTGTGAAAGCAATCTGTCATCTCCTTTTTATTTTGATTCACTTCAAATCTTATTGACTTTATATCCTGAGCCAAGGAGAATTGTAGATCCTTATGAGTTTCATCCAGATACTTCTCCATGATAATCCTTTGCTCATCTAACTTGATCTGCAAGGCCACCAACAATGAGCTGTAATCAGTTGTTGGGGCAGGTTGTGGAGCAGTAGTTTGTAATGCCTTTTATACCTTTGGCTTCTCCTTTTGAAGACCATTAGCTTCCTATTTTTAGCTCTTGTAGCTTCTTCATCCTCAGAATCTGAGGTACTGGCTATATTAACTCTATCCTTAGGACTAGGAGGCAAATCTTGTGCAGTTCTAGGTTGCTCCCCTTGAGTCCCTTGCTCTTCCTAAACTATGGCTTTCTTCGCCTGAGTTCCTACTTGCTCCCCATCAAGATTAACTTGCTCCCCCTCAACATCTGCTTTCTTCCCCTCAAACTCAGTTCTCTCCCCCTCATTATCAGCTTGCTCCCCATCAATGTGAGCTTGCACTAAATCAGGGAACAACTCTTCAAGAGTGAATTCTTGTTGAGTAGGGTCTGGAGATTCTCTTATCACTGGAGCATCAGCAACTGCTGATATATCATCCATGATTACATCTTGAACTTGACTGTGTAGTTGTGTTGGCTGGTCAACATCAATCAAAAATTCAGTTAGTATATCATTCTTATCATTAAGAATGGATTGATTAACCTCATGTATTACCTCAAGTATAGTCTGAGTAGCCATATCACTTTCCAAGCGTATTGGCTCTTCCTCAACATGAGGCTCCCCCTGCACTTGTGCACCATTTGTAGGGTCTTGTGCAGGAATATCTTGTGCTGTAGATTGTTCAGGAATCTCTTGCCTTTCTTCCTCAGGCATATCCTTAGTTAGAACCTTATCCCATCTGGATATAATCCTGATGTTCATCCTTCTCATGTGATTTATCTTAGTCCCAACAGCTTGTTCCATAACTTCAGATATTGTTCCAGCTAAATACAGGCTCACAAGTCCTCCCAGATTTGGCTTCTTCATACTTTTCTTAATATTTTCAAATATTACTGCTGACCAATCAATATTTAGTGTGTTGATTATTCTGGTCATAAGGTTGAACATATAGGCAGAAATCCTATCATGCCCCCCGGCTTACAGAGAATCACTTTACCTACAACTTCAGACAGGAACTTCCCTTGCATATTCATGCCTTTCCTGTTCAAAGCTGAGCCAATCTTCATGGTAGAATCCAGTCCACACCATTGAAGTGCTTCCCTTAGCTTAGAAGCAGGTACATCTTCTTCTTCTTGTGTTCTTGCAAGGTGAAGAACTTTCCTTAGACTCTTCTGGGTGATTTTCACCTTTACTCCATGGACTGTGGATCTAATTTCGAGTCCAGTTTGATCTAGGGTAGCAGCGCCAAAGAATTCTAGTGTTTCTTTCTTTCAAATCTTAATTGGTTCAGATACCAGAAACTCCAACTCATTCTCTGCAATTAGGGTTACTACAACTTTAATTTCAGGTTCCGCATGGTCAAAGGCATTGCGTACCAGCTCATATCCTTCATTGACATTGTCTTCAAGCTTGGGCGCCATTAGGGTTGAGAGAAATCTTGAATTTAGATGAGAGAATTTGTCGACACAAAGTTTTGGTCTCGAAACTATGGAGAGTGTGTCGACAGACAATGTTGTTGTCCTATTTATACCTTTCTAAAAATGAAGGTGAAAAGGCACGTCTTAATTCTCTTAATATGTTAACATTGTTGAAAAGTGTCGACACAGACTTCTAATGTCTCGACATAAGTGTTGACTACTATGTGTCGACACTTATACATTTGCGCTCGACGATTAGTCGATGCTTCACTCGACAAAAACTGTGCTGATCCTAAGTGTCGATACCACCTCTGGATGTGTCGACACCACTTCTGGATGTGTCGACACTACTTCTCTGAAGTGTCGACACTAATTTTCTAGATGTGTCGACATCATTTCCCTGGAATATCGACACCACTTCTATGTGTCGACACAGACAACTCCTTGTGCCGACACAATTTTACTTAGCCAATTTTGTGAAACTAATCTATGTTCAACATTACTAATTCAATTTTAAACTTATTGAATTTAGTTTCATCTAGAGGTTTAGTAAACATATCTGCAATTTGATAATCTGTTTTAACAAATTCTAATGAGATGTCCTCTTTCTCTACATGTTCTCTAAGAAAATGATATCTAATTTCTATATGCTTAGTCCTACTATGTGAAACATGATTATTAGCAATATAAATTGCACTTGTAGAATCACGAAACAAAGGTGTTCTACTTACCTGAATACCATAGTCTTCTAGCTGGTGTTGAATCCACAATAGCTGTGCACATCAACTTCCTGCTGTCACATATTCAGACTTAGCTGTGGAAATTGTCATACTAGTCTGCTTCTTACTTCTCCAAGACACCAATCTTCCTCCTAGAAATTGACAGGTGCCTGTAGTGCTTTTTCTATCTTCTTTGCAACCTGCAAAATCTGCATCTGAATAGCCTGTCAGTAGAAAATCTCCATTCCTAGGGTACCAAAGACCTAGATTGGGTGTGCCCTTAAGATATCTCAAAATCTTTTTTACTGCAGTAAGATGAGATTCTTTAGGGCATGATTGGTACCTAGCACAGACACATGTAGCATACATGATATCTGGTCTACTAGCAGTTAGATAAAGGAGGGACCCAACTATCCCTCTATACAAAGTTTCATCTACAGGTTTCCCTGCATTATCTTTGCTTAGAGACACACTTGTCCTTATAGGAGTTCCCATGGTAGTGAATGATTCCATACCATACTTCTTAATTAACTCCAGGGTAAACTTTGACTAGGAAATGGATAAGCCATCTTCAGTCTGTCTTACTTGGAGACCCAAGAAGAACTTAAGTTCTCCCATACTGCTCATTTCAAATTTTCCTTGCATAAGTTTTGCAAACTTTCTGCAAAGATTACTTTCAGTAGACCCAAATATTATGTCATCAACATATATTTGGACTAGGATAATATTTCCTTGGGATTCCCTAAGGAATAGAGTCTTGTCTATTTTCACTCTTGAGAATTTGTTCTCAATGAGGAAATTAGACAGGGTTTCATACCAAGCCCTTGGGGCTTATTTCAACCCATATAAGGCTTTTCTAAGTCTATAGACATAAGAAGGATAGAGTGGATCAACAAAACCTGAGGGCCGCACCACATATACTTCCTCTTTTAGATTTCCATTTAGGAATGCTGATTTTGCATCCATTTGAAATACCTTAAAGCCTTGATATGCTGCATAGGCTAGGAACATCCTAATTGCTTCCAGTCTTGCTACTGGGCAAAGGTTTGATCAAAGTCAATACCCTCTTCCTGTCTGTATCCTTTTGCAACAAGTCTTACTTTGTTCTTCACAATGATCTCATTCTCATCCAGTTTGTTCCTAAAGATCTACTTTGTTCCAATAATGTTGTGGTCTTTTGGTTTAGGAACTAACTTCCAGACCTTGCACCTTCTAAACTGATTCAGCTCCTCTTGCATGACATCAATCCAATATGGGTCTAGAACAACTTATTCAAATTTCTTGGGTTCCACTTGTGATAAGAAGCTAGAGCAAAGAACTGTGTTCAGACTCCTGCTCCTTGTTTGTACTCCTTGTCTTGGATCACCAATTATCTGATTTGCTGGATGATCCTTTCAGTATCTAATAGCTGGAGGTAGTCTATCTTCAGGTTGAACACCTCCAGTCTCTTCATTATGCTGCACCTCTTGGTTTTCATCAGTATCTGGAGAGTCTTGTACTCCCCCTGGACAGCAGCCACCATTTTCCACTTCCTGATTTGCAGTTGAATCTTCTGTAATGGTAAGCTTGTACATTCTCTCATTTATTCTTATAGAACTGCAAAAACTACTTGGCAATTCACTGTTAATAAGTCTTGTTTCATCAAAGACAACATGTATAGACTCTTCTACAACTTGAGTAATCAAGTTGTAGACCCTATAAGCCTTACTATTATTGCTGTACCCAACAAATATCCCATCTTGGGATTTGACAGCAAACTTAGTTAGATAAGACTTGCCATTATTAAGTACATAGCACCTGCAACCAAAGATCCTAAAATAGGATAAGTTTGATTTTCTGCCCTTCATAATCTCATAGGGAGTCTTTTTGTGGCTTTTGGTGATAGAAGTCCTATTGATCACATGACATGCAGTGTTTACTACCTCAGCCCAGAAATATTCTGGGAGAGAAGTGTCAATCAATAGGGTTCTACCAGCCTTAATCAGTATTCTATTCTTCCTTTCAGCAATACCATTTTGTTATGGTGTTCTAGGTGAGGAAAATTCTTGAAAAATCTCAAATTCTTCACACAGTCTTGTCATACTCTCAGATTGAAATTCAGTGTCATGGTCACTTCTAATTTTGACCACTATACTGTCCAACTCATTCTGAATTTGTTTGACAAAACTATATAAAACACTTGGGGTTTCAGATTTTTGTCTCAGAAAGAACACCCATGAATATCTAGAATAGTCATCTACCACCACAAAAGTATAGACTTTCCTACCTAGACTATGAACTGGCATAAGACCAAATATATCCATATGCAAGAGGTATAGACACCTCACTGAATCCTTATTTTCAAGGGTATGAAAGGAGGATTTGGTCTGCTTGCCTTTTTGACAAGCTGAGCACATCCCATCCTTTATAAACTTAACTTGAGGATCATTCCTCACTAACTCTTTGCTAAAGAGTTGGCCAATAGTCTTGTAGTTAAGATGGACCAGCCTCTTATGCCATTTAATACAATGAGAGGCTCTCTCATCAGCTACAAGTCAAATAGGAGAAACATTGTTCTCACACATAAAGTTAAGACAGTACACATTTCTTTTTTTATATCCTGTCAATATGACCTTTTGATCACTTGACCTTTTAATATGACAACCATTCTTAACAAATGAAATGTCATAACCTAAATCACTCAGCTGACTTATGCTAATTAGGTTGTGTTTCAAACCCTTTACATAGGCCACTTGAGTGATTGTAACTGAGTTATTAGAAATGTTACCAAAACCTTTGATGACTCCCTTTTCAGAACCACCAAAGATAACTTTAGGTCCATTCAGCATAGGTGAGTAGTCCTTCAGCAATCCTCTTGTTCCAATCATGTGCCTGGAACATCCACTGTCCAAGTACCATATAGGGGCATGACAACCTGGACTCACCTGCAATAAGGATTACTTAACCTTAGAACCCAAATGAGTTTTGGGTCCTTGGTTCATGTTAGCCTGAAATTTAACAAATCTTCCTGCAGCTTTTCTAACAGGCAGACTGCTATTCTCCTTGACACTAGTATTATGCCAACAGTCTAAGGCAAAGTGGCCTATCTTGCCACATCACCAGCACTCAAACTTGTTATACCTTTGTTTAGGTACAACCTTAGCTGAATTGTTTACATCAGGTCTCTTGTTTTGTTCTGGGGCTTTGTCTTCCTTATTGGACTTGGCAGTCCATAATATTTTCTTAAAGCCTATTCCTACCTTACCCTTTTGTGACACAAAGTCATCTATTAAGGGTAATACAGATTTTGGCTTAGAAAAACTAGCCACAATCTCCTTTTCTTTCTGAAGTCTATTCTCCAGACTTTTAATCTGATCATTCTTAAATGTGATAGTACCCATCTGAATAACAATAATGTTTTTCAGTCTGGCTATCTCATTCAACTTCTGATCCAGCAACTTCTCCGAATCAGATGCAACCATCTTAAGATTTGCAATTTTCTTAGTCAGAGTTTTGGCCAGGTTTTTGCTTTTCTTTAGTGCCTGCAACAAGTCCCCATATTCATCTATCAGTTGATGAATTTCACCTTCAGACTCAGACCCATCCACATCACTTGATGCAGAAGTTGCTGACTCTGACCCAGTACTACAATCTGAATTACTGGAAAAACATTATAACTTACTAGGACCAGGCTGATCCTGACACTTGTCTTCTTCTGACACAGCCATCAGTCCCTTGCACTGATGGTCTTCTTGTGCATAGATAGAGTTCAGCACTTGCAGAAACTCTTCTTCTTCATCTGTTGCATATAGACCAATGTATGCCTCAGCTTCATATTCTAACTCTAAAGAAGATTGGTCTGTCAAGCTCTTCTCCTTCTTAGCAACAAAGGATTTCTCCTTCTTTCTCTGGGGTTGAATCTTCTTTTTATCAGCAGACTCTTTTATTTTATCTGGACACTCAGCCACAACATGTCCATGCCTATTACAGCAGTAGCAAACTATCTTTGATGTTGTAGATTTGCTTGGCTTAGACCTGCTCATGTTCTTCCTGGATGACTTCCTCTTTTGATAATAGTCATCCTTAGGCTGAGACGTGGAAGACTTAGACTTCCACTGCTTCTTCTTCAGGAATCTCTGAAACTACCTTGTGAAGGCAGCAAAGTCTGCATCTGAGTCACTGCTGTCTGAACTTTGGTTGTCTGAATTATCTGAATCAATTTCAGCAACTATCTTAGGAGGTGATGGAGATATCCTCCTATTCTTCCTAGTGGCTTCAACCTTGAAGGCCACAGACTTTTTTCTATGCTACTATTTTGCACTTTTCTCTTCCACTTTCTTAGCCATCAGCTACATCTCATATGACAGGAATTTTCCAAACAAAGTGGGTTGAGAGATATCTGCAAGTTTGGCCACTTCCCTAATGACACAAATCTTAGTGTCTCAATACTTTGTCATGGATCTTAGGAATTTATCATTCAGTTCATAGGTACTGAAGATTCTTCCATAGGACATCAGCTCATTTACTATTCTATAGAACTTTTTATAACACTCAGTTATACTGTCAGACTTTCCTTGTCTGAAACTCTCATATTCCTGGTTCAGCATAGACTTTCTATCTTGTCTGACTTCTTCAGAACCCTCCATGTAGACTATCAAAGTATCCCACATTTCATTGGGGGTCTTGTAGTGAATCAAATTCTGGAAAGTTGTATCATCAATGACACTTACTATGATATTCTGGGCTCTTTTATCCATAGTTGTCAGGATGATCTCATACTTAGTCATCTCTGAATACTCCTTGGGAATTCTTTGGTCTGCATCTAGAACTGAAATCTTCATAGGAATATAAGGACCTTCCTTTACTGTAATGTAGATCCTTGGATCAGAAGCCTCCATAAACAGCCTGACCCTTTCTTTCCAGATTCCAAATATCCCCTTCCTGCATATAGGTAATTTTAGAGAACCCAGTTCCTTATGATTTTCTCCTGAACCCATTTTCTTGATCTTGAATCTGTCTTATGGATCTAACTCAGACTGTTGTCCTTCTTTGAGTAACCTCGCTCTGATATCACTTGAAAGAATTAGTGCCTAACCACCTAGAGGGGGGGGGGGGGTGAATAAGTGTAATTCTTTTTTTCTTTTTATTTAACTAAACAGATTTTCTGCCTTAAAAAAAAGAATTACACCAAGAGTATTAGTCAAACCTGACTCTGATACCACTTGAAAGAATTAGTGCCTAACCACATAGAGGGGGGGGGGTGTGAATAGGTGTAATTCTTTTTTTCTTTTTAAGGCAGAAAATCTGTTTAGTTAAATAAAAAGAAACTACAAATTCTACAGCTAACACAACATAGCATTCACAGCAACATTCAATCACAGAGTGCACACAATTTTTATAGTGGTTCCCCAAGGTCTGGGTACATCCACTTTCCCCCTTCACCAATCTAGCAGTGTACTAGATTCAGCCTAACTTCTGCACTTCACCTCAGATCCTCAGATCTTACAACTCAGAACCCAACAAGGCTCCTACAGCTCAGGCAATCTGCCCTACCTCAGCCTACATTAGGCCTACAACTCAGAGATATAATCTCCTAAAACTCAGACTCACAGCCCTACCTCAGCCTTCAACAAGACCTACCACTCGGAGAAAATATTCTCCTACACTCAGCCTTTATAACACAGGCTTACAGCTCAGATCTAAAATAGATCCTACAGAAAATTGTTTTTACAAATGTATTTTACCACCACCCTGGTAGAGAGAGAATGGATGGATGACTTCTTGATCAGTTCTTGGAAGAATCTGATGGCAGAAAACAACCTCTCTTAGCTTTTTTCAAAGCTTCTTGAATCTGAACTCAGTAGGGTTGAACTCTTGAGAAGTTGATCTTTAATCAGCTTCTAACTTGAAATTCAGATCTCAATCTGAATCTTTCTTGGTAGCCTGGTTCGGCAACTGCACTTTAGTGGATGGAACTCTCTCTCCAACTTCTTCTTAGATCTTCTGACGAAAATCTTCTGTATTATTACTTCTATCAATTCTCTTTAGTTGTTCATTTATCCTCTTTTTCTGTTGAAGGAGAATGCCTTTATATATACTTTCTCCATGGTCACTGGCTGATCCGATTTCTAACAAACTTCTGATAGCTTTGACAGTTGCAGTAGACCGGTTAGAAATGGCAGCTGTCAAGTCATCCAGTCACTTCTTGAAATACTGTCTCTGTCTGAAAGTGTCGAGACTGAACTTCATCATGTGTCAACACAAGTAGACTAAGTGTCGACACATGCCTTGGTGGTGTCGACACATCTCCTTTGTTATTGATACTACTTCTCGACACTGCATCTGTAGAATGTGTCGACACTGATTCTGTGTGTCGACACAATCACTTCTCTTTAACTTTGTTGAATCTCTGCTGTGTGTGTGTCGACATAAGTCCTGTGTGTTGACACAGTTGATGTCGACAAAGTCTTCAGTGTGTCGACACTGTCTTTTGGTGTCGACACAATCACTTCTCTTTAACTTTGTTGAAGCTCTACAGTGTGTCGACACAAGTCCTGTGTGTCGACACAGTTACTTCTTTTCTTTAACTTTGTTGAAACCAGTGTTGTAGATATCGGCCGACATGTCCGACATATCGGCCGACATAAAGGTTTTGGGTGCAAACCGCAAAAAACCGATTTGTTTGACAAAAATATCGTTTTGTAAAAAAAAACGGCGATATATCCCGATATATCGATATATCTTTAACCCGATATTTCAGTTATTATATTTAATATATAAAAAAACAAAATTCACGGGACCCATATTTTTCTATTTCATGAGTCTATTTCACGCATTCGTCATTTCTCGCTCTACCCTAAATTTTACGGGAGAGTCGCTCTAGCGGAGTGGTCGACACTCGACAACTCCTTCTCCGCTGAGAAGGCAACAAATCGGCATCGCAGACGAGGAGTAGACGACGACGTCGGGCTTTCTATGAATTGGCATCGCAGGCGAGGACGCGAGGAGTCAATGTCAGGCTTTAGGGTTTCTGCTACTTCACTCGACTGTAAGCCCCCTTCTTCTTTCTTCTTTTTTCTGCGACAATTGAAAATTTTATTTGGAGTTATTATATTGATCAAGTCATAAGATCTAAACGTTTTATTAAACTTGTGTTACTGTAAGATTCTTATTTATATTATAGTTAAGTTTCTTTCTTCCAATAGCTGAGTTTATAACTTTCCTTGTGTAAATCTACAGTGATTTATATTTCTCCCGTGCTAAGAAAAACTCCCCTCCAACTTTACATAATTACATGAGCTTCTCCTTTATCTTTCAAAATTATTTCAAAGAAAATGTTATAAATACTTATTTGTCTATACATTGATATAGTTATTTGTTTGTACATTTTTTACTCATTTGCAAAAAATATGTTTATAAATAATGTAATCTTCATTTAAATATTAAAATCCGATATTGTAAAATATCCCCGATATATCCCCCGCAATCCGACATACGACATTTCAAACCCAAACTGACATGAACCTGACATCCGACATCTACAACCTTGGTTGAAACTCTGCAGTGTGTCGACACAAGTCCTGTGTGTCGACACAGTTGATGTCGACTAAGTATTCCTGTATGTCGACACTGCCTCTTGGTGTCGACACAATTGATGTCGACAATGCTTCACTGTGTGTCGACACTGCTTCTGCATGTCGACACAGTTTCTTCAGGTGTCGACACAGCCATTCCAAGTGTCGACACAATTAACTCCAAGTGTCGACACAGCTTTTCTCCAGTGTCAACACAAGCCTTCATAAGTGTCGACACAGCTTCTTCTGGTGTCGACACATAGACTTAGAAATTTTTCTGCATTCCTGCATTTACTTAACCTGCACATATAAACTCAAAACAACATCAAATACACCTTGATGTATATCATTGAGTAGGGTGAGGCTTCTTCAAATCTGGTACATATTTTCCAATGTACCCAACAGATGCACCAGATGCTGATGAACATGATGACCTGGATCTTCCCATTGCTCTTCGCAAAGATGTACGGATGTGTACCCAACATTCTCTTATTGTTGTTATTTCCTATGCTCGTCTTACCCCCTCTTGCAGGAATTTTGCATTGGCTATCTCTGCCACTGCCACTCCCACACCTACCAGGACGCCCTTATTGTTCCTCATTGGAAGGCCGATGTGGATGAGGAAATCGCCACCCTCACTGAGCGGGGTAATGGACTCTTGTCCCTCCTCCTTTAGGCACCGATGTTGTTGGTTGTTGTTGAGTCTTTGTTGTGAATTTTCATCCAGCTGGTAGTGTAAATCATTACAAGACATGACTGGTCGCTAAAGGCTTCACTCAAACCTATGACATTGATTACTTTGACACATTCTATCTCATTGCTTGTCTCAGCACTATTCGGGTTCTTCTGTCCGTGACCGTCAACAGGGATTGACCCATTTCCCAACTGGATGTCAAGAATGCCTTCCTCTATAATGATCTACAAGAGGATGTCTACGTGGAGCAACCTCCTGAGTATGCTGCTCAGGGGGAGACATGTGCTTGCCGACTGAAGAAGGCCATATATGGCCTAAAGCAAAGCCCTCGGGCATGGTTCGATAAGTTCAGCGACATTGTGGCAACCGTTGGTTTCACAAGAAGCTCTGCCGATCACTCGTTGTTCATTTGCAAAACCGCACTGAGTTTGGTGTTTTTTGTTGTATATATGGATGATATTCTTCTCACAGGTGATGACTGGGTTGGGGTAGCGCCGATAAAGAAACATCTCTATCAACACCTTGTCACGAAGGATATGAGTTCCCCAAAGTACTTCCTGGTGATAGAAATCTCTCAAAAGCTCAATTCTTTGGTCCTCTCCCAACGTAAGTATGCTCTTGATCTTCTGAAAGAGACAGGATTGACTGGGGCTAAACCTTCTTGATGCCCTATGGCTACTGGAGAAGATAAAACCTGGACAGACAATTCGCCTCCTCTGTTAGATGTTACAAGATATAGACGTCTGCTTGGCAAACTCATTTATCTCACGATAACCAGACCCGACATCTTATATGTTGTAGGCAAGGTTAGTCAGTTCATGCAAGCTCATAGAGAGTGCAATCTACAGTCTGCCCTGATAATATTGAATATGTTAAAGCTGCGCCTGGTAAGGGACTACTGTTTCAGAGAAATGGTCATTTAAAGGTTGAAGCCTACTCAGATTCTAGCTATGCTGACGACAAAGGTGATCGCAAGTCCACATCGGGCTTCTGCACCTTTGTGGGAGGAAACTAGTAAGATAGAAGAGCAAGAAACAGTCGGTCATCTCCAGGTCTAGTGCCGAAGCTAAATATCAGAGTATGATGTCAACCATTTGTGAGTTAAAGTGGTTACAGGCTCTCATGCTGGACTTAGGAGAAGTCTATAATCATTCTCTATTGATGTTCTGCCACAATAAGTCTGCTATATATATCTCAAAAAATCCAGTATTTCTTGAGATAACAAAACACATCGAAGTTGATTGTCATTTCATTAGAGAAGAGATCTTGAAGAAATAGATTTACACTCCGTTCGTTACTTCAGACAACGAGTTGGCAGATATCTTCACCAAGCCTGTGTCTGCTTCCTTTTTTCACATTTGTGATAAGCTGGGTATGATTGATATATATGATCCAGCTTGAGGGGTAGTGTTACAGTATGGAAACCGAGCAGTCTGACGACTTGTCTCTGGCGGTTTGGAGACCGGGCGGTCTGGCAGTTTCACTCTGGCGGCTTGATAGTCGGGCAGTCTGGCGGCTTCTCTTCAGCGGCTTAGTAGCGGGTGGTCCAGCATTCTCCTCTGGCGGCTTGTCGTTATGGTCGGCCGGTTATCCTTCTCGTCTAACCGCGTGACCTGGCTCCTCTGGCGGCTTGTCATTATGGTGGGGTGATCAGCCTTCTCGTCTAACAGCGCGACCTGTGCGGTCTGGTTTTGTCTAGCCGCTAGTCACCGCAAATGTATTTAGTACAACATTGCTTATTTGTAATCTCTCTTCTCCTCCATTCTATAAAAGGGAGACTATACCTTTGTAATAGATACATTTTTTGGAAATAAAAACTTTGTTATTATCCAAATTTCAGTTTCTCCTTTTCTGTTCGCACACCACCAGATAGCTGCTGCAGCAAGCCACCAAACTGCTACTGCGGTAAGTCACCAGACCGCTGCTGTGGCTAACTGTTAGACCGTTGCTGCGGCAAGCCACCAGATTGCTACTGCTGTAAGACACCAGACCGCTGCTCCTAGGATAAGCTAGCAGAGAACCAGACCGCTTGAACAAACATCCAGACCGCTCGAACAACTAGCTGCCCGACTAGAAGGTCAAACTGCCAAACTTTAACATAAAATACCTAGCATCTATAACACATTTATAAAAAATTGAATCAGTGTTTTGACTCTCAACTCATTCTTGTAAACTGCAGCTCTTTGATTGTAAATTGTCTTTATTGTTGTTATATTTGTTTGATTCTTTTTCTTAAGAGAATAAATGATTTTACGAGGTTTATTGCTTGAGACATAAATACTGTCAAAAAAATTTCTTCATTTTTATCCAATCTACCAACAAAATGAACGTGTCTCTAAATGTACAGAACTATAATTATGTTTGCCTCACAACACTTTAACTTTTCATTCTTTCACGCACATTTCTCTCACCTATTACTTGAATGGAAACCCACATATTTTTGAAGCGGACTTACGCAAATCTTTCTTCACTTGTTTAGTATTGTCACTGATGAGGCCGTCATGAAATTTATAGAGATTTGGGATGCATATAACCCACTCCCCACAATGCACAACAACTTAGTGAGATCATGAGTTTGACCGCCATACACACCAAGCAACCGCCACAGCTGTCGACTGACACGATGGCCGCCGACGTTAAGAGGCACGGGACTGGCCGGCCCCACCAATGCAAGAGTGGTCGCCTCTCCCCGCAGTTGTCTCATGCAACTGCGGGGCTCCGCCCGGAAAGGCGGTCGCACCACGACCTCCTGCCCGCGGTCGTAGGGCGTCACCGGCAAGGGCGGTCGAGCCCCGGCTGCCCCTCCCCGTGGCCGCCTTCCGCGGCCGCAGGGATCCGCTCGAAATGGCGGACGTATTGCGGCTGCCCCTCCCAGCGCTCGCCTCTCGCGGCCGCGGGGATCCACCCGGAAGGGCGACCGCACAACGCCCACCTTTCCGCGGCCGAGAGGCGCCGCCGGTGGATGGCCGCACCATGTACGCCTCTCCCTACGACCGCCACCAGCGACCGCATCCTCTCCCTACATGGCTGACCATTTCGTCGGTCGCGGTCTCTCGTCTGGCAGCGGATCGCCAAAAAGATTGGTCGCCCGCTCACCGTCGTCCAATAATCCCCTCGCGTTCTCCACCATTTGTTACGAAAGTAACCTCCCACATAACCACCCACTAACCTCCATGGTTAGTAAAAAATATTATTTATTAATTAATGGTCAACATATAGCCAAAATCATGATAATCATGCACGCCCTAAACCATATTGAATACGGTCTTCAATTAGAATTTTTGGATGATTACAGTGTGCGGATAGCAATGTAACCACCGTAACCACTTCCTGGAGCCTATAAAAAGACCCCAAGACCCCAAGACCCCATTTATTTCTAACTTCTTTTCTTACAGCTTTATTTTTTCTCAGGTCAGAGCTCTGCTGGAATTCTCCTACGTGCCTTCTCCTCCAGCCAGGCCACCCGAAAATCCATCAAAGTCCGCTACATTCTCGAGAAGAAGACATTTTGCATACCATCCTGCAAAGCCTCATATGTGCGCAGCACCTCCCAAGTCATCGCCAACACAACTCAGCACGCTCTGCCACGGAATT
This sequence comes from Platanthera guangdongensis, assembly GCA_039583875.1. Classification (NCBI taxonomy): domain Eukaryota; kingdom Viridiplantae; phylum Streptophyta; class Magnoliopsida; order Asparagales; family Orchidaceae; genus Platanthera; species Platanthera guangdongensis. The sequence goes on along the minus strand of CM077149.1, from coordinate 112,900,079 downwards.
GGCTCGCCAAGTAGCGTTCGAGAACGCTAGTCTCTATCAAAGCATAGAAGAGAATCAGCTTCGAGTGAGGCGGTCTGTCCCTCGCCAAGCACTCTACAATCTTCCATCTCACTATTGTAACGAGGAGTGGCATGTCGCCCTTAATTCTCTGCACAATTTGTAAACAATCGCCAATAGTGAAGTTTGACTGGCACCATACCGGTCACGTGGTTTTTTACTCATTTGAGATGTCTTTTCACGTAAAAACTAACTTGTGTGCTTCTGCTTGTTCTGTGATTGTGTGCTCGCTCGACCGATCCACGGGCTAAGGCGGCCTAGTTTAGTCTAGTCTACCAAGAGGGTTGATTTGGTTTCAACAGTTTGACGTCATCTGTGAGAAGTCTGTTCCCCTATAAGCTCGACAAAGCTCCCAGAAGATTCTGAAGATAGTTTCCTCCACCCAGCGATACTCGTGACTCAGGAGGTTGTACAAATGAGCTGGAGGATTACCTCGCAGCGATCTCCATCTCATCGCGTAGAAGAATTAGAGGAACCACAACCTTGGAAAAGGCCTAGGCAAGATGTCATCATAACCTTTGGAGATGACGACCTTGCCTAGATACACATACAACACTGCTACCCCCTCATAATAAGCGCAAGATTAGGAGATCCATGTTATGAAGTGAAACGGATCCTAGTCGATAGCGGAAGCTCATCCGATGTCTTATTCCTCCTCGCACTTCAGGGAATCAAACTCTCTGAGGATCACCTCGACCCAGCAGCTGGGTCTATTCGCGACATTGACAATCAACCCATTCCTGTGCAAGAGATGATATCTCTCCTAGTCACGATAGACAAGCCACCAAGGCAAGCCACACATCGTATTTGATTTATGGTGTTGGATTATTGTTCTCCTTACAATGCAATCTTTAGTCGCCCCATGTAGTCGAAATTCAAGGCCGTCCCATACATTCCGCACTTAGCCCTGAAGTTTCCCACTGACAATGGGATCAGTGTCACATGGGGTGACCAGGAGATAGCACACACATGTTGCTTAAGAATGAGTCACGAGAAACAAACTGCCACATCTGACATTCGCAATTTTAATTGCGCGATGAAGCTATGCTACAGAGAGGGGTTCCTGTGGAAGGACTAGAAAAATGTCATTCTCTCCCCCTCAAGACCCGTCCCGCACAGTACAAATCGGATCTCTCCTCCTACCGACCGAGAAGAAGCAACTCATAGCACTACTTTAGAAAAACAAGGACGTTTTTGCCTAGAACACGGAGGATATGCCGGGGGTAGACCCAGACGTAATAACACATTCTCTGAACATTAACCCTTCCTACCACTCGGTCATCCAAAAGAAGAGAAACTTCACTCCCGAGCAGCTTCGGGTTATCAAAGAGGAAGTGACCAAGCTTTTAGAAGCGGAGTTCATCAGGGAAGTGAGGCACTCAACTTGGTAGCAAATGTTGTTATGGTAAAGGAGGCCTCAAGAAAGTGGCGTATGTGTGTCAACTACACAGATTTAAATAGGGCCTATCCAAAGGACAGTTTCCCGCTTCCCAGAATTGACCAACTTGTAGACGCAACAACTGACCACGAACTTCTCAGCTTTATGGATGCCTATTTGGGATATATTCAGATTTATATGAACCAAGTTGATGAAGAATACATGACCTTCAGAACTGAAAACATGTTTATTATTACAAAGCGATGCCCATCGGCCTCAAGAATGCATGAGCAACTTACCAATGACTCATGAATAAAGTGTTCAAAGACCTTATCGGAAGAACTGTGGAGGTATATATCGATGACATGTTGGTTAAGAGCATCAATCTCCAAGTTCATTTCCAAGACTTAGAGAGGTGTTTAAAAACTTCGCACCACTACAAAATGCGACTCAACCCCAGCAAGTGTGCTTTCGAAGTCACAACAGTAAAATTCCTAGGATTCATATTAACTCATTAAGGAACCGGGGGTAAATCCAAAAATATTAAAACCCTCAAAGATATATCACCTCCACGCTCAATAAAGGAGGTGCATCAGCTCAACGGAAGGATTGCTGCATTATCCCGCTTTCTAGCTCAAACATGAGACAAGTATCTTTCCTTCTTTAAAATACTCTGTGGAGCACAAAATATAGGTTTCCAATGGACGGACGAGTGGCAAACTACTTTTGAAAACCTTAAGCGATATTTAGCACCTAAAAGTGAGGGATAGATCTGCTTAACTCAAGCGGGGGGGGGGGGGGGGTGAATATAGTATTTTAAAACTTTAATTAATTTTTATAACGGATTAAAATAAGTAATAAGTATATGTATAAAGAGAGAATAAAAACAAAACAATCACAACACATAAAAATAAACAATAGAGCAATCCAGACGACACAAGAAATTTATAGTGTTTTTCCTAAACTTGGGTACATCCACTCTTCTACCACCCTGGTAGGAATCCACTACAGGTTTTTGATCAGGTGCCCTGCCACCACAGGTTTTTGCTCAAGTGCCTGTCACCACAAGATCTATTTTTTTCAAGGGAGATCACATAATAATTTTGAGCTTTTGATCAGGTGCCCAAATACCAAACTAAGTATTTTGATCAAGAGACTTAAAAACCAAAGAGGTTAACTTTTGAAGGGAGTCATAACCCTGTACACATTTGGAAATGAAAAGTGATGTTGTCTTCTCTTTCTCAAACAACTGAGAAGACTTTAATGGATGATGTTGTCAAAGCTCCTCCTGAGATGAAAGAAAAGGGTTCAGGAAGATGAGAGCTTTGCACAGGGTGTAGGCCTTGATAGAGATCTTCAGAAACTTCTTGGACTGGTGTTGATCAATTGTCCTTTTGAAGCCTGAAGTAGAAATTAAAGAAGACTAAAGATCTGTGTGTTGATGTTCTTCTTCAATTTCCTGTAGATGACAATCTTTTTCTCTGTAAAACATATCAGTTGTTGTGTAAAAAATCTCTTGTAATTCCTCTTGTTATTCTGAAGAGAAGAATTTTCTTCTTATATTCTGAAAGATTTCTGCCATTTGAAATTTGAAAAAGAATTCCTGAAATTAATGTTGAAATCCTGTGAGTTGAACGACTAGAATTTGTCTTAAATGTATTTCCTCAACTGTCTCAATAAATAAGTTAAGTAATTTGCTCTGTGAAATCCATAATTAATGCTGACAATCAACAATTATATTCTTGAGAATATGAGCATTAATTATCAAAGAATTACTGTCTTAGAATAATCCAAACTGAAATAAAAATGAGAGAAAACGCCAAACTGATACTGAGAGAAATCGTCGAACTCAGGACAGATTTCGTCGACCTGAACTTCAAGTTCGTCGAGCTGAGAAATCATCTTCGTCAAGCTGAGCTCGGAGAAAGTTGATCTGGAAAATAGTCTGTCAATGCTGAGCTCCAAGTTCGTCGACTTGAGATAAAATTTCGTCGACCAGAGAACTTAAGAGAAGATAGAAGATCGTCGACCTGAGATCCAAGTTCGTCGAGCTCAGCTCAGAGTAGAGACTCTGAGTTCGTCGATCTGCGAATGACGATCGTTGAGCTGAGTTTGAAGAACTTCAAACTGATTCTCTGATCTCTTAAAGACTGATATTCTTCTATATATGGATCTCTGATTTCTTTTGAGGGCTGGATCAATGTTTGTCTAACCTAGTCAAACTGACCTAGACCTTAGAACTAACAATTTGACCCCAGGCTATACATGGAGGGTTAATAATCTAATAGTGAACCTAGCCCAAATCAAAACTGTAAAAAGTAGCGAACATGCAAGAACAAATGGATAGAATTTTGAATAATTGAAATTTTATTATCCAAAAAAGATATCATTTACAAAGGTAGACCTCCATTTTATAGAATGGAGGAGATATGAGAGAGTACAAACAAACAATATGGGACTAAACATGTATAGAGCTGAGCGGCTAGAAATAAAGGAGACCGCATAGGCCGCGCGGTTAGACAAATGAGTTAACCGCTCGGCAACTCCAGCAGGATAAGAACAAGCCGCAATGGGAGACCGATAGACCGCCCGGTCTCCAGGCTTCTGAGAGAGACCGCCAGCCCGCTCGGTCAACAAACTGCTAGACAAGACCGCAATGCCGCCCGGTTTAATACTTCAACACTCCCCCTCAAGCTGGAGCATAGATATCAATCATGCCCAGTTGTCACAAATGTGGAAGAAGGAAGTAGAGACCGGCTTTGTGAAGATATCTGCCAATTTTTGTCAGAGGTGACAAACGGTGTATAGATCTGTTTCTTCAAAATCTCTTCCCGAATGAAGTGGCAGTCAACCTCTATATGCTTTGTTCTCTCATGGAAGACCGGATTTCTGGATATGTATATAGCGGCCTTGTTGTCACAGAACATAGGAAGAGGATAGTCATAGACCTCCCCTAGGTCAAGCATGAGAACCCGCAACCACTTTAACTCACACGTGGTTGACGCCATACTCCGGTATTCGGCTTCTGCACTGGATCTGGAGACAACAGACTGTTTCTTGCTCTTCCAACTCACAAGATTTCCTCCAACAAAGGTACAAGAACCGGATGTGGACTTACGATCGCCTTTGTCATCCGCGTAACTTGAATCTGAGTAGGCCTCAACCCTCAGATGACCATTCTTCTGAAAGAGTAGCCCTTTGCCTGGTGCTGCTTTGACATACTCTAAAATCTTCAGGGCAGAATGAAGATGACACTCCCTGGGAGCTTGCATAAACTTACTGACCTTGCCTACAGCATAGGCGATGTCGGGTCTAGTCACCTTGAGATAGATGAGTTTTCCTACCAAACGTCTGTACCTTGTGACATCAGATAGAAGAGGCGAGTCATCCGTCCACGTTTTGTCTTCTCCAATAGCCATGGGAAACCGAGCCGGTGTGACACCTGTCAATCCTGCTTCTTGTAGAAGATCAAGGGCATACTTCCGTTGGGAGAGAACCAACGAGTCAAGTTTTCGAGAGATTTCTATCGCCAAAAAGTATTTCGGGGAGCTCATATTCTTCGTGACCAAGTGTTGACGGAGGTGCTTCTTCGTCAAGTACACCCCATCTCGGTCATCGCCGGTAAGAAGAATATCATCCACATATACTGCCAAAACCACCAGTCCCGAGGCCGTTTTGCGAATGAACAAGGAGTGATCGGCCGAACTCCTTGTAAAGCCGATGGTAGCCACAATGCCACTGAATTTGTCAAACCACGCCCGAGGGCTCTGCTTTAGGCCATAAATGGCCTTCTTCAAACGACATACGCATGTCTTCCCCTGAGCAACATACCCAGGAGGTTGCTCCATGTAGACGTCCTCCTGAAGATTGCCATAGAGAAAGGCATTATTCACATCAAGCTGGGAAATAGCCCAAGCCCGGTTAACAGCCACAGAGAGAAGAACCCGGATGGTGCTGAGGCAAGCAACCGGAGAAAAAGTGTCAAAGTAATCAATGCAGTAAGTCTGAGTGAAGCCTTTGGCCACCAGCCGGGCCTTATAGCGATCCACAGTGCCGTCGGGGCGAAATTTCACAACAAAGACCCAGCGACAGCCAACCACATCAGTGCCCACGGGAGGAGGAACAAGGGTCCAGGTACCCCTTTCAGTAAGAGTAGCCATCTCTTCATCCATGACAGACTTCCAATGAGGGAGAGCAAGAGCCTCTTGGTAGGTGCGGGGAGTAGAAGTAGCGGAGATAGCCAAGGCAAAACACCTGCGAGAAGGAGAAAGCCGATCATAGGAAACAACTGCCACAAGCGGGTGTTGAGTACACGCCCGCACCCCTTTGCGAAGAGCAATGGGAAGATCCAGGTCGTCGGGTGCGGCAGTGACCGGAGCGTCCGTGGCGGAGAAGGCTGGCCCGGGACTGGAGAGAGACGGTGTCGGAGAAGAGGGAGGAGGAGTGGGTGGGGAGACGGACAGGGAAGGAGACGGAGGAGGAGGAGGAGACAGAGGTGGGGAGACGTCGAGAGGCGTGGAGGGAACGGAGATAGCAGAAGGAAGAGAGGAGGTAGGAGAGAAGTATGAAGCATTCTCGAAAAATGTCACATCCGCGGAGACAAATTGCTTGCGTAGAAGGGGGTCAAAACAACAATAGCCTTTTTGAGTGCTAGTGTACCCCAAAACGACACACTTGGTGGAACGGGGGGAAAGCTTGTCGCGGGTAGCGGAGGGAGCGTGAACAAAGACCGTACAACCAAAGACACGGAGAGAGAGAGGAAAAGGTTCCTTGTGGGGGTAGAGAATGGAGAAGGGGGTCTGGCCGTGGAGAACGATGGACGGAAGGCGATTAATGAGATAGCAGGCGAGAAGCACAACGTAGCCCCAGTAGGAGCGAGGTACATGCATCTGCGTCATGAGAGTACGAGCAACATCAAGTAGGTGACGGTTTTTACGCTCCGCCACCCCATTCTGCTGGGAGGTGTAAACACAAGTAGTTTGATGAAGAAGACCATGTTGGTGAAAGAAAGAGGAGAACTTATGATTAAGATATTCCTTGGCATTATCAGAACGAAAAACTTTAATAGAAATGTCAAACTGATTCTGAATCATAAAATAAAATGATTGCCAAACAGAAAAGAGTTCATAGCGATCTTTTAATAGATACACCCAGGTACATCGTGAAAAATCATCTATAAAAGTGACAAAATAGGAACTACCCCGACCAACAGTGAGGGTAGGAGCGGGACCCCATACATCAGAATGAATAAGATCAAACAGGCGAGAGGAGCCACGACCGTGCTTCGGTGGGAAGGAGGAGCGATGGTGTTTGCCAAGCTGACACGTATCACAGTTGAGCGGAGAACTGGTAGGAGGTAAGTGAGGTAGAAGCTGTCGAAGAATCCGAGGAGGAGGATGTCCAAGGCGAAGATGCCATTGAAGGAGATCTGTAGAGGAGGAGTAGGCGGACAGAGCGGAAACATCGTCGAGGAAGTAGAGGCCGCCGCTCTCAGTCCCAGTAGCAATCATCCGCTGGGTCCTCGGGTCCTGAAAAGAACAAGCAGTTGGAGTGAATAAGACGGAACACTAAAGTTATCGGCATAAAGTAGTAACAGATAATAAATTGCATGGGAACTTAGGGACATAGAGAGTGTCCTCCAAGCAAAGCGATGGGGTGAGTTGAACCATGCCCGTCCCATGAACCGGGGACGGTGAACCATCTGCCACACGAACCGGGGGCAAGCGGTCATGTGTCTCAAGACGGGAGAAGCAATGAGGGTTACCAGTCATATGATTTGTAGCACCAGAGTCAATCAGCCATTTACCTTGGGTAACGACGTGGGCACTACCTGACGTCGTGGCCACAGAGGCAGACGGCCGAGAGGAGGCGGAGGCCGAAGAAGGAGCATCACTAGAAGGGCGAAGATGAGGATGTTTCTGCCAGCAACGGTCAACAGAATGGCCGGTACGATAACAGTGAGAGCAGAGGAACCGGGACGAACCCCGTTCGCCAGAGTGACCGTGGCCACTAGGTCCCCCCTTCTGAGATTGGTGAGCAAAGGAGTCCTGGGAAGGGGGGAAGCCAACAGAGGCCGCTGGAGCAGCGAAGTAACAGCGGCAATGCGAGCTGCGGTGGCATCCAAAGTAGGAGATTCTGCCTCACCCAGGATCTGCTGGCGGATCATATCATAGGAATCGGGAAGACGGAGAAGATAACAAACAACTAGGAGTTTCTGGAAGTGTTTGTGCTGTTCGGCAAAGTCCGCGGAGAAGGGGCGATTCTGGAGGATTTCATCACCAAGAGCCTGAACCTGCTGATAAGCCGCAGCAGGAGACATGGAAGGGCGGGCGAAGAGGTCCGCATAGAGAGTATAAATGCGGGACGTCTGTCCCCCCTTCGAATAGAGAGTAGCGAGGTGAAGCCAGGTGGCCTTGACCGTCTCATCATGGCGAATGACGGGAAGGTACTCATCAGAGAGGCTATTGGCCAGCCAAGTGCGGACAAGAGCATCACTCGCATCCCAGTCATCAAACTCAGGAGAGTTGCGAGGAGGAGGGTCATCGGTGGGGTGATGACGCTTGCGTTGAGAGCGAAGAAGAAAGGTGAAAGAAACGCTCCAATCGGGATAGTTAGAGCCAACAAGTTTAGAAAGTGTGCCAAGGTTGCCCGAAGGAGGAGGTGGAGAAGGAGCTGCAGGAGTGGTGGTGATAAAGGGGCTGGTGAGACCGGAAGTAGTCATAGAAAAAAGCAAGAAACCGCGCAAGAAGAAGAGAAGCCGCGGGGAGAGGAAAAAGGAGAGCAACCCGCGTGAAACCGCAGCGGTTTAAAAGGAAGCCGCACGAACACAAGCGGCCAGGAAGCAGACAAGGGCACAGCGGGGAAGAGGTCGCACGTACTGAAAAGTCCGAGCGAACAGAAGAGAAGAGGAAGCAAGAAGCAGCGACAACAACAAGTCGCAAGCCGGGCAAACAGAAGCAGGCCGCAACGACTAGGAAGCCGGAGAGGCAAGAAGGAACCAGGGTGCGACAACAACTAAACAAGTCGCGATGACGAAGAGCTGCTGGAGAAGAGAAACAAGGAGAAACAAGCCGCGCGAATGGGGCAGCGGACAAAAGAGAAGGCAGGCCGCGAAGACAGGTCGCGTAAAGCAGAAAACAAGCCGCGAGAATCATAGAGCGCACACAATCAGGAGGAAAAGACCGTGTGCTCTGATACCATGTAAAAAGTAGCGAACATGCAAGAACAAACAGATAGAATTTTGAATAATTGAAATTTTATTATCCAAAAAAGATATCATTTACAAAAGTATGACCTCCCTTTTATAGAATGGAGGAGATATGAGAGAGTACAAACAAACAATGTGGGACTAAACATGTACAGTGCTGAGCGGCTAAAAATAAAGGAGACCACACAGGCCGCGCGGTTAGACAAATAAGTTAACCGCTCGGCAACTCCAGCAGGATAAGAACAGACCGTAATGGGAGACCGATAGACCGCCCGGTCTCCAGGCTTCTGAGAGAGACCACCAGCCCGCTCGGTCAACAAACCACTGGACAAGACCGCAAGGCCGCCCGGTCTAATACTTCAACAAAAACTAGGGATCCAACAATCTCCCCCTATTTAGGTGAGGTCACTATGAACAACAAAAAAGAGAAAAATCACAAAGCATAAAAAAGATATCTGGCAGAATTAAAATTGTTCAGCAGATATTAACAACCGTGCCTTGTGAAGAATAAATAACAAATAATAGTTCAAATAAAAATATAGAAAGAAAATTTTTCAGGCTTTCTTAGAATCTTTCTGCAGTTCATCTGAAGCTGGTTTGGAGAAGATGATTTCTTTTTTGGGATCTACAGCTTGTTGTTTTGTCATTTTCATATCACTTGCTCCAAAAATTATCATAGAAGCAGCTCTTGGTACAACTACTTCAGGATGTAATGACATATAAGCATTAGCATTAAAAAGATTGTGTACCTGATATTTGTCTAGCTCTTTCTTTCTGTAGGAGGACATGGTAGTATACTGTGAGGTGTCTTGTCCTTCTTCCTTTGCTTTTCTGATTTGATAAAGAGCTATTAATTCTTGAAATCTGGCCATTCTGGAGTTGGGGTCCATTTCTGGATCACAAACTGGAGATAGAGGCCTTTCTGGACTTGCTTTATCTAGTTGATTGTCTTCAAATGTCTTCTACTATCTACTGTGCTCTTAATATTGTTGTTACCTACTGCTGCTGCTGGAACTATGCTGCTATCTATTGTAAGAAGGTTTGGAATGATGAGAGGATGTAGATTTCTGAACTTGAGCAACACTTACTGAAGATCCTGCTGTAGGAGGAGGAGGAGGAAGACCTCTCCTGAATTTAGGAGGTGGACAGTATCTCCTGCTCTTCTTCCTGGCTTTCAGCTCATTTTTGGAATATCTCATCTAGTTTGGGCTGTCTGGAGTGAGAGATATATTTTGCAGGATATAATAAGGAATATCAGCAGATGGATTAGGCTTAGGAGTAGCCTTGGCAGGAGCCTTTCTCTTCTTAGCCTTTGATTTCTTTGAACTGGAATCATCAGAATCCTCCTCATCATCAGATGATTTAGGAGGATTATCATATAGTTCATTCAACTGCTTTATGCATTCAGCTGAGATTCCTGGAACCTGTGGCTGTGCTTGACTTGCTGGCTCTGCAAAACTATCTGTAGTAATCTGAACACTTTCTTCTTCTTCTTCCATGTCTGCAAACATAATATCATCCAGACCTAGCATTGGAGATTCACACCAGCCAAATGTTGGTGGAGAGAAAGCCTTAAGCTGAGGAACTGGCTCACTAACATCTTCAACAGCTAAAGTCCTGTAATCACAGGAACTACAAAACTTTCCTTTAGTTGATCCACAACTACAGGACTTATTGGAGCAGTATAACATACAATAGCCTTAGAGGGATGACCATCAAAACTTGGTAAAGCATTTCTGTAAACTGAATTAAAAGAATTTAGTAAAGAAGCCAAATCAACTGTGAGATTTATAATAAAATCACCAACCATGGTTATTTCAGCAACTATATCACAAGCCATGTCAGTATCTGAATAATCAATTATATCTATTATGTCTGTTGAAATGTCTGCCTCTGGGGAATCTGCTGATGCTGCTGCTGCTGCTGGAGGAGGAACTTGAACTTCTTCATGGAATATCTCCCCCTGGCTGGTTTCAGATGGTCCTGAAGCAAGGCCCCCAGAAGAAGGAATAGGTGTGAGAGCAGCAACTCTAGTAGAGAGAGAAGTGATGGAGGCAAAAAGAGGTAAAAATAACTTTTGCTATTAATTGCTCCGGAGTTGGAGAAATGAAAGCTAGAAGATCTTTGGTAATGTTAGAGAAATTTAAATATAGAGGTTCAAGAGCAGAGATAGTATAAGGGGTATGATGACCACAGTTGGAACATATAGAGAAAGCATGAGAGAAATCTGTATGGATGAATTCAGGAAATGTGGAAGTAGGTTGGATGGAATTTCAGTAGTGGAGGTAGGAATTGTGGTAGTGGGTGTTGAGGTGGTTTCCTGAACAAGAGATGGAACTGGGGAATGCTGTGGAGATGGTAGATTAAAATTGGGGTGAGAGGAGGTGGATGGAATATCAGATTGATGAGTTGGGAGTGGAGATTGAGGTGGGTAGATGGAATGTCCTCATGGATGATGATTGGAGAATGTGGAGGTGACGGTGGTGGAAGAGGTGAAGATGGTTGTTGTTATTGTGGAGGAGGTGAAGGAATTCTGGTGGATGGAAGTACTTCTTCTGGAGGTGGTGGAGAGGCTATTACTGCCCTGGTGTCCTCAGAAGTTCTGGAGGAGGATGCCCTGGATGGTTTTGGGATAGACCTCTCCTATCTACCGAACAAGGAAGAGGCTATCCTCTTGGAGGCATTTATGAATATGGTCTGGGAGACCAATAATTCAGGTGCCTTTGCCTGGAGGAAAATTCCTAATATCCTCCCAAAATAAACCTCTTTCTTAGAATTCTTTTTCTTAATCAACTCAAACAATAACTTTCCCCAATTTTCTGCTTTCTTATTTACCAGAACACACATCACCAAGAATTGGTGTCTGGTCATATAGTCATGGGCCGTGTGTTTGCCCAGCAAAACCTTACCAACAACATCTGCCAGAAATTTGTACTCAATAGATAGATTCTTTTTTAGTAGCTTATTAGGGTTTCCTTTAGAGTGACCCATTTTAATCAACATATTTTCATATTCAGAATTATCAATTTCAATATCCTCTTCTCCATTTGCCAAACTAAAAATCTCAGTTAAAATATCAGGGGTTAGGGTAACCTGATTGTTGGCGATGGTACCACTCATAGTTTCTGCGTCTGGAGAGGTTGAAGTATAAACCCATTCCCTTATTTCAATTGCTGTCAACTTGATCCTGGTGGTCATGATTTTATTCAGTTGCTGTTCTTCAAACAGCTGTAGAATGTTTGTGAAAATCTGATCGGCATGGTTGAAAGAATCAAAGTCGATGTCAAAACTGGTGTCATACTTCATACTGGAGAGGGAGAGCACCAGAATCTCTGTTGGTTTTCCTGCAAAAACAAGAGAGAGATCAAGTGCAAGAGAACAGAAAGCGCGGGATGGAGCACGATGAAAACCTAGTTATAAGGTTTTCAGAATATGAAGCGACGGGCTCTGTCCTGCGAAAAATAAAAAATCTCCGTTCTCAGGTCGACGAAAAAGTTTCATGAAGAAATAATATCGTCGATCTCAGTTGGAAGAAGGAAATATTTTTCGTCGTTCTTAGTTCGACAAAAACTTTTCTGAAGCAAGATCGTCGATCTATGCTCGACGAATAACTTCATGCAGAGAGTTCGTCGATCTCAGGTCGACGAAATGTCTCAAGAATAGTTCTTAAATCGTTGATCTCCGTTCGATGAAATGGGATCAATTCTTCGACCTTAAACAGAAATCAAATTAAGCTTCTCCATTAATCATACCTAGCTGATTCAGAAAGAACAGATGTTTCTTCTCATCTAAAGGTTTAGTGAAGATGTCTGCTCTTTGCAAATCAGTAGAGATAAAGACAAGATTAACTTTCTTTTTGTCCACACAATCTCTAATGAAATGATGTCTAATCTCTATATGCTTAGTCCTACTACGCAGTACTGGATTTTGTGCAATAGAAATTACACTGGTATTGTCATAAAATATAGTTGAATTGTTTAAGTTGAGACCATAATCCAGAAGTTGGTTTTGAATCCATAATATTTGTGAACAACAACAACTGCCAGCTATAATGTATTCAGCTTCAACAGTTAAAGTTGACACAGATGTCTGCTTCTTACAAAACCAGGACACAAGCCCATCACCAAGGAACTGACATGTTCCTGATGTGCTTTTTCTGTCCACTCTACATCCAGTATAGTCAGAATCTGAGAATCCAGTTAAGTCAAATTCTGACTCTGTTGGATACCAAAGTCCTAGATTAGGACAACTCTTTACATATCTCAAAATCCTTTTAAGTAAAATATAGTGAGATTCTTTAGGGTTCACCTAGAACCTAGCACAAAAGCATGTAGCAAATATAATATCTGGTCTACTAGCTGTGAGATACAACAAGGACCCAACAATAGCACTATATGTTTTCTGATCAACTGGTTTGCCCTGTTCATTAGAATCAATCACAACATTTGAAGCCATATGTGTTTTCATAGCAGAGGCATCAGACATCCCAATTCTTTTAACTAGCTCCTTAGTATATTTTGATTGGGAGATGAAAATATCATCAGAGGATTGCTTCACTTGGAGACCAAAAAAGTAAGAAAGCTCACCCATGCTACTCATTTCAAACTTGGAATGCATCAGGTCAGAAAACCTTTTGCATAGTTTGAAATCAGTAGAGCCAAAAATGATGTCATCTACATATATTTGTACTAACAATATTTTATCTTTATGATGCCTAATGAACAAGGTTCTATCTACAATGCCCCTAGTAAATTTATGCTATAAAAGAAATCTAGCTAGGGTTTCATACCAAGCTCTTGGAGCTTGCTTTAAACCATAAAGAGCTTTATGCAATTTGAAAACAAAAGAGGGATGAGTTAGAGAGATAAAACCTGGTGGTTGTTCAACATATACTTCCTCTTTGAGTTCACCATTTAAGAAGGCACTCTTGACATCCATTTGGTAGACCTTGAACTTCTTATAGGCTGTATAAGCAAGAAATATCTGGATAGCTTCTAGTCTTACAATAGGGGAAAAAGTCTGATCATAGTCAATTCCTTCTTCTTGTCTATATCCTTGTGCTACCAGTCTTGCTTCATTCCTGATGATAGCTCCTTGTGTATCCAGTTTGTTTCTAAATACCCATTTAGTTTCAATGACTGTGTAGTCTTTTGGTCTTGGAACTAAATCCCAAACTCTGCATCTCTCAAACTGATTGAGCTCCTCTTGTATTGCAATAATCCAGTGGGGATCTTGCTCTGCATCTTTTATGGATTGGTGCTCAAGTTGAGATATGAAGAAAACATGCATCAAGTCTTGGTTGAGTTGATGCCTTATTTGCACACTAACTGATATGTCTCCAATCACTTGAGATATAAGGTGATCTCTAAGTGTGACAAGATTAATAGGTGGAGTTGGTTCAGCAACAACATTTGGAATTAATTCCTCTTGTGGAATTATATTTGTTGTTGGAGGTTCAACTATTATTTCATTTAAATCTTCTTCACTGTATTCTTCAATATGTGGAGAAGGATGTGATATGCCTCATTGGTGAGGTTTAAATCATCCAATTTCTCACATAGTTGGGGCACCTGCAATAAATCTTTGGTAGAAGAATCCTTCTTCTTATAATACATGTTAGCTTCATCAAAGGTTATATGTACATATTCTTTCATTTTTAAAGTTGATTTATTAAAAACCCTATAGGTCTTGCTGATTTGGGAATATCCAAGAAAAATTCCCACTTTAGCTTTGCCTTCAAACTTTCTAAGATGTTTCTTATTATTATTGTTAATTGTTGAAACCGAAATTCGGTCTCTGTGGAGTTCGGGATACCAAAAGAGGGGTGACCGCGCACCTACTACCCTTAAGCGAACGATCTAGGCACAAGACTAGGAACATAAGAGACAGACCCAAGGTCTCAACGTGGAGGTCCCACCGCATACCCGGAAGACTAACAAACTCTTCCCCTCCCAAACCAAAGACTGAGCTAAGAAACCTTCGGAGGGCACTCTTTGCCGACCGGAACATCTAAGGAGGATCTCAAGACCAACTCTCTCCTATCCAGATGTGTATCCTTGGGTCTATGCAACATGCTACTCACCCGCCCTACCGATAGCGTAACCTCGCCAAACACCTCTACCTTACGCAACCCCAATTGGGTCGCCAACAACGTAACTTCATTGTTCTGAAAGGCTATCAAACCCTCGAGGGCTTCCAGGTAACTTTATCTGGAGGTCCCCACGAGGCGAGCGGTTCACGAGAATACCGCTCGCCTAAGAAAAAAAGATAAATAACATACATACAACAACACATACATTTAAATTCCATACTTCGGCACGCAAGCCTACAACATAAGCAAATTAGGCCTTCTAGGGCCGCCACAAAATTGGGCTTAAGCCCGCCACTTCCCGCTTGATACTGCAACTCCTGAACGCCGACGTCTCGACAAGCGACGACAAGCTAAACATCAGTCGACTAAAAGCGACCCAATAATATTGCACCCACCGCTTTTTCGGGGCTATGATGTTGATTCCCTACAAATAGATAATATACAACTTCCTCAGAGTCTTCTCCGGGAACCCCAGAACATCACCAATCCGGCTTACACATCCGGATGGGCTTCACACAGCATGCCTAAATCCGTACTCACGCTTCCGGATACTAAATGCAATTAATTGCGGGGATGTACACATCAACCCGTCAGAGGGAACCCTTCCCCCACCCATTGATGGAGAGGGGCTTCCATGCAAATATGTTAATTGAGGGCTTCAACTGCCCAAGAAGAAACTTCGTTATCCTCGACGCGTGTTTTGGACGGAGCTGCAACCACATATCTTACATGAGGCTCGATTCCCAGTGAGCGTAGTTGCTGTCTGCACATGGATGACGCAACGGTTCGAGCTCCAAAAAGACCACTCAAGATCTCCCCTCCACTTGGTCGTCCAAACTTTAGCCCCAAGACTCTTCTTTAGGCATCTTATATTTGAGTACAAAACTCCTGCACTGCTCAACAGTATACTCCTCTGCACAACTCAAGCACATGGATGCCGCGCCATAGTCTGATGATGGCCTTCAACCTGGCGCTGCAATAGGGTTTCTTAAGGATGGAGTTGAAGAGAGTGCCACCACTCTCTTACGAGGAGATGATGGAGAGAGTGGAGAGAGAGGTCAACGGGGAGGTGTCGAATCCGGAGTTCGACCGGAAGCTGGCAGGTGGCCAACAGAGGAAGAGAAGGAGCCGAGAGGCAGAAGGGGGCAGGAGGATAGGATAGCCGAGCCCCGGTAGAGGGAGCAGAGTTAGCTCCATGGGCAGCAGCAGCCTAGGTGGGGCATCAGGAGCCGGACCGTCAGTTGGGCTGGAGGCCCGAGTGGTAAGTCCAGGGGCCACGGAGAGGACACCAGGGAAGGGACCACCACCAGGGGGGCCAGGATCAGTTCCACCACCCGGGTTGGAGGCAGGCGCAAAGGCCTCCACTACCAATCAAGATCAGGCTATGTCCATAGCCATGGGGGAGAGGAGGAGAGCAGCGTGGAGGAGGAGGAGAGAAGTAAGGGTGGAGTTGCCCTACTGTGATTTCCATCAAGATGAAGGCCACGCCACAACCACGTGCCCAGTGTTCCTCAAGTTGAGGGGAAACAGGGAGCAACAACAGCAGTAGGGGCGCCAGGAGGTGAGAATCAAGGAGGTCATGCCTTGGGCGGAGGAGGATCGATGTGAAGATTGGGCAGATGTCGGGACCCGGGGAGGGATCAGAGTGATCCATGGGGGGTGGGGGGGGGGGGTGGTAGAGGCCTCTCGAAGGGCGAGACTCCACACCATGTACCGTCGGAGCGTTGGCTCCACTTCCCAGACCCCACCCCCGGAAGAGAAGATTACCTTCTCGAGGAACGATATGTCGGATCATGAGGATCCCTTCTACGATGCGCTGGTCATCGAGACGACCATCGAGAGTTTTACTGTCTCCAGGATCCTCATCGACAATGGAAGCTATGTCAACGTCATCTTCAAGAATGTGTTTGATGCAATGAAGGTAGAGGCAAGGAGGGTGCTGGCTTCGGATGGCCCCTTGTTCGGGTTCTTGGGGGAGAGGAAGGAGGTAGAAGGAGTTGGGCTCCATGTCTCCTGGGGGGGGGGGGGGCAGTCCCGAAACTGCCAATTCATCATCGTGGATGCCCCCAACAGCTACAATGCCATCTTTGGAAGGCCCCTCATCAGCGCCTTCTACTGCGTCCCCTCATCGTTTCATCAATGCCTGAAGTTTAATACCGAGGGGATCCAGGTCCGGGTGCGGGGTGACCCCAAAGTAGCAAGGGAGTGCTTCGTCACCGCCGTGAACTCTATCTCTTGGCAAGAGGGGGCCAAGGAGATGGAGCAGAGAATGGAGGCGGAGCAGGAAGCTGGCAGGGAAGAGATGGAGGTGGAGAGCTGCACCGAGGTAGGGGTGGAAAAAGGTGGCCAGAAGGAGTTGGCGAAGTGATGGTCGTGGAGGGAGTAGAGGAGGAGGTTCTTGTCCTAGAGGAGAGGGACGTCGGAGAATGGCGGGAGCAGTCTAGGCTGGAGGCTACGGAAGAGGTGGTGGAGATGGAGGTTCTCACCCTAGGAGGTAGGGTAGAGAAGGTTCACGTCAGCGGGGGGATGACCCCGGAGGCTCAGGGCAGGATGCTGACGTGCATCTAGAAGAATGTGGACATCTTCACATGGAGCACTGCAGAGATTCCGGGGGTTGACGCGGACGTGGCCTGCCACCGCCTCAACCTGGACCCGGAAGCACACCCCGTTCAGTAGAAGAAGAGGTCCACCATGGACAAGCTGGCCGAGCCCCAGAGAGGAGGTGGCCAAACTCCTCAAGGCCGCCTTTGTATCCGAAATACAATACCACGACTGGGTCTGCAATGTTGTCATGGTTAAAAAGGAGACGGCCGGTGGTGTATGTGTGTTGATTTTTCCTTGCTTAATAAGTCATGCCCTAAGGACTGTTATCCATTACCTCGGATCGACGTACTGGTTGACTCAGCCGTCAGTTTTTTTGTAATGAGTTTTTTAGATGCGTTTTCAGGTTACCACAAAATCAGGATGCACCCCCCGGATGTTAAGGACGTCTCGTTCATCACGGGAGATGGGTGCTACTATTACAAAATGATTCCCTTTGGGCTGAAGAATGTAGGAGTGACCTACCAAAAAATGATGGATAGGGTCTTCCGGGAATAGAAGGGGAGGAACCTAGAGGTGTACGTGGACAACCTCATGATCAAGAGTTGGGATGTGGACTCTCACCTTCGGGACTTGGAAGAAACCTTTGCCACCCTGCGCAAGTACAAGATGCGGCTGAACCCCCTGAAGTGTGTCTTCTGGGCCATCAGGGGGAAGTTCTTGGGGCACCTCCTGTAACACCTCTCCACTACACCTGAGTGGTCTATTAACGAGCATGTTACCGGGCTGCAGCCCAAGCACCCCAACCCCTCTCCCTCCATGGGCGGGTTGTTGGTGGTCGCAGCCTCCCTTTGATGAGTTAAACTCGATAGTCAAGCACGCACCACGTGGACTTCCCAGGAGGTCACCCATCCCAGTACTACTCCAGCCCGAGCACGCTTAACTATGGAGTTCTTTCAACTCTCATCACTAGTTGATCTGCAGCTCAACTAGTGATGAGAGTTGAAAGAACTCCATAGTTAAGCGTGCTCGGGCTGGAGTAGTACTGGTATGGGTGACCTCCTGGGAAGTCCACGTGGTGCGCGCTTGACTATCGAGTTTGACTCATCAAAGGGAGGCTGCGACCACCAACATCCCGCCCGTGGAGGGAGTGGGGTTGGGGTGCTTGGGCTGCATCCCGGTAACATGCTCGTTAATAGACCACTCGGGTGTAATGGAGAGGTGTTACAATAAAAGTGCACTTTTTATTGTAACTCCCCTAGCCAATCCAACATGACAGCATCACGGCTCCGCTCTAGGTGACGCTACCGGGCTGCAGCCTAAGCACCCCAACCCCTCTCCCTCCACGCGCGGGTTGTTGGTGGCCGCAGCCTCCCTTTGATGAGGTAAATTTGATAGTTAAGCCCGCACTACGGGGACTTCCCAGGAGGTAACCCATCCCAGTACTACTCCAGCCCGAGCACGCTTAACTATGGAGTTCTTTCATCGAGCACTCGAGAAGCTGCTCAACCCGAACACGACACGACCTGTGACACGCCCGTGTCACAGGCCATGTACCTTAAGCGACACACAACCGACTCAAATCCAGAACAGTATACGACCAGGTGACACGCCCGTGTCATATCCTATACGCCCGTGTCATATCCTACATGCCCGTGTCTGGTAGTCGTGTACCTCCAACAACACTCCACCAATTCAACCCGAGCGGGACACAGCCATGTGACACGCCCGTGTCACAGGCCGTGTGCCCCAAGACACACCCGTGTCCACCAACACACAGAGCCCTGCCTGCTCCCGAGCAGGACACGACCAGTGACACGCCCGTGTCACCGGCCGTGTACCCTTACACGGCTGCAGACAGGCCCTGCTGTGTATTCGTCGAGTGGAGTTCGACGACCCCGTGGAGGACATGCCCTCTGACACGCCCGTATCGCAGGGCGTGTTCCCTCTCGAGAACTTCTCGAGTCCATTTCATCGAGCACTCGAGAAGCTGCTCAACCCGAGCACGACACGCCCTGGGACATGCCCGTGTCCTAGGCCGTGTCACACCACTTAAACCCAAATTGGGATTTGGGGTGTTACAATCTTTCCCCCCTTCAAAAGAATTTTGTCCCAAAATTTAGCCCAGCTAGACATCAACATAACCACGCCGTTCCTTAGCAAAACGATCCGGGTTAGAGCTTAGAGGCCGCAGCTTGTCTCACCCCACGGTATCGCACAAAACGAGCATAACATACATACATCCATAAAAAAACATAACATACATATATCCACCATATTCATTGCCTTTATCCCAGATATATATATATCAACAAACTTATTCATTTATTACACCTTGATTGACTGATCGCCAGGATACAAAA
The DNA here is from genome assembly GCA_039583875.1 of Platanthera guangdongensis. Taxonomy (NCBI): domain Eukaryota; kingdom Viridiplantae; phylum Streptophyta; class Magnoliopsida; order Asparagales; family Orchidaceae; genus Platanthera; species Platanthera guangdongensis. The sequence continues at coordinate 112,880,442 of CM077149.1, read as the reverse complement.
AGGTGTACACAAACAGCCATTATTCATTCCTTGTTGACAACATTTAGTCACATCACCAAAGTAATACAATTCACGCTTCCATTCTTATTTCCGCTCACCCGCATCGTCTTTCATAAGTCATTTGATAGCCTCTTAGAGTTCCAAACTAAACACTCGAGGCTGTACTTCACCGATTGAGCTTTGCGGCTCTTGCACTTCAAGATTATGCAGTCGAGGTTGCATCCGAGATGCAGATGACTCGGCCACTACTTTACCCTTTTCTTCATAAGACACACCTATCCTTTTCGCACTTCTTGGAGGGCCGCTCCAACAATGACGGGCTATATGTCCCTGTTTCCTGCATGTAAAACATGTGCGTGTCTCAACACGCCCTTGCCCAGATGTTGCACCCGAAGAAACAGTCGACAGAGTTGGTTCGGCAGGCCTAAACCTTTTCTTATCTCGTCTCCTAAACTCCGACTGTTCCGACTGTGGAACTTTAAATTCCAGCTTCTCCACCGCTAATTTCTTCTTATCCTGCACTCGTTTCAAATCCTTCTCTAGCGCACGGGCTGTATTTACCAACGCTTGGAAGCATTGGTTCACCGAACTCGGGAGTGCCAACCTCAACTCATCACGTAGTCCCTCATAGAATCTATTCGTCTTTCGTGCCTCCTCAGCGAAAGTAGATTTTACATAACGCCCTAGCATGGTAAACTCATACAGGTAAGTATCAATATCCCTCTCACCCTGCACCAGACGTTGAAACTTATTTTCCATCGCAATCCGCTGCGACATTGGCAAATACTTGACCAGAAATAAGCGTGAGAATTCTTTGATCGATATCTCTTCCAATCCTTGACCTGCCAAGTAGTGCAATTCCACTTCGTCCCACCAAAGCCTTGCATCCCCTTCCAACAGAAAAGTGGCTAAAGTCACTTTATGCGCCTCTGCAATCCGGATTGCTACCAAGATCCTCTTTACTCTTGCAAGCCAATCTTCCGCCTGCGTTGGGGAACCCGTTTCGCCAAACATAGGTGGATGAAACTCCATAAACTGCTTCAATTGGTCGTCAGCTGCTTGCTCATCTACCACAACTTCAATACGTTCTTGCCGTACTGGCACCCCTGCAAGCCTTGCCTGCCCAGTAGGCTGTGCCTGTAAAACCGCGAGCACCGTCTCAGTCACCACACGTATGGTCTCCGCCGAGGGAGGTGTAGGCGCTTCAACTGGTGCCGCACTCTCATCGGAACGCTGAGGCTCAGACTGCCAAGCACCACTTCTCGTCACCTATCAATGTACAAAACACCAGTTACATCCAGTCCATAACAACAAACATACATTGACTACACGCTCACGCTCCTCACGTGCATGTATTACATTCATAGTGGACATTCTTGAGTTCAATTATATTCTCTCTCCCACAAATCTCAAACCTGGCTCTGATACCACTTTGTAACGCCTCCATTCGTCTCTTGGAATATAATGGTGGGTTCGGTCGGGGCCCCACACCATATTTCACAGACAAACGGAGGAATTAATTGTGAATATCAAAATCTCGTTCTACTCGTAGCATAACTCAGAGCATTCTAGCGCAGCATTTTAAGTTATAAGAACTCAACCGCATGAATGTCCACTAACCATATAAACTCCACATTTATACATGAACCAGGAATGTATACAACACACAACCGCTCACGGCCTTAAGGCCTTACAAGTTGCTCTTTACAAATATACAACTTCATATATCGGCACGCAGGCCGGCCACACAAGAAATCCAAGAATTCTTCGCACGACCTTCAAGGGCCTTTAAGCAGTAAGGCTTCATTCCGCTCAATTCAATCCAATCCATCAGCACCTGCAAGTAGACATCCACCCCAAGTGTGGTAAACAAAGCAACGGTCAGCATTAGCTGACCAATTATAACGACCCTACGCCTTAACCGGCGCAGTGGTTCCTTCCCTGTATGTGTTGCCAAACATCTAGCTATCACAACAAGTAGCACAACAGTATCACAAACATCGGCCTCCGCTAGACGCTCCGTACACTCATGGCATATTACATTGTACCGGACTCCGTGGCAACACCACCGATTAGAGGTTATTAACTTGTTGGCTGGCCGGTCCTAGTCCACCAATCACGAATGCTGCCGACATTCCGCCCAAACCACTCAGAGGTGAGAACCTTACGACAAACTTGAGCATTACCAATTCAAATCGACCCACCATTGTGGTGCAGCAAGTCAGGTCTGTCTCGCGTTCCCTAAGCATTGCCACCAATCGATCTCCCAAAACAACTAGGGGTAGGTTAGGCTTTTCCCGTGCTCAATCCGTTAGTAGCGCACCGCCTGACACGGGTCGGCTTTCCCTCCTGATTACCCGCAGCTTTCTGCTCTCTCAGAGCAAATAACACTCACCGCGCTCACACCACAAGGAGCTTATGCAAAGCATCCAAGATCAGCATACAATTCACGCAGAGCTTACAACAAAAGAGCTACAGGCAGCACAATTCATATGCAGCACATACTACACAGAGTCTTCTCCAGTTCATAATATAACCATCACCAATCCAGACTAACCGTCCGGATGGGCTTCACACAAAATGCCTATGTCGTACTACACACTTCCGGCTCTAGATGCAGACTCAACTTGGAATCACTTACGCTTTCCACCTCTTGGTGGAGGATTCCATGCATATGCATAAAGAAAGGACTTCGCTTGTCCAAGAAGGAGATCGTTACCCTTGCTGATTGCTTTGGAGCCATGAACTAGCCGGATGGAAATCACTGCCACGACTTTGACTCCACGAATCCGCACTCAGCTCACGAATCAGCCCACTGAAGCTTCTCCGGCAGCCGTCTCCCTTCTTCATTCCCTTCCTTTCTCTCTTTCTCTCTCTCTCCCTAGCTCTTGAGAAAGGGGAATGAATGAAAGATAAGCCTTCCAATCTCAATCTTATATCAGCAGGGAAGGGCCCGAATCCTTGGATCCAGGATGAAAGAAATGAATGGCCTGGATTTGCCCAGAAATAAGCTGAACACGGCCTAACACGCCCTGTGACACGCCCGTATCACAGGCCGTGTACCTTAAGCGGCACAAAACCGACTCAAATCCAGAACAGTACACGGCCAGGTGACACGCCCATGTCACATCCTACATGCCCGTGTCATATCCTACATGCACGTATCTGGTAGCTGTGTACCTCCAACAACACACCACCAACTCAACCCGAGCAGGACACGGCCATGTGACACGCCCATGTCACAGGCCGTGTGCCCCAGGACACACCCATGTCCACCAACACACAGAACCCTGGCTGCTCCCGAGTAGGACACGGCCAGTGACACGCCCGTATCACCGGCCGTGTACACTTACACGACTGCAGACACACCCTGCCGTGTATTCGTCGAGTGGAGTTCGACGACCCCGAGGAGGACACGCCATCTTAACACGCCCGTGTCGCAGGGCGTGTTCCCTCTCGAGAACTTCTCGAGTCCATTTCATCGAGCACTTGAGAAGCTGCTCAACCTGAGCACGACACGCCCTGGGACACGTCCGTGTCCCAGGCCTTGTCACCCCACCTAAACCCAAATTGGGATTTGGGGTGTTACAACTCCTCACCCCAGCGGGTATCGAGCCAAATCCGGATAACGTGAATGCTATCATGGAGTTGGGGTCTCCGCGGAATGCTAAGGAGGTGCAACGGTTGACAGGGAAGCTGGCAGGATTGAGCCATTTCCTCTCCCAGGACGGGGAAAAGTGCTCCCCCTTCTTCAAAACACTAAAAGGAGGTTAAAAATTCAAGTGGACCAAGGAGTGCGAGTAGGCATTCCAAGCTCTTAAGATGTAGTTGATGCAGGCTCCGTTGCTCCAAGGGCCGAAAGAGGGGGAGGACCTATTTTTGTATCTCGGGGTCGGAGCATAGGCCTTGAGCTCTGTCCTGGTGCGTGAAGAGGGGAAGAGGTGTAACACCCCAGTTTTTGCAAGAGGTTCAGTCTGTAGTTCTGAACATTTTTGGGTTTCTAGCAGGAGGCACACGGCCTGCGACACGGGCGTGTCGAGGCCATGTCGACACTCGGCCCAAGTGTCGACACTTTCGCTCGACAAAGTGTCGAGAGTGGGGCACACGGCCTGCGACACGGGCGTGTCGCAGGGCGTGTCGAGGCCGTGTCGACACTCGGCCCAAGTGTCGACACTTTCGCTCGACAAAGTGTCGAGAGTGGGGCACACGGCCTGCGACACGGTCGTGTCGCAGGGCGTGTCGAGGCCGTGTCGACACTCGGCCCAAGTGTCGACACTTTCGCTCGACAAAGTGTCGAGACTGGGCCACACGGCCTGTGACACGGGCGTGTCACAGGGCGTGTCCCGCTTGGTCGACGATCTTCGCTCGACGTTTTTCCGCGGTGTCGACACAAAGCCTGTCGACGGGTGTCGAGACTTGGCACACGGCTTGGGACACGGGCGTGTCCCAGGCCGTGTCATCTCTCGGGTTGGTTTCGGGGCCGTGTTGTTGGAGGCACACGGCCGGCCACACGGCCGTGTCACTGGGGACACGGCCGTGTCGGGTTGAACACGGGCGTGTCGGATGCCCGTGTGCGGTTCCAGGCGCGTCGATTTGAGACGGCGAATGAGGCACACGGCCCTGGACACGGGCGTGTGCCAGGCCGTGTTCGGCCCAGGTCTTTTATTTTCCAGGCGAATCATGGCCATTCTTTCCCAGATTTTGGGATCTGACGGCTCAGGACTGTTCTTGGGAAGTTAAGACCGATTCTAGGGTTGGAAACCCTCATTTGTTTTCCAAGTCTTCTCTTTCTAAGTTCTTGAGAAAACTAGAGTAAGGAGGAAGAAGAAGAAGGTCTTGGGCTGTAGGAAGGGTTTCGGAGCTCCAAATCGCGAGCCGAGTCCGGATCCGTGAAGCTTGGAGCGTTGCGAAGATTTCCATCCGGCTATTTTGCCATGGCAAGGAAGAGGAGTCGGAAGGTAACGACATCTCTCCTCTCGGTCCTTAGGATGCATGTATTAGCATCATTTAGTTTTCTTTCTCCCTAATTTTTGGGCACCGAACTCTCAAATGAGAGGGGTTTTGGTTTGCCAAGTTTCAAGAGGAACTTCCGGGTTGATTGAGTCCGTCCCCGGCATATTTTTGCATTAGAGATCCGCTTCGCTAGTGGATTAGGCATGGTGTGTAAAGCCGTAGTCGCGACCGTTAGTCCGACTCGGTGATGTTGCATACGAACTTAGGGATTCGTAGAGATTTTCCATTGCGGCAAGATGCCGTTTGTGTTGTGGTGGTGATTGTCCCGTTTATTTGCAAAGGTACGTGTAGTCAGACCCGGACAAGGTTAGCTCCTCGTGGCGGTAGATGGTTTCCTTGAGGGACAAGGTTAGCTCCGCACGAGTTGGAGATGGTTTCCTTGGTGCGCGGGAACGCTGCAGTACAATGAGGGATTTTGATGTATTTAGTCTTGGTTTGTGTTGTGCCAAGGCGTGGCTATGTCTCTGTGGTCGGCTGGCTATCCCGTGACATGTGTGTCATGTGTGGAGAGTGTCCCGGCGAGACTAGTCCCCTTCTGTGAGACTGACGAGAATGCCAAGCTTGGGGCAAGCCCGGGCAAAGAGGCCATGAGCGGGTGGGGTCCAGCAAGACTTCTTAGAATCAGTCGGTCTGTGTTTGTTGGAATCCTGACATGAGACGTCAGAGTTTGCAGGCAAGCCCGGGGCTAAGCCCACGAGCGGGTGGGGCCTTGGCAAGAATTCCATGTGGCGGCCTGTGCGCCGTTTGAGGGAGTTGTGTCTCCCTCATTGTTTGCGGCTTTATGCCAATGGGGAAATGTGAGTACCCAATTGTTGTGATGTTGTGCTAGTTGCATACGCAGTAGGGTGCCTTGGGCGAAGCCCGAGTGTTGCATACATGTTGCATAGTAGGCCCTTTTATTACATGCTCAACCAGTAGAGAACGTGTTTGATGATTGAGACATCCAAGCCTGTTTTAATGCTTTTCTATTTATAGATGATTATATTGCATACGAAGTGCTGACTTGCAGGTTGGAGGGTTCCCCGGGGTCCGTTAGGGGCGGCCGGGAGGAGATGTGTTGTTACACAGTTTGAGGTCAGCCTTTGCTGACCCACGTTACTAATAATTTTTACAGGGCAAGGATCGCATGCAGAAGCTAGCACGCCGGCTAGAAAGGCCTAAGCCCCATGAAGTGTTTTTCCCTTTTTGTAGCACTACAGTTATGATGATGTTTGTTTGAGACTATTTTGTCCGGCTTGCATGCCGAGGTAGACTAGGAGTGCTGAGCACATTCATGTTTGATGTACTATTTCTTTTTGGACACTTGATGTAAGGCCTTAAGGCCATTTGTTTTACTCTTTAGTGGTGGATAACTTCTAGTCCTGTTTTGTTTCCGCTGTGTTGTGCAAGTGTTTTGAGTTTGGGTAGTCATATCAACTTATAATACTAAAGTTGTGGCGTTCGTATGCTGTGGGGCCCCGGCCGGACCCATATTATACGTCCACTACAAGGGAGGTGTTACAATTTGGTATCAAAGCCAGGTTAGATTCAAGGTCAGTGCGTATAAAAGTTATCCACATAAGAGTAATGCGGGACCGTGAGTGTCCTTATGTTCTAGTCTTGAGATTGGAGACTAATCCCTTATTTCTTGTTTTCCTGAAGAGTGCAAGCAACGAGGCGGGCACTTCAAGAGCAAGGGATGATCTCTCGGCGAGCAGTGCAACTGCTCCAGGCCTTCTGGGCACGGGTGTAAACCCGGCTGACTTCTGTCGTATGCTTGTAGAAGCGATGGTGGCGGCGCAAGCGGCGGCTGCAGCCCAGGTAGCAACCCCTGCTACACCGGACACGGCGACGGCCGTGCCAGGCAGAGAAGCCAGGCGAGTGGAGCCTTTGGCAGAAAGGGTGGTGGTAGGGCATGGAGACCGACACATGAAGTATTTCCTGAGTTTCCATCCCCCGTCTTTCAAGGGTGTAGGAACGCCAACGGACGCGGAGGATTGGTGGGTTCGTATTCAAGAACTGTTAAGGGCGGCAGAGACGCCAGAGGAGAAAAAATCCGAGTATGCGACGTTCATGTTGGAAGGAGACGCCAAATTGTGGTGGGTGAGCCATAGCGGCCGCCTGTTCCCGGGGCGCACCCCGTCAGTGGAAGAGTTTGGGGACGCTTTTCTTAAGAGGTATATTCCAGTTTCAACACGGTTGGCCCTGCAGAGGCAGTTTCTGCATCTAATGCAGCGAGACAAGACAGTGGATGAGTACGTGCAAGAGTTCACCCGTTTGGGTCGTTATGCGGGAACGACAATGGCGGATGATGTAGAGAGGGATAACCTCTTCTACCAAGGTTTGAGGGAGAATCTGAGACAACCTCTCATCTCCATGAAGAGGGCGGATTTAATGAGCTAGTTGAAGCCGCCAGGAGTTTGGAGAGTGATCTGGAGCGAACCCAGCGTCGAAAGGGTTTTACTCCCAAGCATGGGGAAGGGAAGCCCTCCCAATCTCATGTAAAGTCTGATGGGAGCAGGTGGAGGAGGAAGCCTCACCCTTCCAGGTCGGGTGAGAGGAGCACTTGGACGCCTGGGGGTTCTCACTCTAGGGGACCGCCGACGTGTTACAACTGCGGGAAGGTTGGGCACATAGCCCGTGCTTGTCAGCAAGGGGGAGCGGGGCAAGAGTCAAAGCAGGAGCAGTCTGTGCGCTCGGGCCCCAGTGCTGCAGAGAAAGGAAAGATGGCGGAGTCGAGCGCTTCTCGGTTCCAACCGGTGCAACCAAGGGCTTACAACCTTGGACAGCAAGAAGCGATCCGCCAAACCGATGTGGTGACAGGTATGAAGAAAATTTAAGTTTGCATTTGTGCTGCATACTTTTAGACCCCCTTTCCGTGTGTTGTCTTGTTGTACGCTTCGTGTTAGTTTCTGGATACCCCGCTAGGGTATTGTTCGATACTGGGGCTTCGCACTCTTTTCTTGTGGAGAGTTTCATCCGAAGGGTAGGAGTCGAGACTTTCTCGGCGGACGCGGAACTGAAAGTGCGCATGCCCAATGGGTCGTCTATGACCACCGGGGCTAAAGGGCGCATCTGTTGGGAGCTAGACGGAGTTGACTTCGTTTTGGAAGCGGCAGTGTTGCCGTTAGTAGAGTTCGATGTCATTTTGGGCATGGACTGGCTTGCAGAGCAGCGCGCCAGCATTGATTGTTTATCCAAGGTAGTGACCCTAAAGAGTAAGGGGCAAGCAGAAGTCAAGTTTATGGGCCTTTGTGGAGTAGCCCATTCCCTAATTACGGCCATGCAAATGATGCGGGCGGTTAACCAGTGAGGTGTGGCGCTGGTAGCGTTGTTGGAGGTTCGTCTCTCCCAACTTTCGATTGAGGAAGTGCCTGTGGTAGCAGAGTTCAAGGATGTGTTTCCGGATGAACTTCCTGGAGCGCCTCCTCGGCGGGAGATCGACTTCTCGATCGAGTTAATGCCGGAGGCTAGACCGGTGTCGCGTCCCCCATTTAGGATGGCACCAAAGGAGTTAGCGGAACTTAAGGTACAGCTACAGGAACTGTTGGAGCAAGGGTATATTAGACCCAGTTCTTCACCGTGGAGCGCACCGGTGTTGTTTGTAAAAAAGAAAGACGGTAGCATGCACCTATGCATAGACTACCGAGAGCTGAATAAATTGACCATTAAGAATAAGTATCCGATCCCTCGGATAGACGATTTGTTCGACCAATTGGTGGGGTCAGAGGTATATTCGAAACTGGACTTGAAGTCAGGCTACTATCAGCTGCGAATTCGGGACGAGGACATACCCAAGACTGCCTTTGGTACAAGGTATGGACACTTTGAGTTTACGGTGATGCCGTTCGGGTTGACGAACGCACCATCGGTGTTCATGGACCTTATGAATCGGGTATTTCGGGAATACTTGGATTCGTTTGTGGTTGTCTTCATTGATGACATTTTGGTGTATTCCAAATCGCAAGTGGAGCATGAGACCCACTTGAGAATAGTTTTGCAAGTGTTGAGGGAGAATGAGTTGTATGCAAAATTCTCCAAATGCGAGTTCTGGCTGGAGAAGGTGGCATTTTTGGGCCACGTGATTAGTGGTGATGGGGTGGCAGTGGATCCGGCGAAAGTGGAGGCCATCAGAGATTGGCCGGTGTTGAGGACCGTGACGGAAGTCCGAAGTTTTCTTGGACTAGCCGGGTACTATAGGAGATTCGTGGAGAATTTCTCGAAGATAGCTCTACCCCTCACCTCACTCACTCGTAAAGACCATAAGTTTGTGTGGACCCAAGAGTGCAGTCAAGCATTCGAGGCACTGAAGGAGAGGCTTATGACGGCTCCGATCCTGAGTTTACCGCAAGGGACCGATGGATTTCAGATTTTCAGTGACGCATCGGGATGCGGTTTGGGTTGCGTGTTGGTGCAACATGGCAAGGTAATAGATTTTGGGTCTCGACAGCTGAAACCTCATGAGAGGAATTACCCCGTCCATGACTTGGAGTTGGCGGCGGTAATCTTCGCGTTGAAAATATGACGACACTATGTGTATGGCGCAAGGGTGGAGATCTTCACGGACCATAAAAGCCTGAAGTATCTCTTGGATCAAAAGGACTTGAACATGCGGCAACGCAGATGGGTTGAATTTCTTGGAGACTACGAAGTGGCGATTCAGTATACGCCGGGTAAGGCCAATGTGGTGGCGGATGCGTTGAGTAGAAAGTACTCGGGGCAAGGAAATTGGATCGAAGCTCATGATGAGCGGTTGGTTCGGGAATGGGAGTCCCTTGGGTTGGAATGTGTTGCGAGAGGCGAGTCTAGCGTGGCTCGGTTGAACTGGATTGAAGTGCAAAGCGACTTGTCCGATCGTATTCGGGAAGCGACTCGATTGGATGTGGAGTTTCAACCTTTTGTGTTGGAGGCTCAAAAGGGCGAGAGCAGCGCCTGGGAGATGATTGGGGGAATCTTGAGAAAGGATGGAAGGGTTTGTGTACCGCAGTTTGGCAATCTCCGTGAGGAGTTGATGTTTGAGGCTCACTTCTCAAAGTACTCCATTCACCCGGGCAGTACAAAGATGTACTTGGATATGAAGAAATCCTTTTGGTGGCCGGGGTTGAAGCGAGATGTAGCTTTGTATGTGAGTCGTTGCCAAACATGTGCCTTGGTGAAGGCCGAATGTCAGAAACCGGGCGGGTTCCTGAAGCCCCTTCCAATTCCTGAATGGAATTTGAGGACATCTCCATGGACTTTGTGCATGGTTTGCCTAGATCGCAGCATGGTAATGATGCTATTTGGGTGATCGTGGATCGCCTAACCAAGGTGGCTCACTTCATCCCAAATCGGAAAGAGGACAGCGTGGAGAAGCTGGTGGAGTTGTATGTTCGCAACATTGTGCGACTGCACGGAGTTCCTAAGAGCATAGTCAGTGATCGAGATGGACGATTTACGTCCAAGGACTGGAGATTGGTTCAGAAGAGCTTGGGCACGAAGCTAAAGTTTAGTACGACGTTCCATCCTCAAACTGATGGGCAAACGGAGAGAACGAACCGTACTATGGAGGACATGTTGAGGATGTGCGTTCTTGATTTTGGCAAGAGGTGGGAGGATCACCTCTTCATGGTGGAATTTGCGTACAACCACAGTTTTCAAGCTAGTATAAAGATGGGCCATACGAAGCTTTGTATGGGAGGCGGTGTCGAACGCCAATGTCTTGGGCAGAGGCGGAGACACCAAACTTTTGGGAAAGGGTGCGGTAGTTGACGCTTGTGAGTTGGTACGGACCATCCAAGAGCGTATGAAGGTGGCGCAAGACAGGCAAGCAAAATATTTTAATGCTCGTCACCGGAAGTTGGAATTTACAGTTGGTGATTGGGTTTATCTGAAGGTCAAGCCGTTCAAAGACGTCTCACGGATTCGCCGACTCAAGAAGTTGAGTCCAAGGTTTTTGGGGCCTTTTGAAATTGTTGAGCGGGTAGGAGAAGCAGCATATCGGTTGGCATTGTCCGCAGACTTGAGTGGATTACATGACGTCTTCCACGTCTCCGCTTTGAGGAAAGCCTTGGTGGAGGCTAGCGTGGTGATAGAGCCGGCATCGGTGCCGATTGAGGAAGACTTGAGGACGCGAGTCCTCCCAATTGCTATAGAGGATTCGGAGACTCGGCAGTTGCGGAATAAAGAAGTCAAACTCGTGAAAGTTCGATGGGACAACTGCGGTCGTGAGGAGTTCTCTTGGGAACGAGAACAGGCCATGCTAGAAGATTATCCAGAACTCTTCTTGTCAGGTACAATTTAAGTTTTGTACCCTTTTGTTTTGAAAATTTCGGGACGAAATTCTGTTAAGTGGGGGAGAGCTGTAACACCCCAGTTTTTGCAAGAGGTTCAGTCTGTAGTTCTGAACATTTTTGGGTTTCTGGCAGGAGGTACACGGCCTGCGACACGGGCGTGTCGCAGGGCGTGTCGAGGCCGTGTCGACACTCGGCCCAAGTGTCGACACTTTCGCTCGACAAAGTGTCGAGAGTGGGGCACACGGCCTGCGACACGGGCGTGTCGCAGGGCGTGTCGAGGCCGTGTCGACACTCGGCCCAAGTGTCGACACTTTCGCTCGACAAAGTGTCGAGAGTGGGGCACACGGCCTGCGACACGGGCGTGTCGCAGGGCGTGTCGAGGCCGTGTCAACACTCGGCCCAAGTGTCGACATTTTCGCTCGACAAAGTGTCGAGACTGGGCCACACGGCCTATGACACGGGCGTGTCACAGGGCGTGTCCCGCTTGGTCGACGATCTTCGCTCGACGTTTTTCCGCGGTGTCGACACAAAGCCTGTCGACGGGTGTCGAGACTTGGCACACGGCTTGGGACACGGGCGTGTCCCAGGCCGTGTCATCTCTCGGGTTGGTTTCGGGGCGTGTTGTTGGAGGCACACGGCCGGCCACACGGCCGTATCACTGGGGACACGGGCGTGTCGGGTTGAACACGGGCGTGTCGGATGCCCGTGTGCGGTTCCAGGCGCGTCGATTTGAGACGGTGAATGAGGCACACGGCCCTGGACACGGGCGTGTGCCAGGCCGTGTTCGGCCCAGGTCTTTTATTTTCCAGGCGAATCGTGGCCATTCTTTCCCAGATTTTGGGATCTGACGGATCAGGACTGTTCTTGGGAAGTTAAGTCCGATTCTAGGGTTGGAAACCCTCATTTGTTTTCCAAGTCTTCTCTTTCTAAGTTCTTGAGAAAACTAGAGTAAGGAGGAAGAAGAAGAAGGTCTTGGGCTGTAGGAAGGGTTTCGGAGCTCCAAATCGCGAGCCGAGTCCGGATCCGTGAAGCTTGGAGCGTTGCGAAGATTTCCATCCGGCTATTTTGCCATGGCAAGGAAGAGGAGTCGGAAGGTAACGACATCTCTCCTCTCGGTCCTTAGGATGCATGTATTAGCATCATTTAGTTTTCTTTCTCCCTAATTTTTGGGCACCGAACTCTCAAATGAGAGGGGTTTTGGTTTGCCAAGTTTCAAGAGGAACTTCCGGGTTGATTGAGTCCGTCCCCGTCATATTTTTGCATTAGAGATCCGCTTCGCTAGTGGATTAGGCATGGTGGGTGAAGCCGTAGTCGCGACCGTTAGTCCGACTCGGTGATGTTGCATACGAACTTAGAGATTCGTAGAGATTTTCCGTTGCGGCAAGATGCCGTTTGTGTTGTGGTGGTGATTGTCCCGTTTATTTGCAAAGGTACGTGTAGTCAGACCCGGACAAGGTTAGCTCCTCGTGGCGGTAGATGGTTTCCTTGAGGGACAAGGTTAGCTCCGCACGAGTTGGAGATGGTTTCCTTGGTGCGCGGGAACGCTGCAGTACAATGAGGGATTTTGATGTATTTAGTCTTGGTTTGTGTTGTGCCAAGGCGTGGCTATATCTCTGTGGTCGGCTGGCTATCCCGTGACATGTGCGTCATGTGTGGAGAGTGTCCCGGCGAGACTAGTCCCCTTCTGTGAGACTGACGAGAATGCCAAGCTTGGGGCAAGCCCGGGCAAAGAGGCCATGAGCGGGTGGGGTCCAGCAAGGCTTCTTAGAATCGGTCGGTCTGTGTTTGTTGGAATCCTGACATGAGACGTCAGAGTTTGCAGGCAAGCCCGGGGCTAAGCCCACGAGCGGGTGGGGCCTTGGCAAGAATTCCATGTGGCGGCCTGTGCGCCGTTTGAGGGAGTTGTGTCTCCCTCATTGTTTGCGGCTTTATGCCAATGGGGAAATGTGAGTACCCAATTGTTGTGATGTTGTGCTAGTTGCATACGCAGTAGGGTGCCTTGGGCGAAGCCCAAGTGTTGCATACATGTTGCATAGTAGGCCCTTTTATTACATGCTCAACCAGTAGAGAACGTGTTTGATGATTGAGACAACCAAGCCTGTTTTAATGCTTTTCTATTTATAGATGATTATATTGCATACGAAGTGCTGACTTGCAGGTTGGAGGGTTCCCCGGGGTCCGTTAGGGGCGGCCGGGAGGAGATGTGTTGTTACACAGTTTGAGGTCAGCCTTTGCTGACCCACGTTACTAATAATTTTTACAGGGCAAGGATCGCATGCAGAAGCTAGCACGCCGGCTAGAAAGGCCTAAGCCCCATGAAGTGTTTTTCCCTTTTTGTAGCACTACAGTTATGATGATGTTTGTTTGAGACTATTTTGTCCGGCTTGCATGCCGAGGTAGACTAGGAGTGCTGAGCACATTCATGTTTGATGTACTATTTCTTTTTGGACACTTGATGTAAGGCCTTAAGGCCATTTGTTTTACTCTTTAGTGGTGGATAACTTCTAGTCCTGTTTTGTTTCCGCTGTGTTGTGCAAGTGTTTTGAGTTTGGGTTGTCATATCAACTTATAATACTAAAGTTGTGGCGTTCGTATGCTGTGGGGCCCCGGCCGGACCCATATTATACGTCCACTACAAGGGAGGTGTTACAAGAGGCAGATCCCCATATACTACGTGAGCTGGGTCCTAAGGAAGGCCGAGCTCCGATATCTAATCTTGAAGAAGCTAGCCTTCTCCATGATCATCTCAGCCCGAAGGTTGCGGCCTTACTTCCAGGCACACTCCATCCAAGTGGTGACTGACCATCCCCTCCGCAACATCTTTGAGGGGGTGAAGCATTCAGACAGGCTAGCCAAATGGTCGGTAGAGTTGAGCGAGTTCGACATCTCCTTCGTCCCCCGCCTCTCGATCAAGGCTCAAGCAATGGCCAACTTTCTGGACGATTACATGATCGCGGTGGTGGAGAGCTCACTCGCCTGACTCCGTACAAGGTAAAGGTAGATGGCGCTTCAGGGAGACATTCCCTGGGGGTAGGGGTGATCTTAGAGAGCCCCTAGGGAATTAGAATCGAACAAACGGTGGTGGTACACTTCCCCATCACTAACAACCAAGCAGAGTATGAGGCCGTGATAGCCGGGCTGCGCCTGGCCAGGGAGCTGGGGGTACTGGACGTGGAGGGCCTCACTGACTCCATGGTGGTGGCTTCCTAGATCAATGGGGAGTTTGAGGCGAGAGAGCCTACCCCACGACTATACTTAGCCAAAGTGAAGGGGGTCATCGACACGTTCTAAACCTTCTCCATCCGACACGTGCCTCGGGAAGAAAACGAGCAAGCTGATCTGCTGGCGAAGTACGACCCCTGAGTGGGGGGCACCCTTACTGACCTGTGTCGCCCTTCCATTGAGTAAAGAGAACTGATGGAAGTGGATCAGCACTCCTCGTGGATGGACCCGATTGTAACTTTCCTCTCCACGGTAGAGTATCCGGAGGGGGTAGACAAGAAGAGGCTCAGGTACAAATCAACATACTATCTCCTCCGGGATGGACAATTATATAGGAAGACTCTCTCGGGGATGCTAGCCCGTTTCATGGTCGAGAGAGAAGTACAAAGGATCGTGGAAGAAACTCACTCCGGGGAGTGTGGGAGTCATTTCGGGAGTCGGATCTTGGAAGGGAGGATCGTCAGGCAGGGATACTTCTGGCCAACCCTGGGCCGTGATGCTGCAAAATTCGTGAGAGATGTCACAAGTGCCAGCTGTTTGTCCCCCTCCAACTACAGCCGGCTCAGTGCCTCAAGAGCATCACAACCCCCGGGCCCTTCACAATTTGGGGAATGGATTTGGTCAGACCATTCCCCCAAGCCAGTGGGCAGAGGAGGTTCCTGTTGGTGATGATAGATTATTTCTCTAAGAGGCTGGTGGTGAAGGCGCTGGCCAAAGTGACCTCCCAAGTCATCAGAAACTTTGTTTGGGGGAGATCGTCTGCCGCCATGGGCTACCCCAGGCCATTGTCACGGACAACATGCCTCAGTTCGCCAGCGCAGAATTCACTAGCTTCTGCGGGCAGCTCAGGATTCACCTCAGGTTTGCCTCGGTCCACCACCCCAGGAGTAACGGGCAGGTGGAGGCCGCAAATAATATCATTGTGAATCTCCTGAAGAAGGAGGTAGAGAACCTGAAAGGGAGCTGGGTGGAGTAGCTTCCCTTGGTTCTCTGGGCCCTGAGGACCACCCCCAACACAGCAACTAGGGAGACCCCCTTCAAGCTCTCCCACGGATGTGAAGTAGTGCTCCCCATAGAATTTGAAGTCCAAACGCCCCGGGTGGTTGCTGTGGAAGAAGGCATGGAGGAATGGTCGGCTGGGAACGAGGAGGAGTTGCGGATCTCTCTTGACATGGTTGAGGAATTGCGCGACATCTCTGCCATCCGACAAGAAGAAGTGAAGAGTAGAATGACCAAGTACTTTGACAATCATGTCAGAGTCAAACAATTTGCGGAAGGGGAATTGGTCCTGAAAAGGTGGATGTAGCAGGAAGATCGGCAACCGTGGGAAAGCTCAACCTCAACTGGGAAGGTCTGTACATTATAAAGGAAACGCTAAGATAGGGAGGGTATCACCTCCAAAATGTGGAGGGCGAGGCCCTAAGTCTCACCTGGAGCGGTGACAACTTAAAACGTTTTTATCCTTGAAATATGTAAGTAATGACTTGTTCTTAATAAAGCTTTGTGACGTGCTAATCCCGCTACCGTAACTCACATGATAGGGTGAAGTATTCATTTGATAGACCTCAAGCAGATCCCGCTGCCAGGTTCCCACCTAGCTGGCAAGGCTGGATGTCACTCGTGTGTGTCTACTCGGACCCCGAGCAGATTCCGCTGTCAGGCTCTCACCTAGCTGGCAGGGCTGGATGTCACTCGTGTGTGTCTACCCGGACCCCGAGCATATCCCGCTGCCAGGCTCTCACCTAGCTGTCAGTACTTGATGTCACTCGTGTGTGTCTACCCGGACCCCGAGCATTTCCCACTGCCAGACTCTCACATAGCTGGCAGGGCCGGATGTCACTCGTGTGTGTCTACCAGGACCCCGAGCAGATCCCGCTGCCAGGCTCCCACTTAGCTGGCAGGGCTGGATGTCACTCGTGTGTGTCTACCCGGACCCCGAGCAGATCCCACTACCAAGCTCTCACCTAGCTGGCAGGGCTAGATGTCACTCATGTGTGTCTACCCGGACCCCGAGTAGATCCTGCTGCCAGGATCCCACCTAGCTGGCAGGGCCGGATGTCACTCGTGTGTGTCTACCCGGACCCCGAGTAGATCCCGCTGCTAGGCTCCCACCTAGCTGGCAGGGCAGGATGTCACTCATGTGCGTCTACCCGGACCCCAAGTAGATCCCGCTGTCAGGCTCTCACCTAGCTGGCAGGGCTGGATGCCACTCGTGTGTGTCTACCCGGACCCCGAGCAGATCCCGCTGTCAGGCTCTCACCTAGCTGGCAGGGCTAGATGTCACTTGTGTGTGTCTACCGGGACCCCGAGCAGATCCCGCTGCAAGGCTCTCGCCTAGTTGGCAGGGCTGGATGTTACTTGAAGGTGTCCACCGGGACCCCGAGCTGATCCCGCTGCCACGCTCCCACCTAACCGACAGGGCTGGATGTCACTCGTAGGATTCCAATCCGGTTCCCCAACTGGCACGAGATGGGTCGAGACCAACAAAGCAGTATTGAAAGCTGGAAGGCCTCAATCACCCGAATGATCTAGAAAGGAGTCACATGACCAACGAGATAGGTCCAACATGATCGTCCAGCGCCCAAGGTAATGGTCCAGACGGCAAAGACCCGGGCCGCATCACAAGAGGGTCGACTCGCAAGAAGCCCGACGGCTTGGGTATGAGCCAGGCCGACTCGCCTCCTCTGGCGAGCAAGCAACATATAGGATTTAGGCTAAGCAGGTGGGTCGCCGCTCGTGGGATGGCTAACTAAGCCCCATATGCTTCCTATACTAAGAGAAACCGCGAGAACAAAAAGAAAGAAAATTCGCATGGCACAAAAGCCATTACAAGCGACAGTAATAGACATACACACAAACTGGTGAATGCAAAACAGTTCATTTGATGGACAAAGATACAAGTTCGGGACTCGGCCCGTGTTTACATCATAACAGGAAAAATATACAGGAGAGGCGCGATGCAGGAATGAAGGCGATGCGAGCTCTCGGGCGATAAGTCTTAGAGACGCTGGTAGGTCTTGTCTCCCGGATTCGGCACTGGAAGGAATAGCACCGGTACTACGTCGCTCGCAGAGAGACCCGCACCCTCGCTCTTGATAAGGTCAGCTCGCCGTAGCATCTGAATGGTGTACTTGGCCGCGCTGGCACCGTTCTTCTGCATCATTTCTTCTAGTTCATGCTCGGTGTAATGCGCGAGCTGGCAGACACCGCTTGATGACGGTGAGACAGCCACCGCGATCTCCAGCTCTTGCACCCACGCCCGCAACACTTCCCTATCTTTCTCCAGAGCAACGACGATGACATTGGCAGCATCCGCCCTCTCCCTCTGTCGCTCCGCCTCCTCCTTCTCGTCCGCCAGCCTCTTGAGCGAGGTGGCGTTCCTCTCCAACTAAGTGCATCGCCAGCCGACCATATGGTCCAGCTCCAGGCCGCGGAGCTGAGCCCGCGCGCTTTCATGCACCAACACCTGCGTCGCCTCCTCATCATAGATGGAGTCATCCTCCTGCGAGTAGAGGCCAAATGAGAAGTTGTAAGCCTCCCTGCTGATGGTCTCCTACTCCAACCAGCTCGGCAGTAGGGTGGAGATCACCGCCCGATTCGACTCCTTGTGCCATAACAAGAGTGGTATGCCGAGCTCGTCCAGGCACTTCTCGCCATAGCCGAAGTTGCGGTGCCCTCTCGGCATAGGCTTCGTGGCGGTCCACACCTCTTCCTGCGGTTTGGAGGTGCCAGCCGCCTCGCTGTGGGCGCCACTGGCCGGAACGGTAGCTGGGGCGGGATCCTCGGCCGGTTGGATTGCTGGGGCTTTGCCTTTCCTCTGGCCCGCGGTGTGCGTGTTGCCCACAGCCTTTGCTTTATTGGGCAGTGGCGTTGGAGGTTGTTCGTGGCTCAGCCGCTTCTGGATGACAGACGTCGGGATCTCGCACTGAGCAGCGTCTGTGGCTTGAGCGCGGGCAAGACCGATGGGGGCGACCCGGGCACTCTGATATGGGGGTGCAGGGGATTGTCCCGCTCGCCTGCGAGAAAAGAAAGTTAAGGCAAGGAAAGAAAACATCGAAGTAAAAGGGAGAAGCGCGAGTAGCTTACCTCCCCCGGGCGGGACGGAGGCGAGATTGTCCAGGTTCCGGCGCAGGTACGCGACCTCGAGGTTCTTCCCGGTGAAGAACCCGCACAAATCCGCCTCATGGCCCCCAGGCTAAGGGGTGGTTTCTCACCTTGCTGAGTTGCACCGGCTAGAAGGGGACGTTACCGAAGTCCCCCTTGACGAACACAATTTTCTTAAGCCAATTATGGCTCTTGTTGATAGTCTTGCGAACCTTGACGTGAGCGTTGGAAAAATAGATGGTCCCGTCCTTATTTGCGCGGAAGGAGAACAACCTGCGGAAGACCGCAAGGCTGAAATCAACCACTCCTCCTGCAATAAGCAAGCAAAACCGACCATGACTGTTATGGAGTTCGGGGTCATCTGGCCGAGGATGACCCCGAAATATTTCATTATCTGCCTCACCTCCGGCCATAGAGGGAGCCGGAGGCCAGCCTCAAAGTGCGCCACCGGGATGGCGAGCTCTCCCTCCGTGAGGTCATTTATCTTTTCTCCCTCCCCAGGCCGCCTCGCCACGAAGCCTGGCGGTATATAGTCACTTATCGCCTCAAAGAGCTCGCTATCAGAAATGACGGCGGGGGGAAGTCATGCTCAACAAAGGTCCAAGCACACTTGCCCCGCCCGTCCCCATCACTGCTGCCGCTGCCCATTTCGCAGAAAGCTCGCTAAGCGGGTGAGGAAGTCCTCGCAGGAAGCAGGCGAGCCGGGTTCGCAAGGAGAAGGAAAGGAGGAAAGCTTAAATACGATGGGTGAGCAAGGGCCGGCAGGGCTATTTATAGAAGGAAAAAGGGCGGGAAAATCTTCCGTCGGTGGGAAAAGTGCGGATAGCAAAAATAAGGCTCGACGGTTCAACTTCCCGGCTCGCAGCCGTGTCACAAGGACCGTCTGATGGCCAATGGTGCCCGCCCGCGTCCGCACAAGAGGCGGGCGAGCTGCGGCTCGCACCCGATCGAAACTATAGGCGAGCCGGGAGACTCGCAACCAGCGAGTTCCTGGCCCGCTCCCACCCAGATCAGATATGCGGGCTGGGCAAGCTGACTCAACAATCTCCCGCCTGCTTAAAGAAGCTGTGGGCGAGCAAGAAGGCTTCATTCGTACCCACCCAAAGAAAACTAGATAGCAACACAATCAAAGTAACGTGCGGCAGAAATTAAGCCCACCGACGAGCGAGAGAAGTCTCAAATTATTACAGACGATAAAATGTTCCAAAATGGGAAACCCTCCTAAGCGATTTGGCTTAAAATGCGGATGTCGCCTGACCCAGTGACAGACCGCGGGGAGGGAGTAGGTGGGTCAGTACTGGAACCATTTCCACCTACCCCGCCTCTGCGTCCCCGTTCGGGGCGGCAAGCGAGAATAGTGGTAATCGCGAACCGCCACCAGCTCCTGCTGAGCCAGGTCGACTTGCTCCGTGGCATGCCGGAGCCGATCCTCGGCCCGTAGTGGGTCTGCTTGGGGTCTCCTCTCCAAACAACCTCCAACCACCGAGTGAGCCTACAACCCTGCCAGCTTGATGAGAGCCTCGTTAGCGGGTCATCTTGGGGTCTCCTCTCCCATCCATCTCCAACCACCGAGTGAGCCTACATCCCTGCCAGCTAGATGAGAACCTGGTCAGCGGGTCTACTCGGGGTCTCCTCTCCAAACAACCTCCAACCACCGAGTGAGCCTATAGCCCTGCCAGCTTGATGAGAGCCTGGTCAGCGAGTCTGCTCGGGGTCTCCTCTCCAAACAACCTCCAACCACCGAGTTAACCTACAGTCCTTCCAGCTTGATGAGATCCTGGTCAGCGGGTCTACTTGGGGTCTCCTCTCCAAACAACCTTCAACCGTCGAGTGAGCCTACAACCCTGCCAGCCTGATGAGAGCCTGGTCAGCGAGTCTGCTAGGGGTCTCCTCTCCAAACAACCTCCAACCACCGAGTGAGCCTACAACTATACCAGCTTGATGAGAGCCTGGTCAGCGGGTCTGCTCGGGGTCTCCTCTCCAAACAACCTCCAACCTTAGTGGGGCCATCTATATAAACAGCCTTTGTTCCTGCGATACGAGCACCTTGTACCAAAAGTTGCCGAACTTATTCCTAAGAGGAAAGAAAACAAACCTTTTCCTTTTATAAATGAAGAACACATTTGAAATATATAAAAATGATAACCAACACTTTGAATACGTTATGCAGAATAATGAACTTACACTATTTGATGTATTCCAAATCTGATCCTAAAGCACTCCAATTTTATCCCCAAGCATTGCAAGTTTGATATCGTATATCAGCAAGAGAAATTCTTTCGTCTGCTAATTTCTTAAACAAGGAGTCTTCTACTTCTATATTTCCTTATTCTATTGTTTTATATAATGCCAGAAGATCGATATTTATATGAATAATGGTTTTCGGTCTTGCATTTTTGGATCATCTGTTACAGTTATTAATTGTCTTGCTTCTGGGATTGGATTAACTTCATTCTTTGCTAAAGATTCTTTTAATTATTCGGGAGTAATTTGTTCCTCTAACAACTGCTTCATCTGCTCAAAATCACATTTAACTAAATCTTCACAACTAACATTCCAGTCTTATCTAATAATACTAACATACTTTGATTGGAAAATATTGTGTCAGTAGTTACGCTTTTGAAGGATTATTAAATTATCATTATATTATTAAATATCATTTAGCTTTAATTCCCAATATCGGTTTAGGATATGGTTTATCTCGCAGTAATGTGCATAATAAGCAGAGCTTAATAAATAATTTTGTATCTTCTAATATGCTCGCCGGTATCATAGGAGCTAAGCTAGCTTTACCATTCAAGGAAGTTTTTGATTTAGCTACAGTCGGATTACACTTATATAGTTCAATGGAGTATAACTTTAACCCGAAAGTTCATCATATAACTAAAGTTATCAATGTAGAAAGGCATAATTTAACCCAAAATTATATGTCCTTCTCTTGGTTTTGTTGTTAATAGGGATACTATAGATATTCCAGGATAAAGTTCATGGTACTAACCATGGGTTTATTACTTACAAAATTCCATAAAACAGCGGGGAGACCAATATGATCATACTGAGACTATGTTCCAAATTTAATAATTATATCCATCATAGTTTAAGAATCATTCAATTTATTTAAACATCATAAGTTAAGTGTGACATAATTAGGCATTATTTCATTCATCAAAAACAATATAAATCCTTCAACAAAATTCCTAAAAGTACAACTTTAACAGAATATTAACAACGTAAATCTGTATGTTAAACTTGGTTTCAAGATGTCTCATGGTTTGAGAAATATTCATCAAATGCAAGAGATCTCGAGTTAAGGCGCAACATAATTAGATGAATAGTTCATTTCTTCAAACACGTGCAAATCCTACTCCAAATACTATGGGATTCCAACAACAACTATAGGATGGGACGACTCCAATTATGAGGACCTTACCTACAAAGCGTCCGCGCATGACCCTGACTGTCACTTGGTTCCTCTTCTAAAGTCATGACGTTCACCTGAGTTCTTCCGTGCTGGCCACTCTCCACGCTCACCGCACCATAAATGTTGAAACTAGAATTTGGTCTCTGTGGAGTTCGGGGTCCCAAAAGAGAGGTGACCGCGAACTTACTACTCTCAAGCGAACGATCTAGGCACAAGACTAGGAACACAAGGTAAAGATCAAGGTCTCACTGTGTAGGTCCCACCGCATACCCGGAAGACAAACAAACTCTTCCCCTCAAAAGCCAAAGACTGAGCTAAGACACCTTCGGAGGGCACTCTTGGCCAACCGAAACATCTAAGGAGGATCTCAAGACCAACTCTCTCCTATCCAGATGTGTCTCCTTGGGTCTATGCAAAATGCAACTCACCCGCCCTACTGATGTCGTAACCTCGCCAAACACCTCTACCTTACGCAGCCCTAATTGGCCCCCAAAAACGTAACTTCGTTGTTCTGAAAGGCTATCAAACCTTCGAGGGCTTCCCAATAACTTTATCTCGAGGTCCCTACGGGGCGAGCGGTTCACGAGAATACCGCTCGCCTAAGACAAAAAGATAAATAACATACATACGGCAGCACATGCATTTTAATTTATAGGAATATAAATTCCATACTTTGGCACGCAGGCCGACAACATAAGCAAATTAGGCCTTCTAGGGCCGTCACAAACTTGGGCTTAAGCACACCACTTCCCGCTTGATGCTGCAACACCTGAACGTCGACGTCTCATTATGCGGCGACAAGCTAAACATCAGTCGACTAAAAGTGACCCAAAAATATTACACCCACCCTTTTTTCGTGGCTATGGTGCTTATTCCCTGCAAATAGATAATATACAACTTCCTCAGAGTCTTCTCCGGGAACCCCAGAACATCACCAATCCTGCTTACACATCCGGATGGGCTTCATACAACATGCCTAAATTCATACTCACACTTCTGGATACTAAATGCAATTAATTGCGGGGATGTACACATCATCCCGTCGGAGGTCACCCTTCCCCCACCCGTTGATGGAGAGGGGCTTCCATGCAAATATGTTAATTGATGGCTTCACCTGCCCAAGAAGATTCTTCATTACCCTCGATGCGTGTTTTGAACGAAGCCGCAACCGCATATCTTGCATGAGGATCGATGCCTAGTGAGCGTAGCTGCAGTCCGCACACGGAGGACACAACGGTTCGAGCTCCAAAAAGACCACTCAAGATCTCCCCTCCTCTTGGTCGGCTAAACTTGAGCCCAAGACTCTTCTTCAGCATCTTATTTTTGAGTCCAAAACTCCTGCACTACTCAACAGTATACTCCTCTGCACAACAAAAGCTCCAAAATCGACTCTCCTGTGGAGGCCCTTAGCAAACCCTAGCAAAATATTTCACCCTCTTCCAGCTCCTTAGGTTTACAAGAAATGAGAAGGCCTCGGGAAGGAAATTTCTCTTCTTCACCAACCGACTAAAAACAATCTGCAATGTCTAGATGGCGAGCCCTAGCAACGGTAACAGGCGGTCGACAACAATAACTTGAAAGCGGGGCTTGGCGGCGGAGTGTTGGATCCCTAGTTGGATTTGGGCTAGGTTCACTAAATTAGGATGTTTGACCCAACATGTATAGCCAGGGTCATTTATGAGTTCTAGAGTCTAGGCTATGTCCTTAGAGTCAACACCACATAGACCAGACATCAACAGACTGCAAAAGACTCAAGACTTAGAGAATTTTCAAAGACTCAGAAAATGAGTTCGACATTCGTCGAACTCAGGTCGACGAAAGTCGCGCTCAGCTCGACAAAATCAGAGAGGATTCTCTGAGCTGAGCTCGACGAACTTGAATCTCAGGTCGACGAATTCCAGAGTATACTTCAACACCAAGTCCAGAATTCTTCACACTTAACTCCAGTCAACGAACTTAGCTCTCAGGTCGATGAACTTAGTTCTCAGGTCGACGATCTTTAGGTATTCTACTTCCACATTTTATTCCAGAAACAACTAAGTATTCTAAGTCCAGAATCACACTCCAGTCAACGAACTCACCTTCTCAGCTCGACGAGCTTAGACCACAGTCTTGGCAAGATTTATCAAATAGCAGTTATAAGTTCTCAGCTCGACGAAACTAGTTCTCAGGTCGACGAACCCAGTTCTGAGGTCGACGATTTCTAGATACATTACTTCTACATTCTCAAGTCCAAGAAACATGGAATTCTGTTATTCAGTCGACGAAGTTATATTCTCAGCTCGACGAACTTAATGCACAGAATTGACGGGTCTAGAGAAAGCAGTTGTTAGTTCTTAGGTCGACGATCTTGGATCTCAGCTCGACGAACAAAGGTTATCTGGTCAATGAATTTGACTTCTCTGTTCGACGAACTCTGGACACAGATCGATGAATTCTACTCAACGAATTCTGTAAAGTTCCAGACTTAGAAATTTCCCTCCCTCTGTCCTTTTTTTATTGCAATAATTTCCGAGTAATCAATGCATAAATATTCTCTGAATATTACCGTTGGAAGCAAGCATTGATTACAGTCTCCATCATGATTATTGCTTGCCGTTTTTCCATAGGACAGTTGGGGAAATCAATCAATGCAAATATTCTCCACGCCGTCAGAAATCAATGCAGAGAGGAATTCAAATTTCAAAAGGAAATTCATATGGAAAATATAAAAGCAATTTTCTTTCTCTTCCAAAAGAGCTCTCTAGCAGAAGTCAGAAAATACAAGAAATAAGCATCTTCATCTCTCTCGACAGCACACAAAGAATATACAGACTGCATAGCTCGCATGGCAACAACACTGTCAAGAGACAAGAAGCCCTAGCCCTAGACCAAAGAAAGAAAATCAAGCTGAAGAAGAAGAACAATCATTCAAATCAAGAGTCTTCTTCTGTCTTCATACATGATTCTTCAAAGGACAACAAACTTTCAATCTGTCAAGAAGTTCCTAGAGTTCATCTGGTCAAAGTAAAAGCTTGAAGACCTATCACCCTGTAGCAAGGCTTCAACTTCATGAACCATTCTATATCTCAGGGGGAGCCTTTGCTAACATCATTGTTCCACTAGAGTCTTCTCAGTTGTATCTGAGAAAAAGAAGACAAAATCACTCTCTCATCCCCCACTGTATAAAGGGTTCTTAACTCCCTTCAAAAGTTATTCCCGGTTGCAAGTCACCTGATCAAAAGACTTGAGGTTTGGTTTTTGAGCACCTGATCAAAAACTCATTGGTGGCAGTCACCTGATCAAAAACCCGAGTGGATTCCTACCAAGGTGGTAGAAGAGTGGATGTACCCAAGTTTAGGGGAACCACTATAAAATTCTTGTGTTGTCCGGGTTGCTCTTTTCTTTTGTTCTTGCTGTGGCTGTGCTTTCTAGGTTGCTGTGTTTTTTGTTTTTAATTTACTTTCTACAACATTAGTAATAGATTGAATTAATTAAAATTTTTTTTTATAAATCCTAAATACTCTATTCACCCCCCTCTAGAGTATTTCAGATCTAACCCTTACTTTCAATTGGTATTAGAGCAAGGTTCCTTTGGTTGTACAAGCTAACCCTTGAACCAAAGATCCTGAGTTAGATCCGCTTTTTATTTCTATTAAGATCATACACACAACATGGCACAGAACAAAGGCTATGCAAGCACCAGACCTCCAGTATGCAATCTAAATAGGTTTGCCATCTAGAAGGCAAGAATTAAGTTATATATGAACTATATTGATGAGGATATCTACAACTCTATTGTGATAGGTCCTCCTCAACCATCTACCTCTACAACAATATCCATCACTAATGCAGTTCCACCACCTGAGTGGACTGAGGATCAGAAGAAGGCCAAAGTTATTGATGCTAAAGTAATGAACATTCTGACCCAAACAATGTCAGATGACTCAGAAAGTGTCTGAATGCACATCAGCCAAGGCCATCTGGGATTCTCTAAATCAAATGGTGGCTGGATCTGCTGATGAAAGAAAGGATAAAAGATCCAACCTCATATCACAATATGAGAATTTCAAGAAGGAGGATGCAGAATCAGTTGCAGATATGTATAATAGGCTGAGCTCAATCATCAATGAGCTAAAGACATTGGACAAGGACATCACCCTCACTGAGGTGAATGATAAAATCCTTATGTGCTTCCCAAGATCATGGGATTCAAGGATCTGGCCCATCAAGGAGGCCAGAAGCCTAAATAAGATTTCCACAGAATCTCTTTTAGGAAAGCTCAAGGCTTATGAGCAGCTGATTAAATCCAGAGAAGTAGTTGAGCAGAGAACATCTCCAGCAGCAAGGAAGGAGCACAATATAGCTTTTAAAGCTGTTGAAGAAGCTGAAGCCTCAACTGTGAATGAAGAACTGATGAGTCTCTTTGCCAAGAGATTCTATAAAATGACAAGGAAGGATTTCAGAAGAAAGTCATCCAGGAAGGATGACAAGCCAAGGTACGGCAAAACCCCCACTAAAGAAGTTGTTTGGTTTGGCTGTAGGAAACCTGGACACTTCATCTCAGAGTGTCCAGAAAATCAAAAGAAGGAAGAGAGAAGAAAGATGGACTCTAGGAGACAGCAAGGCAGCAGACCTTCTTCCAGCAAATACAAGAAGAAGGAGAAAGGATTTGTAGCTGAATCCTGGAGTGAAACTGAGGATGAATCCACATCCTCGAGCTCCAGTGAAGATGAAGAAGAGGCAAGGGCCAAAGAAGTATTCCTCATGACCATTGATGCCTCCAGAAGTCATTCAGATGAAGAAGATTCTGACAGTGAAGGAGCTTCTAAATCAGAAGCTGATCAAGTATTGTCCTCCTTTGATTATAGTTCTGATATTTTTAAAATTGAATTTAAAACAATGTGGATTGATTTAATAAATTCAGAAAATGAAATCAAGGCACTTAGAGAAAAATTATCAAACCAGGAAAACATCATCTCTGAAAACATCAAGTTAAAAGAAGAACTAATATCAGCTAATAAACAAATTGACTCTTTTAATAACTGAACTATGTGAGGCCAAACAACTTGAGAAATCTCTCAATGGGAGAAGCCTTAAGATGATGGACATTACAAGCACATTCAATGCCAGACTAAATGGCAAGCTGGGCTTGAGTGCATCATCAAGTTTGCCCCCCATTCTTAAGAAGAATATTTTATCAACCCCCATCAAATTTGTTTCTGCTAAGGGTAAAGAAATAATAAACCATAAACAAACTAAAGAAGAAATGCCCAAATTAAAAGATCAAAATAACAGAAACCAGAAAACCCTAAATAAAAACAAAGTTCAGCATATTTCGTCAAACTTAGATCTACGAAATATGACCAGTTCGTCAAACTCAAGTCGACGAACGCTGAACGCAAATTTATATAATAATCATTCGTCTTACTGCGATCGATAAACTTTGTATGGTTCGTCGAGCAGAGATCAACGAACTTGGGGCACATAAATGACTATGGTCATTCTCTGAGCAGAGATCGACGATCTTATCCCATTTTATCGAACTCTGGTCGACGAACTCACAACAATTCGTCGAACCCAGTCAGACTTAACAAAAATTATAATTATAACACCAACTCCAATCAAACTAAGAAACCATTTAACCCACTTGCAGATTGGATAATACCTCCAAAAAGATATCATCCATTAGGATATAAATCACAACCAGAATTTTCTGTGATATCCAGTTTTTCTTATCAACAATATAAAGGATCCAAGGTAACCTGGTTCAAGAACAACTAACTGTTTTCATTGCAGGAAAAGGGTTGTCTAGTGATTAATCAAACATGGTACCTGGACAGTGGATGCTCCAAGCACATGACTGGCAACAAGGATAATCTAATCAACTACAAGTCCAAGCTAGGACCAAAGGTCATCTTTGGGGATTCAAAGTGTGGCCAGTCTGAATGCTATGGAGAAGTAAGGATTGGAGCAGTCACATTCAAGGTGACCTATGTAAGTGGACTCAATCATAACCTAATCTCCATAAGCCAATTATGTGATGAAGGTTATCAGGTACATTTCAAATCAAAAACTTGTCTTATTTCTAATAAAGAAAAACAAAATGTTTTAATTGGAAATAGACAAGGAAACATTTATTTAGTTGATTTCTATTCTGCCAATTTAGATATTTGTTTGCTTAATATAGTTTGCAATCAAAATGAATTATGACATAAAAGGCTAGGACATGTAAATATGAAAACATTGCTAGGCTATCTAAAGACAGTCTTGTAAGAGGTTTACCTTTTGGTCCCTACAAGAAGTAAGGCCTTTGCAGGCCTTGTCAACTCGGCAAGCAAACTAAATCTAGCTTTAATTCAGGAAATTAGAGTGATTCACCTACGATTTTGTATTTGCTACACATGGACCTCTTTGGACCCATTTCTGTACAAAGCCTAGGAGGGAAATCCTATACCCTAGTTATTGTAGATGACTTCTCAAAATTTACTTGGGTGTTCTTTCTGAGATCTAAGTCAGATACCTTTAAAGTTCTTACAGATTTTCTCAGGACCATACAGATTGAGTACTCTACTCATGTTGCATTGATTAGAAGTGATCATGGTATAGAGTTTGAGTCTCTTCTTATACATGAGTTCTGTGAGAAAGAAGGTATCAGGCACTGCTTCTCAGCTCCTAGAACTCCCCAACAAAATGGGGTAGCTGAAAGGAAGAATAGAACCCTGATTGAAGCTGCATGCACATTACTTGCTGATGTTTATATGCTACTATCCTTTTGGGCAGAGGCTGTAAGCACAACAAATTATGTCCTGAACAGAAGTTTGATACATAAAATTAAGAATAGGACTTCCTATGAATTACTTAAAGTGAAGAAACCTAAAATCACTTATTTTAAAGTATTTGGATGTTTATATTATATATAATAATAACAAGAAATACGTTAGAAAGATTGAAGCTAAGGCTGAAGAGGGAATATTTCTAGGATATTCCCAAGTAAGCAAAGCTTATGGGGTGTTTAATAAATCAACTTTAAAAATTGAGGAATCTATACATGTTACCTTTGATGAAACTAACATGTCTTATAAGGAGAAAGAGATTTCTACCAGTAATCCTTTGCAGGTACCTCACTTGTGTGAGAAATTAGATGGACTAAACCTCACCCAAGAGGCTCCAACACATCCTTATCTACAAGTTGATGAAGACAGTGAAGAAGAAAGCACTGAAGTGACTGAACTTCATCTAACAGCAAACATAATTCCACAAGAGGAATTAAATCAAAATACTGTTGTTGAACCAACTCCACCCACTGATCTTGTCACACTAAGGAATCACCCTAGATCCCAAGTGATTGGAGACATAACAGTAGGTGTACAGACAAGGAATCAACTCAACCAAGACTTGATGCTCACCTGTGCTCTCTTTGGCAGGTGGGAGAGGACAATCACCAAGCCCTCCAAGGCTTCTTCCTCCTCCACCAGGCTTTCTGAGAGTACTAGGGCTGCTCCAGCCACTTCCCTCCCTACTGAAGAGATCCCTCCTCCACCTCCATCACCTCCAACCATCCAACCTTATCCTCAGATGGCACATTAACTTCCCTCCACCCCCACCATTTCTTCTCTTCAACAACCACAACACCAACCACAATAACCAATTCATATTCCTACTCCAGCTTCATCTCCTGCAACCTCTCCACAAATAAACATCACTGAAATTCCCTCCTCTCCCATTCAAGAATACCATCAACCCTCTCCTTCTCAATCAACACAACCAACCCCACCTCAATAACCCCTTGATACACACATTCCCTCACCACCTTCATCTCCCTTACCCCCCATTTGGACAACATCCCATTCTTCAATCTACCTTCATTCCCCCTCACAACATCTACTCCTCAGGATGAACCAATGCAAGATGCACCACCTCCATCTCTACCTCCACCATCCTCCTCCATTCCTACCTCTGTCTCCACTGCTACACCTTCTACACCACCCTCTGTAGCTCTACTATTGGATCCCTCCATCATACCACCACTCATTGCCCTTCTCACTCCCCTTCTTAAAACCATTATAGCAGAGGCCATTTCAATTCTTGCTACTTCCCTCTCCTCCCTAGCTGCACAAATATCTGCTCTTTCTGCTCCTACCACTTCAGTTAGGGTTCTGGCTCCAGTGTACACTGAAACCAGGCAGGGGGAGATATTCAATGATGAAGCAGTATCAGAAATAATAGTAGAAGTAACAACAACAACAGTAGCAGCAGATGCAGTAGAAACAAAAGAAGTAGTATAAACAGAAGAAGCAGAAGCAACAGCAGATGCTGATAAAGAATTTTTTGATTTAATTAATTTTATTGAGTCTGATATGGACATGGATGAGCCTGTGTTGGCTGAGACAATAACTGTTGGTGATTTCATTATAAATCCCACAGTAGATTTGTTAAATTTATTGAGAACTTTTGATATACTTCATTTGAACTTTCTTCCAGAATACAATACTAAGCCATCCATGGCTATAATCCCATATACCTCACCCATAAGCCCCAAAGTTGTCAAGCAACTAAAGGCCAGTTTTGCAGTAATAGAGATTCCAGCCATTCCATCTCCACCCAAAGTTGCTTCCCCTATTACTTCATCCACTCCAACATATATTTCTGCTCTAGTGTTTGTTATGGATGATTCACTCATGCCTGATCTTGATGCATTGATCATGACTGACATTGAAGAGGAAAATAAGTTAGTTGCTGAAAGCACTGAAGTGTACAGCTCTCCAGCTCATGCTCCAGTTCTAGTTCCAGCTCCCTCCCAGGATGAGAAACTTCTGATATCTGCTGAAGTCCTGAAAGAGATAAATGCAATGTATGATAATCCTCGGGATTCTACTTATGATGATGATGATGAAGACTCAGATGATGAGCCAAAAAAAAGAAAGTGTCTAAGAAGATGAAAGCTCCTCCACCTCCCGCACCAAAATTAAATCCAGCAAATGACACACCATACTATATACTTCAAAAGATCACACCTTATAAGGGCATGCCAGCATGGATGTGGCTGTCCAAGAATGAACAAAAAGAAAGGAAGAGAAGCAGAAGATATTCTCCTCCTCCACAGAGATACAGAAAGGACCCTCCTCCTCCTCTAGTTGCTGGTGCTTCAAGTTCATCAAATCAAAGGACTACCTAATTTCAAACTTATCAAAGACAACAGGGTAGATCCTCATCTTCAGGAAGCAGCCAACAAAGGCATTATTCATCTGGCAAGCAACACCAACAACAATAGCAGCAACATCAATAACAACAACAACAACAAAAATTCCCTGAACATCAAAAGGCTGAAAGCCCCAAAAGACCTGCTTCCCCATATAACGACCCCATGCCCGAGCTCAGAGGCCCATGGGCTTGTCTCATTCTGGACATCGCTACCGGGCTGCAACCCAAGCACCCCAAATCCTCTCCGCCCCTATTTCTCGGCCGCGGTGCATTGTTGAGGTCAGGTCTCGAACCTGCAACCCACTTGATAGGAAACCTTCAACAATTCCTATCACCAACTGAGCTGCAGCTCAGTTGGTGATAGGAACTGTTGAAGGTTTCCTATCAAGGGGGTTGTAGGTTCGAGACCTGGCCTCAACAATGCACCGCGGCCGAGAAACAGGCACGAAGAGGCTTTGGGGTGCTTGGGCTGCAGCCCGATAGCGATGTCTAGAACGAGACAAGCCCATGAGCCTCTGAGCTTGGGCCTAGGGTCGTTACATAACAAGTGCACTTTTTATTGTAATGACCCTCAGCCCGAGCTCAGAGGCCCACATGCTTGTCTCATTCAAGACATTGTTACCGGGCTGCAGCCCAAGCACCCGAAAGCCTCTCCGCACCTGTTTCTCGGCTGCAGTGCATTGTTGAGGCCAGGTCTTGAACCCACAACCCCCTTGATAGGCAACCTTCAACAGTTCCTAAAACCAAATGAGCTGCAGCTCAGTTGATGATAGGAACTGTTGAAGGTTGCCTATCAAGGGGATTGTAGGTTCGAGACCTGGCCTCAACAATGCACCGCGGCCGAGAAACAGGCGCGGAGAGGCTTTGCGGTGCTTGGGCTGCAGCCTGGTAATGATGTCTTGAATGAGACAAGCCTGTGGGCCTCTGAGCTCGGGTCGAGGGTCGTTACACCCCACCTGTACCATTTGAGGATCCAGAGACAGCTACAACAACTAGGATGGCCAGGTTCCAGGAATTGGTTGGCCTTTCCATGATTAACAAAGCTAAAGCTGAAGGGAAGGATACCTCTCAGTACTCTACAATGTCCAAGTACAGAAAGGAAGAACTGAACATGTTTGCTAAGGATAATAAGTTCTTTAATGTTGATGATTATATGAAACTACATCCAGCAGCAGCAGTGCCTCGGGCTACATCTCTTAATATCATTGGGGCTGCTGACATGACAATGACCAAGGCTCAAGCTGTAGATCCTAACAGTGAAATTATATTTACACAATCTGGAGACAAAGCCAAAGAGGAGAAGCACAAGGAGAAGAAGAAAAAATGAACTTTAAACAGTTTAAGTCTTTTGATTATTTTAAAACTGTCTGTTTATATTCTGATACAAAGCTCTGTGTACATATATATCTGCTGCATATTTTAATTTTTTCATGCCAGATATATGTTTTATTGCTTTATTATTAATGTGAGTCTGTAATTAGTGACCTTACCCAAATAGGGGGAGAATGTTGGATCCCTAGTTGGATTTGTGCTAGGTTCACTAAATTAAGATGTTTGACCAAACATGTATAGCCAGGGTCATGTACGAGTTCTAGAGTATAGGCCATGTCCTTAGAGTCAACACCACATGGACTAGACATCAACAGATTGCAAAAGACTCAAGACTTAGAGAATTTTCAAAGACTTAGAAAATGAGTTCGACGTTCGTCGAACTCAGGTCGACGAAAGTCGCGCTAAGCTCGACGAAATCAGAGAGAATTCTCTGAGCTGAGCTCGACGAACTTGAATCTCAGGTCGACGAATTCCAGAGTATACTTCAACACCAAGTCCAGAATTCTTCACACTTAACTCCAGTCGACGAACTTAGTTCTCATGTCGACGAACTTAGTTCTCAGGTCGAAGATCTCTGGGTATTCTACTTCCACATTTTATTCCTGAAACAACTAAGTATTCTAAGTCCAGAATCACACTCCAGTCAACGAACTCACCTTCTCAGCTCGACGAACTTAGACCACAGTCTTGACAAGATTTATCAAATAGTAATTAGAAGTTCTCAGCTCGAAGAAACTAGTTCTCAGGTCGACGAACCCAGTTCTGAGGTTGACGATTTCTGGACACATTACTTCTACATTCTCAAGTCCAAGAAACATGGAATTATGTTATCCAGTCGACGAAGTTATATTCTCAGCTCGACGAACTTGATGCACAGAATTGACGGATCTAGAGAAAGCAGTTGTCAGTTCTTAGGTCGACGATCTTGGATCTCAGCTCGACGAACAAAGGTTATTTGGTCGACGAATTTGACTTCTCTGTTCGACGAACTCTGGACACAGATCGACGAATTCTGCTCAACGAATTCTGTAAAGTTCCAGACTTAAAAATTTCCCTCCCTCTATCCTTTTTCTATTGCAATAATTCCTGATTAATCAATGCATAAATATTCTCTGAATATTATCGTTGGAAGCAAGCATTGATTACGGTCTTGATCAGGATTATTGCTTGCCGTTTTTCCATAGGACAATTGGGGAAATCAATCAATGCAAATATTCTCCAGGCCGTCAGAAATCAATGCAGAGAGGAATTCAAATTTCAAAAGGAAATTCATATGGAAAATATAAAAGCAATTTTTCTCTCTTCCAAAAGAGCTCTCCAGCAGAAGTCATAAAAATACAAGGAATAAGGATCTTCATCTCTCTCGACAGCACACAAAGAATATACAGACTGCAGAGCTCACATGGCAACAACATTGTCAAGAGACAAGAAGCCCTAGCCCTAGACCAAAGAAAGAAAATCAAGCTGAAGAAGAAGAACAATTATTCAAACCAAGAGTCTTCTTCTGTCTTCATACAGGATTCTTCAAACGACAACAAACTTTCAATCTGTCAAGAAGTTCCTGGAATTCATCTGGTCAAAGTAAAAGCTTGAAGACCTATCACCCTGTAGCAAGGCTTCAACTTCCTGAATCATTCTATATCTCAGGGGGAGCCTTTGCTAACATCATTGTTCCACTAGAGTCTTCTCAGTTGTATCTGAGAAAGAGAAGACAAAATCACTCTCTCATCCCCCACTGTATAAAGGGTTCTTAACTCCCTTCAAAACTTATTCCTGGTTGCAAGTCACCGGATCAAAAGACTTGAGGTTTGGTTTTTGAGCACCTGATCAAAAGCTCATTGGTGGTAGTCACTTGATAAAAAACCTGAGTGGATTCCTACCAGGGTGGTAGAAGAGTGAATGTACCCAAGTTTAGGGGAACCACTATAAAATCCTTATGTTGTCTGAGTTGCTCTTTTCTTTTGTTCTTGCTGTGGCTGTGCTTTCTAGGTTGCTGTGTTTTGTGTTTTTAATTTACTTTCTGCATCACTAGTAATAGATAGAATTAATTAGAAAATTTTTATAAATCCTAAATACTCTATTCACCCCCCTCTAGAGTATTTCAGATCTAACCCTTACTTTCACGGAGATCAAAAGCAGTGGTGCCCGGAAAGTGGACTTCTCCTTCCTTCGCTCAGGCGGCGATGGTGAAGGCTTGGCAGGAGGGGAGCCAGACGGCTTGAGGGGAGAGTATCGGGCTCTCACTCGGTGTCGCTCGGGATCGCATTGCTGGGAGAAAAGAGCAGGGAGAAGGGGCTCGGGCTGCCCCTATTGGCCGGCGATGGGAGAGGAAGAAAGCGGGAAGGCTTCTCCTTGCTGCGACACTGAGAGAGAGAGAGATACGAGAGAGATCGGGAGATGAAGAAGCGGCTTCTTACTCCTGGAGTTTGCCGACCGGGAGAGCTGGTGAGATATAGAGAGGGATCGAGAAAGTGGGAGGGAGAGAAATGCGGCTGGCCTCTTTTCTTTAGGGTTAGCCTTTTTTATTTTCTTTCTCTTCCCTCGTTGCCCCTCTCCCCCTCATCCTCCTCTTATCTATATATATATGTTACATGATTAAACATAATCAATAAAATCCTTTAATATATAAATTCTCTCCACACATGTACGAGTGCTCATATGTCCCCGAACGGGGTTGCACTAAATCGCCGCTCATAGCACACTCCTAGCCCGTTATCTGGTTAGGGTCCCACTTAGCCGGGTACGAGGTTGTACATGAATATAACATCTACAGCAAAAAATTCTAAAGTAATCTATTTTAGGTTGCTTCCCTTTGAGTAGTTCATAGGGAGTCTTTCCCTTAAGTTTATGTATTAAACTTCTATTCAGAACATAATTTACTATGTTTATAGCCACTGCCCAAAAGGATAGGGGCAAGTAAGCATCTGCAAGCAATGTACCTGCAGCTTCAATGAGGGTTGTGTTTTTACTTTCTACTACCCCATTTTGTTGAGGAGTTCTAGGAGTAGAGAAACAATGCCTAATATCTTCTATCTCATAGAATTCTTACATAGGAAGAGATTCAAACTCAGTACCATGATCACTTCTGATCAATGTAACTGTAGTAGAGTACTCAATCTTTATGCTCTTAATAAAATCTGTAAGAACTTTAAAGTTATCTGACTTGTTTCTCAAGAAGAACACCCAAGTGAACCTAGAGAAGTCAACTACAATAACTAAGGTATAAGATTTCCCTCCCAAGCTCTGTACAGTAATGAGTCCAAATAGATCCATATGTAGCAGGTACAGAATGCTGGGTGAATCACTCTTATTAATAGATTTAAAGTTATTTTTGATTTGCTTGCCTAATTGACAAGCCATGCAAAAGCTTTCCTTCTTGTAGTGGCAAGAAGGCAATCCTCTAACAAGGTTATCCCTAGAGAGTTTAACAATATTTTTAATATTAACATGTCCTAATATTTTATGCCATAATTCATTATTGTTACTGATTTGATTAAATAAGCAAATTTCTGACCTAACAGATTTGAAGTTTACTACATAGATGTTTCATTGCCTAAGACCAGTTAAGACAGTTTTATTATTTACAGAAGATATAAGCAAGAAGAATGGTTAAAGGATACCTGATAACTTTTATCACATAATTGGCTTATGGATATCAGGTTATGTTTTAAACCACTCACATAGGCAACTTTCTTGAAAGTGACAGCTCCAATCTTAGCAATCCCATTGCCTTCAGTCTGGCCACAGTTGGAGTCACCAAATATCACCTTTGGACTAAGCTTGGACTTGTAGTTTGTTAAATTGTCCTTACTGTCTGTCATGTGCTTTGAGCATCCACTATCCAGGTACCAATGTTTCTATGTGGTAGGATAACCTTTCACCTAAAAAAAATAAAAATTAGGTGTTCTTGACCCAGGTAACCTTGGGTCCTTGATTCTTTATAAATTTAAAACTAGAAATATAAGAACATTCAGATTGGTTTTTATATCCTAGAGGGTGAAATTTCCTAGGTGGAATTATCCATTGGGTAAATGGGTTTACAAATTCTGTTAATCTGAATTGGGGTTGACGAATTCTGATAAGTTCGTCGAACTGAGTTCATTGAATAGGGATGAGTACGTCGAACTCCGCTCAAAGAATGGAAATATTCATTCTCTGTGCGCCAATATCGTCGATCTCGGCTCGACGAACCATATTGGTTTTGTCGATCGCTATTCGAAGAATAATTATAATAAAAATCTGCGTTCAGAGTTTGTCGACTTGAGTTCGACGAACTGTACACATTTCGTCGATCTGAGTTCGACGAAATCTGATGAATATTGTTATGCTTAAGGCTTTTCTTATTCTTTCTCTTTTTCTTGAGTTTCTGATTTAATTCAGTTGGTTTGTTATTCTCATATATCTTTTCTTTACCCTTTTCAGATATGAATTTAATGGGGGTTGAGGGAATGTTTTTCTGAATTAAATGAGGTTGGCTTGATGAAGCACCCAAGCTCAACTTGTCATTAAACCTGACATTTACAGTGCTTGTGATGTCCATCAATTTGATGCTTCTCCCATTTAGGGATTCTTCAAATTGCTTAGCCTCATCCAGTTTAATTTTTAGAGAATTAATCTGTTCAGAAGCTATAACTAGTTTATCTTTTAGTTCAATATTTTCAGATAACAGATTTTCCTGTTCAATTAGCTTATCTCTGAGAAGTTTGATTTCCTTCTCAGATTTGATTAGATCATTACATAATAATTTAAATTCAGTTTTAAAATGTTTAGAAGTAAAATCAAAGGAGGATATTACCTGATCCTCTTCAGATTCAAAATCTTTATTCTCTGAATTTTCAGCTTCTAATGGATTGCTTGATGCATTGATAACCATCAAGCAAACTTCTTTTGCTTTAGCCTCTTCCTCATCTTCACTGGAGCTGGAAGATGGAGATTCTTGTTTTCTCTCCCTCCAACTTTCTGCCACAAAGCTTTTTTCTTTCTTTTTATTCTTGCTGGAAGAAGGCTTACTGTAGTGTTTTCTCGAGTCCTTATCTCTTCTTCTCTCCTTATTTTGATTCTCTGGACACTCAGGGAGACTGTGTCTAGTTTTTCTGCAACCAAGGCAGACAATTTCCTTGGTAGGAGTTTTGTCATATCTTGGTCTGTCATCTTGTCTGGATGACTTCCTTCTGAAATCTTTTCTGGCCATCTTATAAAATCTTTTGGCCAACAAGCTTGGGAGTTCATCATTTGCTGGAGGAACTTCTGGTTCTTCAGATGCCTTGAAAGTATTGTTTTGCTCCTTTCTTCCTGATGAGAAGGTCTTCTGCTCAGCTACTTCTCTTGTCTTTATAAGCTGCTCATAAGATTTGAGCTTGCCTAGAAGAGCCTCAGTAAATATTTCATTTAGGCTTCTGACCTCCTTGATTGACCAGATCCTAGAATCCCATGAACTAGGAAAGCACATTAGGATTTTATCATTTATCTCAGTCAGTGAGATATTCTTGTCCAGGTCCTTCAGCTTATTGATGATTAAGCTGAGTCTATTGTACATGTCAGCCAGTAACTCTTATTCATCTTTCTTGAAATTTTCATATTAAGAGATGAGATCTTCTATCCTTTCTCTCATCAGCTGATCCTGCAACCATTTGATTTAGAGAGTCTCAAATGTCCTTTGCTGATGTGCATTCAACAACCTTTTGAAAGATGTCATCAGACATAGTATGAGCTAGGATGTTCATGGCTTTAGTATCAACCATCTTCAACTTCTTGTGAGCATCTGTCCACTCAAGTCGTGGAACTGCTGAGGTACTTGTTGAAGTTGTTGCAGAAGGAGTATGATGACCTGTCAAAATAGAATTGTAGATATCTTCATCAATTGAATTCATGTACAATCTGATCCTTGCCTTTCAGATTACAAACTTATTCAGATTGCAGGCTGGAGGTCTGGTGCTTGATTATTCTTTATTTTCTGCCATGATATGAGAGAGACACTAGAGATAATAGGATCTATCAAAGATCTTTTGGTTCAGGTGTTAGCCTATGAAACCAAACAAACGTACCCTCTGATACCAATTGAAAGTGAGGGATAGATCTGCTTAACTCTTGAGGGGGGGGGGGGGGTTAATAGAGTATTTTAAAACTTTAATTAATTTTTACAGCGGATTAAAATAAGTAATAAATATATGTATAAAGAGAGAATAAAAACAAAACAATCACAACACATAAAAATAAACAATAGAGTAATGCAGACGATACAAGAAATTTATAGTGGTTTCCCTAAACTTGGGTATATCCACTCTTCTAACACCATGGTAGGAATCCACTATAGGTTTTTGATCAGGTGCCCTGCCACCACAGGTTTTTGCTCAGGTGCCATGCCACCAAAAGATCTATTATTTCAAGGGAGATCTCACAACCCTTTTGAGCTTTTGATTAGGTGCCCAAAAACCAAAATAAGTCTTTTGATTAGGAGACTTAACAAACAAAGGAGTTAAATTTTGGAGAGAGTTATAACCCTATATATAGTTGGAAATGAAAAGTGTTGTTGTCTTCTCTTTCTCAAACAACTGAGAAGACTTTTGTGGATGATGTTGTCAAAGCTCCCCCTAAGATGAAAGAAAAGGGTTCAGGAAGATGAGAGCTTTGCACAGGGTGTAGGCCTTGATGGATATCTTCAAAAACTTCTTTAACTGGTGTTGATCAGTTGTCCTTTTGAAGCCTGAAGCAGAAACTGAAGAAGACTAAAGATCTGTGTGTTGATGTTCTTCTTCAATTTCCTGTAGATGGCAATCTTTTTCTCTGTAAAAATTTATCAGTTGTGTAAAAAATCTCTTGTAATTCCTCTTATTATTCTGAAGAGAAGAATTTTCTTCTTATATTCTGAAGAATTTCTACCATTTGAAATTTGAAAAAGAATTCCTGAAATTAATGCTGAAATCCTGAGAGTTGAACGACTGGAATTTGTCTTAAATGTATTTCCTCAACTATCTCAGTAAATAAGTTAAGTAATTTGCTCTGTGAAATCCATAATCAATGCTGCCAAGAAGCAACTATATTCTTCAGAATATGAGCATTAATTATCAGAGAATTACTTCCTTAGAATAATCCAAACTGAAATCAAAATGAGAGAAGATGCCAAACAGATACTGAGAGAAATCGTCGAACTCAGGACAGATTTCGTCGACCTAAACTTCAAGTTCATCGAGCTGAAAAATCATCTTTGTCAAGCTAAGCTCAGAGAAAGTTGATCTGGAAAATAGTCTGTCAAAGCTGAGCTCCAAGTTCGTCGACCTGAGATAGAATTTCGACGACCAGAGAACTTGAGAGAAGATGGAAGATCGTCGACCTGAGCTCCAAGTTTGTCGAGCTCAGCTTAGAGTAGAGACTCTGAGTTCGTCGATCTGCGATCGACGATCGTCGAGCTGAGTTCAAAGAACTTTGAACTGATTCTCTGAACTCTTAAAGACAGCTATTCTTCTATGTCTGGATCTCTGATTTATTCTGAGGGCTGGATCAATGTTTGTCTAACCTAGTCAAACTGACCTTGACCTTAGAACTAACAATTTGACCCTAGGCTATACATGGAGGATCAATAACCTAATAGTAAACCTAGCCCAAATCCAAACTAGGGATCCAACAGCATCCCCACGTCTACTATCAAAACCAACGCTCGGAGAGGTTTTATTCTTATACCTAGTAGTATCCCCAACAATACTCAGCTTGGTATTAGTAAAGGATGAAGGTGGTGTTCAATGTCCAGTCTACTACGTCATTAAGAATCTAACCAAAACAGAAACTTGATATCCAACGGCAGATAAGGAAGACATGATGTTGGTATTCTGTACAAGAAAACTCTAACCATACTTTCAAGCTCACACCATCAAAGTATTGATGCGATTACCGCTTCGAACCATTCTAAAAAAGCCCGAGGTCTCTGGAAGGCTCGTCAAGTGGGTTGTGGAATTTGGAGAATTTAACTTCCAATTCCTGCCCAGACCAGATATCAAGTCTCAAGTACTCGTGGATTTCATTGTGGAATGCATCATCCCGCCCGAGTGCCCCGCCAAGGAAGACTCCCTCGCCATCCCATGGAGTCTCTTTGTGGACGGTGCATCAAGCACAAAAGGTGTAAGAGTTGGGTTGCTCCTGATCAGTCCCAAAAAAAGTAATCCTTGAATATGACATTTGATTGAAGTTCCCAACCACTAATGACATCGCGGAATACAAAACCCTGATTGCTGGGCTTCGACTCACTGAAAAGCTTGGTAATCTGCATCAAACCCTAGTTGGTGGTATCACAGGTAGAGGGAGACTACAAAGCCAATAATGACCAGTTAAGTCAGTACCTGATACTGGTAAAATCTCTGTTGCAGAGGATACCAGCATATCAAATACTCTACATTCCCCGAAAGGAAAATTCAAAAGCCGACCCTCTCTCGAAACTCGCTAACTCGCCAACTGCATATGAAATGTAAGAAGAAGAATCGAGGACATTAGGATCCCAAGCATTCAAGGACCATGGGAAGTCGCCACCCTAGACCATGAAAATGCATGACACCCATACGAGCTCATCTCGAACATGAGATACTCCCCAAAGACGAGATAAAAGCATGAAGACTCGGGATACAAGCTGCAAGATTCATAATTATAAATAGAGAACTTTATATGCAATCTTTCTCTGGGCCTTTGCTAAAGTGCTTGCCAAGGAATGAGGCAGAGTATGGATTGCATGAAAATCACAAAGGGATTTGTGGTGAGCATCTAGGCGGTAGAGCCTTGATGCAAAAGATCCTCCGACAAGGATTTTACTAGCCAACCATGAGAAAGGACGGGGTGGACTTTGTTCAAAAATATAAGAGCCGCCAACTCCATTCAACCACAACTCATTTTCCACTGTTGTCCTTACTAATCTTCAAAGCCCATGGGCGTTCACCTAATAGCGAATAGACCTCCTAGGACCTCTTCCCATGGCCACCGACCAAAGGAAGTTCTTAATTATGACCATAGACTATTTTACCAAATGAGTGGAAATAGAGCCCCTCGCGTAGATAACTGAAGAAAATGTCAACCAGTTCGTCTAGAAGAATATCGTTTGCCAGTTAGGCATACCGACAATAATCGTTACAGATAATGTGACCCAGTTCACCAGGAAGAAATTTACTCAGATGTGTGATGATCTAAAAATCGACCTTCGTCACACCGTCGTGACACACCCACAGGCAAATGGCCAAATAATGGTAACAAACCACATCATCCTAAAGGTACTAAAGGCTCGCCTCCATGAAGCTAGGGGATAGAGGATAGACGCACTTACAAATGTATTATGGGCATATCGCACCTCCCAGAAGACCCCAACTGGAGAAACCCCGTTCAACCTATATTACGACGCAGGAGCCGTCCTCCCAATCGATATTAACATACTAAGCGCCTGTGTTCAGACATTTAATCCAAAAAGGAATGAGGAATGGCTCTAAGAGAACCTCGACTTTGTTTTTGAGATACGAGAAGAAGCAGCGTAGTGCGCCGCAAGATATCAAGAACGCATAACACTCTACTATAATAGGAAGATAAAATCAATTCCCATCAACATCGGGGAACTCGTTTTACACAACGTAGAAGCAATATACAAGGAACCACAAAAAGGATAAATTATCACCAACATGGGAAGGACCATTCATAGTTTCTAAAACAGCCACTTAAGGGAAAGACTCTTCTCCGAACATGGAATGTCAGGAACTTACGACGATTATACCAGTAACATTTATTCAGAAAGTTGCAACAACTAATGATTGAATACACATAATATTACTAATGCAATGCCTTCCCTGGCCATATTATCATGGAGAATACTTGGAGTACATCTATACAACCACCATCAATCAGCATCACAGTAGTCCTTATTTACCCCGAATCAAAGGTGCGCCCTTCTCCCTCGCAGTAAGGACACACAACAGGGCCTTGCCCCAAATGACCTCGCACCGCCCTAGGTAGGAGGTGCGCCTACAACCCATCCATGCAGTAGACATGGTAACGCCAGGGCATTCCCCCTCGCGCACGCCAAAACGGCCGATAGTGTCTACCCCTCGACATCTCTAAGTGGCCTCATACCGCCCTAGATCAAACTTATGCCCATATCCCCCGCGGTAGGTCACGACGTCGTCAAGGCCTACCCCCTTCGCAGTTACCTCAGTTGAAGCTTGGTACTTCACTATTACAATCAACAAATGGCTGACAGGGTCTACCCCTTGCCGTCATCAACTAACCAAGCACTGCCTCAGATTAAAGGTGAACCCTTCTCCCCCGCGATAGGTCACTACATTCATCGACAACCCCAGTCCGGATATCTTAATTTTCACCTAGCCAGCAAATTAAGATGTTACTGAGTCTCATCCTTCAATAAACAACCAGTCAATGATGTCAATACATCTAAAATCATCACAAAAGCTAAGCTCAATATTGAAGCAGAATTGCAAAGGCAATCTAAAAGGATGCTTCCAAGCAGCATATATATATCGTCAAAAGATGATGCAAAGTACAAAAACAAAAGTATAAAGACAAATACAAGATCATCACAAAGCTGTAACATCGTACATACCCAACTAACAAAACAAACATACAAAGGCAAGACTACTACTTGCTGACTACGTCCACATCAGACTCAGAATCTGTGCCATCATCATCAGAAAGGTCATCAAAGCCAAGGCCAGAGACATCACACCCAAGCCCCCTAGCTACTATCTGAGGCGCCTTAGATACTCAATACCTAAAGACAACCTCTCAGATATCCTCCATCTAAGGCACTACCTCTCTAGTCCAGACCACCTTGCGGATCTGCTTGCCAATCAAGCAACAATCGTGTTTATAGTCCAAGGAGTTCATGTACTCAGCAAGCCCGACAGCCTTCAGCTCCGCCACTCAATCCTCTAAAGAAAGTCGTGCCACCTTAACCTGTGAAGCTCCTAACTCCATTTCCAAAAGATAAGCCTCCTCCCAAGTTGTCTTTAGCGATTGCGCGATGCCCTCCACCAAGGATTTCTCCATCATCAGTACCGCCCGAGCCTCCTCGAGCACTGCCTTCGGCTTAGAGCCAATACATTAAAATCGAGATATATCTCGATCATACTCCTCCTTCAAATTGGCCAATGAAATCTCTGCCACCCGGAGCTTCTCCTAAAGAGCCATGTATCTATCCTTCAAACTCACATAATGATCGTTCCACATGAACGCTAATTGGGCCTGAGCTTCTATCTGCAACCAAAAAGGAGAAGATCAGAGTCACATAAAGTAATCAAACTAAGAGCTAGAAATAAGAGAGCTCGCTTACCACATCACTCATTTCCTTCAAAGAGGAAGACACTTAGGGGGTAGTGTTGGATCCCTAGTTGGATTTGGGATAGGTTCACTAAATTAGGATGTTTGGCCCAACATGTATAGCCAGGGTCATGTGTGTATCCTAGAGTCTAGGCCATGTCCTTAAAGTCAACACTACATGGACCAGCCATCAACAGACTGCAGAAGACTCAAGACTTAGAGAAATCTCAAACTCAGAAAATAAGTTCGACTTTCGTCGAACTCAGGTCAACGAAAGTCGTGCTCAGCTCGACGAAATCAGAGACAATTCTCTAAGCTGAGCTCGACGAACTTGGTTCTTAGGTCGACAATTTCCAGAGTATACTTCAACATTCAAGTCCAGAATTCTTCACTTAACTCCAGTCGACGAACTTAGTTCTCAGGTCGACGAACTTAGTTCTCAGGTCAACGATCTCTGGGTATTCTACTTCAACATCTTGTTTCAGAAACATCCAAGTATTCTAAGTTCAAGATCACACTCCAGTCGGTGAA
This sequence comes from Platanthera guangdongensis, assembly GCA_039583875.1. Lineage (NCBI taxonomy): Eukaryota > Viridiplantae > Streptophyta > Magnoliopsida > Asparagales > Orchidaceae > Platanthera > Platanthera guangdongensis. The sequence goes on along the minus strand of CM077149.1, from coordinate 112,836,090 downwards.
ATCACCTTCTCAGCATGATGAACTTAGACCACAGTCTTGGCAAGATTTATCAAGTAGCAGTTAGAAGTTCTCAACTCAACAAAACTAGTTCTCAGGTCGACGAACCCAGTTCTAAGGTCGATGATTTCTGGACACGTTACTTCAACATTCTTAAGTCCAAGAAACATGGAATTCTGTTATTCAGTCGACGAAGTTATATTCTCAGCTCGACGAACTTGATGCACAGAATTGACGGGTCTAGAGAAAGCAGTTATCAGTTCTTAGGTCGACAATCTTATATCTCAGCTCGACGAACAAAGAATTTCTGGTCGACGAACTTGACTTCTCTGCTCGACGAACTCTAGACACAGATCGACGAAATCTATTCAATGAATTCTGTAAAGTTCCAGACTTGGAAATTTTCCTCCCTCTGTCTCTTTTCTATTGCAATAATTCCTGAGTAATCAATGCATAAGTATTCTCTAAATATTACCGTTGGAAGCAAGCATTGATTACGGTATTCATCAAGATTATTGCTTGTCGTTTTTCCATGGGACAGTTGGGGAAACCAATCAATGTAAATATTCTCCAGGCCATCAGCATTAAATGAAGAAAGGAATTCAAATTTCAAAGGGAAATTATATGGAAAATATAAAAGGAATTTTTCTTCATCTTTCTCAATAGAAGAAGAAACAGCAATACAGGAGAATAGAAAAAAAACTGACACAGAGAATATACAGACAACAGAGCTCACAGAGCAACAACACTGTCAAAAGATAAGAAGCCCTAGCCCTTGACCAGAGAAAAGAACAGCAAACTAAAGAAGAAGAAGAACATACATTCAAGATCAAGAGTCTTCTTCCTTTTACATCCCAGGATTCTTCAAAGGACAACAAACACTCTATCTGTCAAGAAGTTCCTGGAATTCATCAGGTCAAAGCAAAAGTTTGAAGACCTATCACCCTACAACAAGGCTTCAACTTCCCGAACCATTCTATATCTCAGGCGGAGCCTTTGCTAACATCATTTTTCCACTAGAGTGTTCTCAGTTGTATCTGAGAAAGAGAAGACAAAATCACTCTCTCATCCCCCACTGTATAAAGGGTTCTTAACTCCCTTCAAAAGTTATTCCTGGTTGCAAGTCACCTGATCAAAATACTTGAGGATTGGTTTTTGAGCACCTGAACAAAATCTCATTGGTGACATTCACCTGATCAAAAGCCTTAGTGGATTCCTACCAGGGTGGTAGAAGAGTGTATGTACCCAAGTTTAGGGGAACCACTATAAAATTCTTGTGTTATCTGAGTTGTTCTTTTTCTTTTGTTCTTGCTGTGGCTGTGCTAGCTAGTTTGTTGTGTTTGTGTTTTTGATTTAATTTCTACAACACTACTAATAGATTGAATTAATTAGCAAAAATTTTATAAACCCTAAATACTCTATTCACCCCCCTCTAGAGTATTTCATATCCAACCCTTACTTTCAATTGGTATCAGAGCAAGTTTCCTTTGGTTGTACAAGCTAACCCCTTGAACCAAAGATCCTGTGTTAGATCTGACTTTTATTTCTATTAGATATATATTCACAGCATGGCACAGAACAAAGTGCAAGCACCAAACCTGCAGTATGCAACTTAAACAAGTTTGTCATCTGGAAGGCAAGAATCAAATTATATATGAATTCTATTGATGATGATATCTACAATTCCATCTTGACAGGTCCTCCTCAAGCTACTGCCTCCACATCTACAGCAGCTTCAAGCACAAATGCAGTTCCACCACCTGAGTGGACTGAAGCCCAGAAGAAAGCTAATGTTGTTGATGCCAAAGCCATAAATATTCTGGCCCAAACAATGTCAGATGACATCTTCCAAAATATGGCTGAATGCACATCAGCCAAGGCCATTTGGGATTCCCTTAATCAAATGGTGGCTGGATATGTTGATGAAAGAAAGGAGAGAAGATCCAATCTCATCTCAAAATATGAGAACTTCAAGAAGGAGGAAGCAGAATCCGTTGCAGATATGTACAATAGGCTGAGCTCAATCATCAATGAGCTAAAGATATTGGACAAGGACATCACCCTCACTGGGATGAATGACAAAATCCTCATGATCTTCCCAAGCTCATGGGATTCAAGGATCCGACCAATCAAGAAGGCCAGGAGACTAACTGAGATTTCCACAGAATCTCTTTTAGGAAAGCTCAAGTCTTATGAGCAGCTCATCAAATCCAGAGAAGCAGCTGAGCAAAGAACACCTCCACCAATAAGGAAGGAGCACAACATAGCTTTTAAAGCTGTTGAAGAAACTGAAGCCTCAACTGTGAATGAAGAGCTGATGAGTCTCTTTGCCAAGAGGTTCTATAAAATGGCAAGGAAGGATTTCAGAAGAAAGTCATCCAGGCAGGATGACAAACCAAGGTATGACAAAACCCCCACTAAAGAAGTAGTTTGTTTTGGCTGCAGGAAACCTGGACACTTCATCTCAGAGTGTCTAGAAACTCAAAAGAAGGAAAAGGGAAGAAAGAAGGATTCTAGAAGACAACAAAGCAGTAGACCTTCTTCCAGCAAATACAATAAGAAGGAGAAATGCTTTGTAGCTGAATCCTGGAGTGAAACTGAGGATGAATCCACATCCTCCAGCTCCAATGAAGATGAAGAAGAGGCAAGGGCCAAGGAGGTATGTCTTATGACAATTGATGCCTCCAGAAGTCAATCAGAAGAAGAAGATTCTGACAATGAAGAAGCTTCAGAAATAGAAGCTGACCAGGTACTCTTATCTTTTGATCATAATTCTGATGCTTTTAAAATTGAATTTAAAACTATATGCATTGATTTAATAAATTCTGAAAAAGAAATCAAAGCACTTAGGGAAAAACTAACTAGTCAAGAGACACTGAAATCTGAAAACACCAAGCTAAAAGATGAAACTTACATTAGCTAATGAACAAATTATTCTGTTAAAAACTGAGTTATGTGAGGCCAAACAACTTGAGGAATCTCTCAATGGGAGAAGCCTCAAGCTGATGGACATAATAAGCACAGTCAATGCCAGACTAAATGACAAGCTGAGCTTGGGTGCATCATCAAGCTTGCCCCCCATTCTTAAGAAGAATATTTTATCAACCCCCATTAAATTTGTTTCTACTAAGGGCAAAGAAATAACAACGATTAAACAAACCATAGAAGAAATGCCGAACTTAAAAAGTCAAAATAACAAAAACCAAAAAACAAGTAAAAACAAAGTTCAGCAAATTTCGTCGAACTCAGATCGATAAAATGTGGACAGTTCGTCGAACTCAAGTCGACGAACTTTGAACGCAAATTTATATAATAATTATTCATCTCACTGAGATCGACGAACTCTGTATGGTTCGTCGAGCAGAGGTCGACGAACTTGAGGCACAGAAAATGACTATTTTCATTCTCTGAGTGGAGATCGACGATCTCATCCCAATTCGTCGAACTCTGGTCGACGAACTCACAATAATTCGTCGAACCCAGTCAGACTTAACAAAAATTATAATTATAACACCAACTCAAATCAAACTAAGAAACCATTTAACCCACTTGCATATTGGATAATACCTCCCAGAAGATATCATCTATTAGGATATAAATCACAACCTGAGTATTCTGTGATATCCAATTTTTCTTATCAACAATATAAAGGACCCAAGGTAACTTGGGTCAAGAACAACTAACTGTTTTCATTGCAGGAAAAGGGCTGTCCAGTGATTAATCAAACATAGTACCTGGACAGTGGATGCTCCAAACACATGACTGGCAGCAAGGACGACCTAATCAACTACAAGTCCAAGCTAGGACCAAAGGTTATCTTTGGTGATTCAAAGTGTGTCCAGTCTGAAGGCTATGGAGAAGTAAGGATTGTAGCTGTCACATTCAAGAAGGTGACTTATGTAAAAGGACTCAAGCATAACCTCATCTCAATAAGCCAATTATGTGATGAAGGTTATCAGGTACACTTTAACTCTAAATCATGTATTATTTCTAATAAAGAACAACAAAATATTTTAATTGGAAATAGACAAGGTAACATATACATAGTAGATTTTCTTTCTGCCATTTCAGATATTTGTTTGCTTAATATTGTTTGCAATCAAAATGAATTATGGTATAAAAGACTAGGACATGTAAACATGAAAAATATTGCTAGGCTATCTAAAGACAGTCTTGTAAGAGGCTTACCTTCTGGTCCCTACAAGAAGGAAGACCTTTGCAGGGCTTGTCAACTAGGTAAACAAACTAAATCTAGTTTTAAATCAATTAATAAAAGTGATTCACCTAGGATCTTGTACTTGCTACACATGGATCTCTTTGGACTCATTGTTGTACAAAGCCTAGGAGGGAAATCCTATACACTAGTCATTGTAGATGACTTCTCAAGATTCACTTGGGTGTTCTTTTTGAGATCTAAGTCAGATACCTTTAAGATTCTTACAGATTTTCTCAGGACCATACATATTGAGTACTCTACTCATGTTGCATTGATCAGAAGTGATCATGATACAGAGTTTGAGTCTCTTCTTATGCATGAGTTCTGTGAGAAGGAAGGTATCAGACACTGCTTCTCAGCTCCTAGAACTTCCCAACAAAATGTGGTAGCTGAAAGGAAGAATAGAACCCTGATTGAAGCTGTAGGCACATTACTTGCAGATGCTTATATGTCACTATCCTTTTGGGCAAAGGCTGTAAGCACAACAAATTATGTACTGAACAGAAGTTTGATACATAAACTTAAGAATATGACTCCCTATGAATTACTAGAAGGGAAGAAACCTAAAATCACCTATTTTAAAGTATTTGCATGTGTATGCTATATACATAATAATAACAAGAAATACATTAGGAAGTTTGAAGCTCAGGTTGAAGAGGGAATTTTTCTAGGATATTCCCAAGTAAGCAAAGCTTATAGGGTGTTTAATAAATCAACTTTAAAAATTGAGGAATCTATACATGTTACCTTTGATGAAACTAACATGTCTTATAAGGAGAAAAAAATTTCTACCAGTAATCCTTTGCAGGTACCTCACTTGTGTGAGAATTTGGATGGACTAAGCCTCACCCAAGAGGCTCCAACACATCCTTCTCCACAAGTTGATGAAGACAGTGAAGAAGAAAGCACTAAAGTGACTGAACTTCATTCAACAGCAAACATAATTCCACAAGGGGATTTAAATCCAAATGTTGTTGTTGCACCAACTCCACCCACTGATCTTGCCATACTAAGGGATCACCCTAGATCCCAAGTGATTGGAGACATAACAGTAGGTGTACAGACAAAGCATCAACTAAAACAAGATATAATGCATGCATTTTTTCTCTCTCAAGTTGAACCTCAATCCATAAAAGATGCTGAGCAAGATCCCCACTGGATCATTGCAATGTAAGAGGAACTCAACCAATTTGAGAGATGTAGAGTTTGAGATTTAGTTCCAAGACCCAAAGACTACCCAGTCATTGAAACCAAATGGGTATATAGAAACAAACTAGATGCCCAAGGTGCAATTGTGAGGAATAAGGCTAGGCTTGTTGCTCAAGGATATAGGCAAGAAGAAGGCATAGACTATGATCAGACCTTTGCACTAGTTGCAAGGTCAGAGGTAATCAGAATCTTTCTTGCCTATGCTGCCTACAAGAAGTTCAAGGTATATCAGATTGATGTAAAGAGTGCTTTCCTGAATGAAGTACTAAAAGAAGAGGTTTATATTGAACAACCTCCAAATTTTGTCTCTCCAACCCATCCCTCTTACGTATTTAGATTACATAAAGCCCTCTATGCTCTAAAGCAAGCTCCAAGAGCTTGGTATGAGACCTTAACTAGATTTTTGATAGAGCATGAATTCACTAGAGGCATAGTAGATAAAACATTATTCACTAGGCACCATAAGGATAAAGTCTTGTTAGTGCAAATCTATATGGATGACATCATATTTGGGTCTACTGACTCTAAACTATGAAAGAGATTTTCTGACCTTATGCATTCTAAGTTTGAGATGAGTAGCATGGGTGAGCTCTCCTACTTCCTTGGTCTCTAAGTGAAGCAGCTACCTGATGACATCTTCATCTCCCAGGCTAAATATGCTAAAGAGCTTCTCAAGAAGTTTGGGATGGATGATGCCTCAGCAAAGAAAACACCTATGACAACTAAGGCTGTAATAGATTCTGATCCACATGGAAAACCTGTTGACCAGAAGTTATATAGGGGCATTGTCGAGTCTCTATTATATCTTACAACTAGTAGACCTGATATCATGTTTGCCACATGCCTTTGTGCTAGGTTCCAAGAGAACCCTAAAGAATCTCACCTAATTTTTCTAAAAAGAATTTTGAGATATATAAAGAGTTGTCCCAGTCTAGGCCTTTGGTATCCTATAGAGTCAGAATTTGATTTAACTGGATATTCAGATGCTGACTTTGATGGATGCAGGGTTGACAGGAAAAGTACCTCAGGAACTTGCTAGTTCCTTGGTACGATACTAGTATCTTGGTTCTGTAAGAAACAATCATCTGTGTCTACATCAACAGCTGAAGTAGAATATATAGCAGCTGGCAGTTGCTGTTCACAGATGTTGTGGATTCAGAATCAACTCCTGGACTATGGTTTCAACTTAAATAATTCAACTTTACTATGCGATAATACAAGTGCTATATCCATAGTACATAATCCAGTCCATTACCGTAGGACTAAACATATAGACATTAGACATCATTTCATTAGAGAGTGTGTAGACAAAAACAAAATTAAACTTCTCTATATCTACACTGATTTATAAAGAGCTGATATTTTCACCAAACCCTTGGATGAAAGAAATCACTTGTTCTTTATAAATCAGCTTGGAATGATCAATGAAGAAGCCTTAGTTTAATTTCTGTCTGCACTCGACGAATTTGCCAAAGTTTGTCGAACGGAGCTCGACGAACTGGGGAAAGTTCCTGAGATATTTATTGAACAGAGATCGACGAACTCTCTGTGATTGAAGTCATTTTCGTCGAATGGTGATCGACGAATCTACTTCAGAAAACTTTCGTCGAACGGAGCTCGACGAAATGTCTTCAAATCTTCAGTCTGAGCTCGACGAATTATTTAACTGCAAATTATTTCGTCGACCTCAGATCGAAGAATTATTTTATTTTTCGTGGAACGAAGTTTGTCGATTCATATTCTGGAAAACCTTATATCTAGGTTTTCTTCTACCTCCATCCCGCACTTTCAGTTCCTTTGCACTTGATCGTCGTTTTTCTCTTGCAGGTGCTCTAATGGCGATTCCAGCAGGAAATCTTACGGCAATGAAATTCGACACCGGCTTTGATGTCGATTTTGATTCCTTCTAGTATTCAGACCCAATCTTCCTAGAAATCCTGCAACTGCTTGAAGAACAACAGTTAAAGACTCTGATGTCAACCAGGATCAAACTCGCCAGCGTTGAAATTAGGGAGTGGGCCTATACTTCCTCCACCACAGATGAGAACACTATGACAGGGACAGTCTCGGGTAATGCTATTTCTCTTACTCTCGTCGTCCTAATAGAAATTTTTGGGTTAAGTAATGGTGAAGAAGAGTTGGAAATTGATACTGAAGAATATGATATGATGCTGGGTATGATGGGTTACTCTAGAGAAACCCCAAATAAGTTGCTGAAGAAACACTTGTATGCTGAGTTCAAATTTCTAGCAGACATTATGGGCAAAGTGCTGATGGGCAAACACACTACACATGACTACATCACCAGGCACTAATTCCTGGTTATGTGTGATGTGGTTAACAAGAAGAAGGTGAACTGGGCTCAGATCATGTTTGTTTTGATTAAGAAAAAGAATACAAAGAAAGAAGTTTGCTTTGGAAGAATATTAGAAATCTTCCAGAAGGAGAAGGCTGCTGAATCACTGGTCTCCCTGACCATATTCATCAATACCTCCAAGAGGCTCACCTGTGCTCTCTTTGGCAGGTGGGAGAGGACTATCACTAAGCCCTCCAAGGCTCCATCCTCTTCCTCCATGCCTTCTGAAAGCACAAGGGTAGTAATAGCCTCTCCCTCACCCTCAGAAGTAGCTCCCTCCTCCTCCAACATTTCTTCTCTTCAACAACCACAACAACAACCACAACAATCAGTTCATATTCCTACCCCAGCTCCATCTCCTATAACTTCTACACAAATAAATATCACTGAAATTCCCTCCTCTCCCATTCAGGAATACCATCAACCCTCTCCTTCCCAATCACCACAACCATCTCCACCTCAATCCCCCCTTCCCCCTCACTTAACTATCCAAGATCCTGATACATTTATCTCCTCCCACACATTCAATCTGATGATTCCACCATCATCCCCACATCAAGAACCCATCTCCACACCACAAATTCCACCCTCTACAACAGCTCATCCCTCTGTCCCCTTCCCTTCCCTAGTCCAAACAGACTTTCCATCTTCTACACCTGACTCCACACATACAGACATGTCTAGTGCATTTTCTGTTTGCTCAAATTATGGTCATCACAATCCCTACTCCTCCACTACTCCAGAATCTCTCTATTTAACCTTCTCTGACATTGCTAAAGATTTACTTGCATTCATCTCTCTCTCTCTCTTCAAATTCTTTTAAATAAAGCTCTAGCTCCTCTCACTGCCTCCATCCAAACTCTATCTGCCCAAGTTGCTGCTCTATCTCCTGTCCCTTCTTCTGAGGAACTGGCTCCAGGACCCTCTGCAGCCAGTCAGGGGGAGATGCTTTGTGATGAAGAAGCTCTAGTAACAGCAACAACAACAGAGTTTGAAGCAACAGCAGCAACATCAAAAGAAGCAGCAGAAGCAGAAGCAACAAGGGAGTTTGATTCCTTTATGACTGATTCTTCTGAAGATATACCAGATCCTTCTGCAATCATAAACTTATTAGAATCAGATACTGAGATGGATGAGCCTATTTTGGCTGAACTAGATACTGCTGGTGATTTTATTATAAATCCCACAGTAGATCTATTACATTTATTGAGTATTTTTGATATAGCTTATTTGAATAATCTGCCAGCAGACAACATCAACCCATCTTTGGCTATAGTTCCTTACACCTCTCCCATAAACCCCAAGGTTTCCAAGCAACTCAAGGCTAGTTTTGTTACAATAGAGGTTCCAGCTACTCCATCTCCTCCCAGAGCTGTTTCATCCATTATTTCATCCCCTCCAAAAGATATTTCTGCTCCAGCTTTTGTTATGGACGATTCACCCATACCTGATCTTGATGCATTGATCATGACTGACATTGAAGAAGAAAATAAGATAGTTGTTGAAAGCACTGTTGTGTATAGCGCTCCAGCTCTAGTTTTAGCTCCTCCTCCAGCTCCTATTCAGGTTGAAAAACCTATTGACAAATCAGTACTAAAGGCCATTGATGGCTTATATGATGCTCCTCATGATTCTTCTTCTTCTGATGATGATAATGATGAGGACTCTGATGATGAGCCCAAGAAAAAGAAAGTGTCTAAGAAGATGAAAGTTCATCCACCTCCTGCCCCAAAACCAAACCCAGCAAATGACACTCCTTATTATATAATCCAGAATATTACACCTTACAAGGGCATGCCAGCATGGATGTGGCTGTCCAAAAATCAACAAAAAGAAAGGAAGAAAAGCAGAAGATATTCCCCACCTCCTCAAAGATACAGAAAGGATCCTCCTCCTCCTCCTCCACCACAAGATGCTAGTGCTTCTAGTTCTTCAACTCCAAGGACTACCCAGTTTCAAACCTATCAAAGATAGTAGGGTAGGTCCTCATCTTCAAGAAGCAGCCAACAAAGATAGTATTCATCTGGCAAGCTGTACCGACAACAGTAACAGCATCAACAACATCAACAACAATAATTCACTGAACATCAAAAGGCTGAAAGCCCCAAGAGACCTGCTTCCCCTCCTATACCATTTAAAGATCCAGAGTTAGCTACAACTATTAGGATGGCCAGATTCCAGGAATTGGTTGGTCTATCCATGATCAACAAAGCAAGAGCTGAAGGAAAGGATCCATCTCAATACTCTACAATGTCCAAGTACAAAAAGGAAGAACTGAACAGGTTTGCTAAGGCTAACAAGTTTTTTAATGTTGATGATTATATGAAACTGCATCCAGAAGCAGTAGTGCCCAGGGCTACATATCTTAATATCATTGGGGCTGCTGACATGACAATGACCAAGGCTCAAGCTACAGATCCTAATAGGGAAATTATATTGGCACAGTCTGGAGAAAAAGCCAAAGAGGAGAAGCACAAGTAGAAGAAGAAGAAATGAACTTTAAACAGTTTAAGTCTTTTGATTATTTTTAAAAAAATGTCTGTTTATATTATGATACAAAGCTTTATGTATATATATATCTGCTGCACATTTAAATTTTTCATGCCAGATATATGTTTTATTACTTTGTTATTAATGTGAGTCTATAATTAGTGACCTTACCCAAATAGGGGGAGATTTTTGGATCCCTAGTTGGATTTAGGCTAGGTTCACTGAACTAGGATGTTTGACCCAACCTGTATAGACAGGGTCATGTGTGTGTCCTAGAGTCTAGGACATATCCTTAGAGTCAACACTACATGGACCAGCCATCAACAAACTACAAAAGACTCAAGACTTAGAGAAATCTCAAACTCATAAAATGAGTTCGACGTTCGTCGAACTCAGGTCGATGAAAGTCATGCTCAGCTCGACGAAATTAAAGAGAATTCTCTGAGCTGAGCTCGATGAACTTGGTTCTCAGGTCGACGATTTCCAGAGTATACTTCAACATTCAAGTCCAGAATTCTTCACTTAACTCCAGTCGACGAACTTAGTTCTCAGTTCGACGAACTTAGTTCTCAGGTCGACGATCTCTGGGTATTCTACTTCAACATCTTGTTCCAGATACATCTAAGTATTCTAAGTTCAAGATCACACTCCAGTCGACGAACTCACCTTCTCAGCTCGACGAACTTAGACCACAGTCTTGGCAAGATTTATCAAGTAGCAGTTAGAATTTCTCAGCTCGACGAAACTAGTTCTCAGGTCGACAAACCCAGTTCTGAGTTCTATGATTTCTAGACACGTTACTTCAACATTCTTAAGTCCAAGAAACATGGAATTTTGTTATTCAGTCGACGAAGTTATATTCTCAGCTCGACGAACTTGATGTACAAAATTGACGGGTCTAGAGAAAGCAGTTATCAGTTCTTAGGTCGATGATCTTTTATCTCAACTCGACGAACAAAGATTATCTGGTCGACGAACTTGACTTCTCTGCTCGACGAACTCTGGACACAGATCGACGAATTCTGTTCAACGAATTCTGTAAAGTTCCAGACTTAGAAATTTTCCTCCCTCTATCTCTTTTCTATTGCAATAATTCCTAAGTAATCAATGCATAAATATTCTCTGAATATTATCATTAGAAGCAAACATTGATTACGGTCTTCATTAGGATTATTGCTTGCCGTTTTTTCATGAGATAGTTGGGGAAACCAATCAATGCAAATATTCTTCAGGCCGTCAACATTAAATGAAGAAAGGAATTCAAATTTCAAAGGGAAATTACATGGAAAATATAAAAGGGATTTTTCTTCATCTCTCTCGATAGAAGAAGAAACAACAATACAAGAGAATAGAAAAAAAATGACACAGAGAATATACAGACCACGGAGCTCACAGGGCAACAACACTGTCAAGAGATAAGAAGCCCTAGCCCTTGACCAAAGAAAAGAACAGCAAGCTGAAGAAGAAGAAGAACATACATTCAAGATCAAGAGTCTTCTTCCTTCTACATCCCAGAATTCTTCAAAAGACAACAAACACTCTATCTGTCAAGAAGTTCCCGGAGTTCATCTGGTCAAAGCAAAAGTTTGAAGACCTATCACCCTGCAGCAAGGCTTCAACTTCATAAACCATTCTATATCTCATGGGGAGCCTTTGTTAACATCATTTTTCCACTAGAGTCTTCTCAGTTGTATCTGAGAAAGAGAAGAAAAAATCACTCTCTCATCCCCCACTGTATAAAGGATTCTTAGCTCCCTTAAAAAGTTATTCCTGGTTGCAAGTCACCTGATCAAAAAACTTGAGGATTGGTTTTTGAGCACCTGATCAAAAGCTCATTGGTGGCAGTCACCTGATCAAAAACCTGAGTGGATTCCTACCAGGGTGGTAGAAGAGTGGATGTACCTAAGTTTAGGGGAACCACTATAAAATTCTTGTGTTGTCTGGGTTGCTCTTTTTCTTTTGTTCTTGCTGTGGCTGTGCTAGCTAGGTTGCTGTGTTTGTGTTTTTGATTTAATTTCTGCAGCACTAGTAATAGATTGAATTAATTAACAAAAATTTTATAAACCCTAAATACTCTATTCACCCCCTCTAGAGTATTTCAGATATAACCCTTACTTTCAGGTAGAAACCTCTGGGTAGGACTCTCGTGGGGGGGGGGGGAGGAGAAATCCATGAAAAGGAACTCAGGGGAAGAAGATTCCAACACCTCAACCTTCGAGTCAGCCAGTGTAACCTCGCCTCGAGGAATCTCCTCAGCCTGACAATCTCTCTACCACAACAAAAGACGAGGCTCTGCATTTGCGTCATTAGTACCCTTTAGAACAAGCTTACTTTTTTGACCACAGAACAGAGGAGCCTCTACAACATGCTCTGGATCAGCCGACAATCCATATAAATGCAGTCATTTCTCTTCCACAAATAACAAAATGCTAAAAAAATTGTTCGCCAGCTCCCGATGCTCTATAAATGCCAATGCGGGAGAGAAGTCCTGTTCTCGTCCCTTCTAACAGTGACAACAATTAGGTAAAGAATTATAAAACTCCGGCAAACCCTGGGAATTTTGAACATAGCCATACTTGGTGTTCCCAGATGGCGATCCGTCCGACTCTTAAAATTAAGTCAACTCTTGTTGCTGTATATCTCAACACGGCCGCCGCTGTTAACATGGAGCTCGCACCAATCTCTGAACAATTCCAGGGAGAATTTGGAGTCATGCTCTCTGGAAAACGCAACTTGCCCATGATACGTATCATCCCAAGATAAGTAAATTGCGACAGAGGAATGTCGCAAAACCTCAAAATGTCAACCACCTCCTCGCACGACAAAAATCAGAATCTAGACCGTAATTTCATCTTGCGCACCATCAACCAACCCTTATGTGGATTTTGAACTCTTTCTTCAAAATGCAAAACCCTCACTTCAAGATCGGCAGGTATTCCATATCTCTTTTTACAAACTGCAATTTGCTCAATTGTAATAGTAGAGTGCAATCGCATTAGGCTACCTTGTGCATTGCGTTTTGATACCTGAAAATCATGACAATGCATAAATCATGAAAAACAATCACCAAAAATCAAGCACCCAACAGTGTGAATCCACATTCTCGAAAAAGCAAAGATACGGGCCTAGAGGCGTGCACATGCAAATATACGCACCCTCACACACATGCGTGCCCGAGCATGCGTGCACGTAAAGGTTCAAACAAAGAAACACTCGCCCAAAATCACACATACCAAGCGCGTGCAAGCGCACATATCAACACAGATGTGCACACATAACCCGTCATGCGTGGGGCATGTGGGCGCCCTGTTCCGCGCAGGCATACACATTGATGCCCATGTGCACATGCGCAACTAAGCGTACACGCCCGGTTCCATGCGGGCTCGCGCAACACTATGTTTGCACACACGCCAAGTTCCGTGCGGCCGCGCGTGCACTACAGGCGCACACAACCAAGCGCACACCTGCGTGTGCGCCCAGTTCCATGCGAGTGTGCCTGCGAGCACGAGCACTAGCACGGGACCGCGCGCAGGCACAGGATGGCACACACCTTGTGTGCCACCACCTTTGCGCGCCTCTGCCTCCGCCTTTGTGCCTCCACCTCTGCGCGCCTGTGCCTCCGCCCACATTTTTCCTGACCAAATACATAACAACATACCTTGACGTGCACACCAGCGCTAGTGTCTCTCATGGGAACCACTCCATTACTTGCCACCATGATCGTTGCAGAAGAAGACATGAAAAAAATCCTCACTCTTCTCACGCTTCAGTTCTAAGAACCGAGTATTTTAGGGGCATATAATGATGCTGTCATGAAATTTATAGAGAATTGGGGTACATATAACCCACTCCCGATAATCCTCACCAACTTAGTGGGATCATAAGACCACCAACATAAGAGTGACTGCACAACGGCCTCCCCTCCCCGCGGCCGCCTCCCACGGTCACGGGGCTCTGCATGGAAAGGTGGCCACACTAAGGCCTCTGCTCTACGTGGTCACCTGCCCGCAGCCACGGGACGTCACCAGCAAGGGCGGTCGCGCCCCGGCCGCCATCCCAGCGGCCTCCTCTTGTGGTCGTGGGGCTCCGCTCGAAAGGGTGGCCACACCGAGGCTGCACCTCCCTGCTACCACTGGGAGCTGCCAGAAAGCGCGGCAACACCGTGACCTCCTTCTCACTATCGCGGGGCACCGCCAGCGGACGACCGCTCTATGATCTCCCCTACCTATAGCCGCCTCCCGCGACCGTATCCTCTCCCGCCACAACCAACCACTTCGCCGATCGTGGTCCCACCTCCGACGGCTGATTGCCGAAAAGATTGGTCGCCCGCTCACCGTCGTCCAATCATCCCCTCGCGATCGCCCATGTTCATTACGAAAGTAACTACCCGCGTAACTACCCATTAACCCTCATGGTTTGTGTGAAATATTATTTATTAATTAATTACCTACATATAGCCAAAATTATGATAATCATGTACACCCAAAACCATTTTGAATATGGTCTTCAAATAGTACTTTTGGGTGGTTATGGTGTGCGGATAGCCACGTAACCACCATAACCACTTCCTGGAGCCTTTAAAAAGGCTCCAGGACCACCACAGTGCCTGTTAGTGAATCATTACACCCGATGGTTTTATTATGGACTGTTTGGTTGGATTGGAATGTATGACCTCCACCACAATGCCTTTTCTTTGGATGTTTTGGTCTGGTGGTTTGTGCTGGAAAAAATGACACCGCCTCAGTACCATTTAATGCTGGTGTCAATGATTCACTTTTCGAGTTGATTAGTCCCTTTCACTATATATATGATTACTTAAATTAGTACTTATCACACTTTGTGCAAATCCTTTTCTCTTATAGCCAATTTGTGTCAATTTGTTTATACTTATTGTTCATATGATCTGTATTTGTTGTTGTTTCACAACTACTCTTGTTAGGTTGGTAATTTCTTTAACTATGTAAATTTTTATGCTATGTTTGAGCTGCCTTTTCGCGCCTTTGTGCTTAGGCATTCCTTACTTTTTAATGCCTCAGATATGGACCAGTAGCAGTTAGAGCTGCCTGAGTTCGACTCTTCCAGGATTCTGTAGCAGATTTCTTTTCCTCTCATCAGTGGGAGGTTGTCTGTTGTTTTTTTGCTGAATTTGTAGATTATCTCGGTCATGTACTGTTGATGGTATGAGTTCATGTCAGATTGTTGGCGCACATAGCATAGTTCTTTCTATGTAGACTGTTTAGTTATTGTTACTACTACTTTTGATGTGGATGCATTGCTCTGGGAAGGTTTTATGTTATGTTGCATATTAGTTATTTTATATGTATAAAAAAATCCGCACCTTACTCAAAGTCATAGAATCTATTTCAATAGAATGTCACTCTATTTCGAAGGTCGTAAAAATTCTTTTATACTTATACTAACTTTAGAAACTTGCATATCATTAGTTTATTGTTGGATCATCATGCTCGTGTAGGTTAAGAATGAATTAAACTCTACATTTTTCCGCCGCGTATATATATTTTTCTGCTTGAGGACTAGCTGATCCACTGGATCGAGAGACACTGTCCTTGAACCCTAAACTTAAAACATGTTTTTCAAAATAAATTATTTGTCTTTCATGAAAATAAATGAAGAGTCGGAGCTGCCTAAACGATTGCAGTTATCCCCTGCATGGCATGGAATCACGATACATATTTTATCTCACTCTGATAATATATTTAGATATTAAGAAAAATGTGGATTGTGACAGCATAGCACACACTCCCCCACAGGCCAAGGTGAGCGGCAAGGGTTGACCTCATCAAGCAATCACCTTCTATGGCGAGTGGCCGACTTGCCCAAAGGTTTTTCTCTAAGAAGATCCATTTTGAGTTTTCTAATATTCCCTCCAAACAACGACGTTTCGCTTTCAACAACCCAATTTAGACTACGTATAGTAAAACCAAAATACAGGATTCTGCTATTTGTATGATGGACTTGAAAAACTATAAATAGACCCCAAGGGCACCTTTGGAGAAGATCCACTTTTTTGGCTTCTTCCACCTCTAGTTAGTTTTGGTTGGGTTCCATTACCTTCCGAAGTGTTCCTCTCAGCATTGGTTAGAGAGGGGAAGCTCTCTTCGATCTTCCTGGTGTCTGGTGGAACCTCCTCCTGGAGCTTATGGTCTATTCTATAGTCCCATGTCATCAGTGTTGGGTCCATTGTTCCCAATGTCCCTGATTTGTGAGAAGTCAAACAGGTCAATGTCACACACATCAACTGTATTTAATGTGCATTTGAGGTCTTGAGTGCAGGTTAGTGCATATCACATTGATTGGACATGTGGACATAATAAGTGGTTGCTGGACATAACAAAAAATTGACTAAGTCCACAGGCGTTGAGTGGAGCAAGCTCACTCAACGCCAGAGGTATGAATTCAATATTTTCTAGTAGAAATTTGCCTAAGTCCACATGCGTTGAGTGAGGACAACTCACTCAATGCCATATAACAAATAGCTTTGAGTCTATCTCTGCCTAACTGTTAGATAGCCAAAAATTTGGCTAAGTACAGAAGCATTGAGTGTAGTCTACTCACTCAACACCATATAACACAAAGGCTGTGAGTCAGGTTGAGTCAGTCTAAGCCTAGAGAAATTGGCTGAAAATGCGGCTAAGTCCATAGTCGTTGAGTGTGGTCTACTCACTCAACGTCATACAACTTTTAGCATTGAGTGTTGTTGTGGCTGTCAGCACTATAGAAAAGTTGGGCAAAAATTTGAATAAGTCTACAGGAGTTGAGTGTAGCTTACTCACTTAACGCCAGATAATAAAAAAATTCTATAAAGTACTCTGGCGTTGAGTGGAGCTTACTTGCTCAACGCCAAGGCACAAAAATATTTGCTAAGTCAAATAGCGTTAAGTGAGGAAAGGTCACTCAATGCTCTCAACGCCTTGTTGCAGAAAATTGGCTAAGTCCAAATGCGTGGACTACTTGGCTTTCGTCGAGCTCAGATTTGTCGAATTGAGCTCAACTTTCGTCGAACTGAGCCTGAAGTTTGTCGAACGGAGTTTAGCCTTTCCTCGAGCTAAGTCTAAAGTTCGTCGAACTGAATTTATACATTCATCGAACTGAGCTTGTCGTTCGTCGAATAAAGCTCAACTTTCGTCGAGCTCAATACCAAGACAGATAGAATTTTGACTAAGTGTTGTGGCATTGAGTGATACCTACTCACTCAACGCCTTTGGTTCTAATGATTGAATTTTTCCAAGTCCATAGATACTGAATCATGCTGACATCAGCAAAGTCAAAAAGTCAACCAAAATTCAAATGTTACGGAAATGCTGCCAGAGACGTTGGCGGCCAGCTGTTACCATCTTCTGCACTTTCCAAGGAATATTTTCACCATTAAGTGCTGGGGCTCACACACACAACAAAGAGCCGTTGAATCAGGAATTAATGGAAAGCATGTGCTGAATGGCTAAATCTCGACCATCAATCCTGGTGTTGGGGCCCACTGCTCAATTGGCCTTCAAAGAATAAAAAGAAGCAAATCGGCCAGAGCAATAAAATTAATTCTTTGTCTGGGTTTTCTAAAAACGAAAGTGCGACCGAACTTCATCTTCTTACTCGCCATTTTCGTCAAGCCTGAAGAAGTTGTTCTACACAGAGAACCTTGCTGGGGAAAGAGATAGATGAAGCAATCACCATCTACAACAATAGGATTAGAAGTTATTCTGAGGAAGCAGATCTACAAGTTCTGTAGAGAAAAGAAAGCTGGTTGAAGAAAAATTCTATTGCGTACTTATTGTCTTCAACAACAATAGCTTGAAATGATATCTACACAGTCCAAGAATAAGAAGACACAAAGATCTTGCTCTGGTGTTTATTCATTTCACTCTTTATCCCTTCTTCTGTAAAGATTCTTTGTGAATCTATAGTTGTAAGCATGTATTATAAAGGCTAAGGTCTTTATGACATGTGTTTGGATTTGTGCCGGGTGAAAGGTCTTTGTGACCTGGGTTTGGATTAGTGCCTAAGTTGTAGGTCTATGTGACCTGTGTGGTCCTGCGGGATCTGTGCTGTAAGATCTTGAGGAGCTGAGTTCTGGAGGGAGAGCGGAATCTAACACACTGTTAGATAGGTGCAGAGGGACAGTGAATGTACCCAAGATTGGGGAACCACTATAAATTGGTGTGTCGTCTGTGATTGATCTTGAAAGCTATAAACTAACTAAATCACTTACCACAAAAATATGCAAACATGCAAGAAAATTTAAATAGAGACAAAAACCTATTCACCCCCCCCTCTAGGTGTTTAACTAGCCTTGAAAACAAGATTTTCAAGTGGTATCAGATGGCGATTACTCTTTAAAGGCTTAACAGTCTAAGTAGATCTCCAAGGTTAGCTAGAAGTCCGTCTCCATGGGTTCAGGAATGACCAATAGGGAGCTAAGTGAAGTGAGACTTCCAATATGTAGGAAGTAAAATTTTGGCATCTAGAAAGCAAGGGTGAGTCAGTTCATGGAAGATGCTAACCCTAGAATGTATATTACAGTTGAAGAGAGATCATTCATCCCAATGAAGGTGTATGTACTGGATGATAATGTCAAGACCCCCAAGACATATGATGAGATGACCAAGGATGAGTTGGCCCTTGCCTCAATAGACAAGAGGGCAAAGAATATCATTATGAGTGTTGTTAATGACTCTACTCTTCAGAACTTGATCCATTGCTCAACTGTAAAAGAAATGTGAGAAACACTTGGGATTTACATGGAGGGGACAGATGAAGTTAGAGATGATAGGAAGTCCATGTTCAACCAAGAGTATGAGGCTTTCAGGCAATCCAAGGGGTACAACATAACCTTCTATTATGAAAAGTTCTTTAGGATTGTGAATGAGCTGAATGGAAGAGTATTCAGTCACTATGAACTGAATGAAAAGTTCCTTAGATCTCTCTCTAGAGAGTTGAACACAAAAATCTGTGCCATCAGAGAAGTGGCGAAGCTGGGTGAAACAGTTCCTCACACGCTCTTTGGGAAGCTTCTATCATATGAGATGCAGCTGGCTATTAGGAAAGAAGAGGGGAACAACAACAAACCTCAGGCAAGAGACAAGTCTGTAGCATTCAAAGCTGAAGGATCCAGCAAAAGCAGAAGGAAGTCTCCCTCTCCACCAAGGAGAGATGCTGAATCTGATTCTGGAAAATCATAGAAAAGCACATCAGACTGCCAATGGTCTGCCAATGGTCTGATGAATATTTTGCTGCCTTCACCAGGCAATTCCAGAAGTTCTTGAAGAAGCACTGGAGAGGCAGACCTTCCTCCTCCTCACAACCCAAGGATGACTACTACAAGGGCAAGAGAAAATCCTCTAAGGAGGACATGTATGTTTCCAAAACTGGTAAACAAATTTCCTCTAACATGACTTGTTATCATTGCAGAAAACCTGGGCATGTAATAGCCGACTGCCCAGTCAAAAGAAGAGAGCATGGTGAGAAAAAGTATCACCAACAAAAAAGCAAGAAGGAGATGGTTAGTAATGGGCCTAAGTCTATATGCACTAACGAGGGTATCTGCTCCGCATGCCAAAAGGGCAAACAGACTAAGACCTCCTTCAAGAGCATTGACACCAAAGTCTCAGTGAGGTGCTTATACCTTTTGCATATGGATCTGTTTGGTCCTATGCAAATTCAAAGTCTTGGTAGGAAAGTCTATACCCTTGTGGTTGTTGATGACTTTTCCAGATTTACCTGGGTGTTCTTTCTAAGGAAGAAATATGAAACCCCTGATGTCTTTCAGATATTTATCAAGTAAATTCAGAATGAATTCAAAAACACAGTGGTCAAAATCAGAAGTGACCATGAGATTGAGTTTCAGTCTAAGTTCATGGTAAGGTTCTGTGAAGAGTAAGGGATTCATCATGAATTTTTCTCTCCTAGAACACCCAAGCAAAATGGAATTGCTGAGAGGAAAAATAGGACTCTCATAGAGGCTGGTAGAACCTTATTAAGTGACTCATCCCTCCCAGAATACTTTTGGGCTGAGGCAGTTAACACTGCATGCTATGTCCATAATAGGGCTTCTATCACCAAAAGTCACAAGAAGACTCCCTATGAGATCTAGAAGGGCTGAAAACCAAACCTGAGCTATTTCAGGATCTTTGGTTGCAAGTGTTATATACCCAATAATGGAAAAGTCCATTTAACTAAGTTTGTTGCCAAGTCCCATAAATGGATATTTGTTGGGTACAACACTCATAGTAAGGCATATAGAATCTATAGCTTAACTACCTAAGTTGTAGAAGAGTCAATGTATGTTGTTTTTTATGAATCCAACATGGTTAACTGTGAGCTGCCAAACTCATCCTCTTATAGTATTGCAAGTACAGAGCAGATGATGGACAAGCTGACCATCAAGGAAGCTACCCCCACAGTCCAAGAAAATGATGATGGAATGCCTATTCAAAGAGAAGGGGAAAACATACCTGAAGAAATTGAAGACCGACTAGCTAAAAACGCTGAAGATCAGTAAGCTACAACTAGATTGCCTCCAGCTACCAGGCATCAAAGAGACCATCCAGTACACCAAATCATTGGTGATGTAAATCATGGATTCCAGACTAGAAGCAGGAGCATGAATACAACTATCTACTCAAGCTTCCCGTCTTAGGAAGAGCCAAAGAAGTTTGAAGAAGCAATTACGAACATGTTCTGGATTGGAGTGATACAAGAAAAACTAGACCAATTTAAGAGATGTAAAGTTTGGAAGTTGGTCCCCAGACCACAAGGACAAAATATCATAGGGACTAAGTGGATCTATAGGAACAAGTTGGATCAAGATGACATCATTATTAAGAATAAGGCTAGACTGGTGGCTAAAGACTACAAACAAGAAGAGGACATAGACTTTGACCAAATCTTTGTCCCAGTAGCCAGATTAGAAGCCATAAGCATTTTCCTTGCATTTTCAGCCTATCAGGGATTCAGAGACTACTAGATGGATGTCAAGTCAGCATTCCTGAATGGGGACCTAAAAGAGGAAGTATATGTCGATCAGCCACCAGGTTTTGTAGATCCCAACTCTCCTAATTTTGTTTATAAGCTTATGAAAGCTCTATATGGGCTAAAGAAAGCCCCTAGGGCTTGGCATGAAACCTTGTCCAGCTTTCTCATTGAGAATAAATTCTCAAGGGGGAAGATAGACAAGACCCTATTCCTAAGGGAATCAATGGGCGAGCTTATCCTAGTCTAGATATATGTCGATGACATTATCTTTGGATCTACTGATGAAAACCTTTGCAGGAAGTTTGCTAAACTTATGTAAGGGAAGTTTGAAATGAGCATCATGAGTGATCTCAAGTTCTTCTTGGGACTCCAAGTAAGATAGACTGATGATGGCTCGTCCATATCCCAATCCAAGTTCACGAGGGAGCTAATAAAAATATGGTATGGAGAATGCCTCCACCATGAGAACTCTCATGGGATCAAGTACGTCTATAGGCAAATATGAGGCAGGGAAACCTGTTGATGAGTCTTTGTATAGAGGGATAATTGGTTCTCTTCTATACCTGACTGCTAGTAGGACTGACATCATGTATGTCATATGTGTCTGTGCTAGGTATCAGACCTGCCCTAAAGAATCTCATTACTCTACTGTAAAGAGAATCTTGAGATATCTTAAGGGCACACCAGATCTTGCCCTATGGTCTGTCAGTTCTTAGGGAGAATACTAGTTTCTTGGAGCAACAAGAAGCAAACTAGAGTGGCAATATCCACTGCTGAGTCAGAGTATATATCAGCAGGCAGCTGCTGTACTCAGCTGCTGTGGATCCAACATCAGCTCCAGGATTACAACCTTCAGGTAAGTAGAACCCCTCTTTACTGTGATTCTACAAGTGTTATTTCTATTGCTAGGAATCCTGTCTCACATAACAGGACTAATCATATAGAAATAAGATATCATCTTATTAGGGAGCATGTGGAGAAGGAAGACATCAGTCTTGAGTTTGTCGCCACAGACAAATAAGTGGCAGATATCTTTACTAAGCCATTAGATGAAGCAAAGTTCAACACCTTAAAATTTGAGTTGGGTATTGTGAACTTAACATAGCTTCAGGCACTCCCTTTTGCATTTTTTTGTGGTGCAGGAATTATTCTTCTTGTTGGACATACACACTCCCCAGTAGTATCAGTTCACTGATTCTTATACTGAGGGGGAGTAAGTTACTCTAGAGAGAAGAAAAAAAGTTAGCCAGTGGAAGGGAAAGCCCCTATCTGCCTATTCTATAGAAGTCAAAAGGGGGGGGGGGAGAAGAGAGAAGGTCCTAGCAAGGGGGGGGGGAGGTGACATAACAAGTGAGAGAGATGGAAAAGGGGAAAGAAAGATATGTGACAAGTAAGGACAACTCCTTACAACAAAATAGGGGGAGTAAGTGATGCACACCATACAGGCAAGAAATGAGCTACACTTACTTATATCTTATCAGAATTTCAATATTCATTTTGGCTGTATAGGTTGTTTATGTCATTGACCAAGGAAAGAAATGAGGTTTTGACTTCTTCAAATAAGGAGTGATTGTTGGGTTCATTATTCCCAATGTCCCTAATTTGTGAGAAGTCAAACAGGTCAATATCACACACATCAACTGTATTTGATGTGCATTTGAGGTCTTGAGTGCAGGTTAGTTCATATCACATTGATTGGACATGTGGACACAATAAGTGGTTGCTTGACATAGCAAAAAAATGACTAAGTCCATAGACATTGAGTGGAGCAAGCTCAATAAATGTCAGAGGTATGGATTCAATATTGTCTAGTAGAAATTTACCTAAGTCCATAAGCGTTGAGTGAGGACAGCTCACTCAACGACATATAACAAATAGCGTTGAGTCTATCTCAGCCTAACTGTTAGATAGCCAAAAATTTGGCTAAGTACAAAAGCGTTGAGTGTAGTCTACTCACTCAACGCCATACAACAAAAAGGCTGTGAGTCAGGCTGAGTCAGTCTAAGCCTAGAGAAATTGGCTGAAAATATGGCTAAGTCCATAGGCATTGAGTGTGGTCTACTCACTCAATGCCATACAATTTTTAGCGTTGAGTGTTGCGGTGGCTGTCAGCTCCAAAGAAAAGTTGGGCAAAAATTTGACTAAGTCTACATGCATTGAGTATAACTTACTCTCTCAAAGCCAGATAACAAAAAAATTATGTTAAGTACTTTGGCGTTGAGTGGAGCTTACTCTCTCAACGCCAAGGCGCAAAAATATTTGCTATGACAAATAGCGTTGAGTGAGGCAAGCTCACTTAACGCTCTCAACGCTCTCAACGCCTTTTCACAGAAAATTGGCTAAGTCCAAATGCGTGGACTGCTTGGCTTTCGTCGAGCTCAACTTCGTCGAACTAAGCTCAGCTTTCGTCGAACTGAGCCTGAAGTTCGTCGAACTAAGTTTAGCCTTTAATCGAGCTAAGTCTAAAGTTCATCGAACTGAATTTTGCATTCATCGAACTGAGCTTGTCGTTCGTCGAACGGAGCTCAGCTTTCGTCGAGCTCAATACCTAGACAGATAGAATTTTGTCTAAGTGTTATGGCGTTGAGTGATACCTACTCACTCAACGCCTTTGGTCCTAATGATTGAATTTTGTCCAAGTCCACAGATGTTGAGTCATGATGACGTCAGCAAAGTAAAAAGTCAACCAAAATTCAAATGTTGCAAAAATGCTGCCAGAGACGTTGGCAGCCAGCTGTTATCATCTTCTGCACTTTCTAAGGAATATTTTCACCATTAAGTGCTGGGGCCCACACACAGCAAAAAGCCGTTGAATCAGGAATTAATGGACAACATGGGCTGAATGGCTAAATCTCGGCCATCAATCCTGGTGGTTGAGCCCACTGCTCCATTGGCCTTCAGAGAATAAAAAGAAGCAAATCGGCCAGAGCAATAAAATCGATTCTTTGTCTAGGTTTTCTGAAAATGAAAGTGCAGCCAAACTTCATCTTCTTCTTCTCCATTTTCGTCGAGTTTGAAGAAGTTATTCTGTATAGAGAACCTTGCCGGGGAAAGAGATAGCTGAAACAATCGCCACCTACAATAGCAGGATCAGAAGCTATTCTGAGAAAGCAGATCTACAAGTTCTGTAGAGAAAAGAAAGATAGTTGAAGAAAAATTCTACTGCATACTTATTGTCTTCAACAACAATAGCTTGGATTGATATCTGCTCAGTCCAAGAAGAAGAAAATACAGAGATCTTGCTCTGGTGTCTATTCATTTCACTCTTTATTCCTTCTTCAGTGAAGATTCTTTGTGAATCTAGAGTTGTAAGCCTGTATTATAAAGGATAAGGTCTTTGTGACCTGTGTTTGGCTTTGTGCCTGGTGAAAGGTCTTTGTGACCTGGGTTTGGCTTAGTGCATAAGTTGTAGGTCTGTGTGACCTGTGTGGTCCTGCGGGATCTGTGCTGTAAGCTCTTGAGGAGCTGAGTTCTGGAGGGAGAGCCGAATCTAGCACACTGTTAGATAGGCGCAGAGGGACAATGTATGTACCCAAGATTGGAGAACCACTATAAAGTGGTGTGTCATCTGTGATTGATCTTGAAAGCTAAAAACTAACCTAATCACTTACCACGAAAATCTGCAAACAAGCAAGAAAATTTAAATAGAGACAAAAACCTATTCACCCCCTCTAGGTGTTTAGCTAGCCTTGAAAACAAGACTTTCAATCGGTCTAGTGCTCTTTCTTGGGGAAGTAGGTGTTGTTGAAACCAAAAACTCGGTCTCTGTGGAATTCAACCTTGGGGAATGAGTGATCGCACACTTACTTCTCTCCCGCGAGTGAAATGATTAAGGAAAAAGAACAAGGGACATGCCCAAGGGCTCGACGTGGAGGTCCCACCACACACCGAAAAGATCTTAGAGCGCTTCCCCTCCCTAGCCAAATGTCGGGCTATGGATACCTCAGAAAGCGTAAGAAGACCGGGGCACAAGTAAGCATGCCTTCTAAGGTACCCCCTTGGGTCTATTTATAGTTTTCTGAAAACGGTCTGCCAACAGCTAACCTCCGCTGTTCTAAATAGCTATATGCAGCCAAAAGTAGTCTCCCAACAGCGTAACTCCGTTGTTCCGAAAATCTATTTGCACCCCTACAAGGGCAACCAGGTAATTTTGCCTCTGGACCCCACGGGGCGAATTTCTCGGGCAAGGGGTCAACTCACCACCCTACTGGGCAGACGCGGCCTGGCTCCCGTAGATCTCCTTCTATATCCAAGCGAGCGCGAGCCGGGCCGTCTTGGCTCGCCTACCCTATATGAAGGCGGGCCGGCGACAAGGTCTCCTAGACGGGCGCTGGCTGGATAGGTTGGCTCGCACGACTAGTTCACCTAGGCTTGGCGATAGCGAGCCATCCATCTAGATTCGCCCGCTTACTTCTAATGCGGGCCGGTCACCCTGGCTCACCCATTGAGCCTGGTGGACCCACTCGGCGAACACGGGGTTGTACACAATCCCCGCTCTTTTTGAGCTTGACAAAGCTCAGAAAGAATCATCCAACCCCGTGTGTTCAGTGAGTACTTTGCTGAGCTGAAGGGAATCTTTTGGTGGGTCCCACCGGTATGCTATAAATATTCCACCGAGCCTTCGGAAAAAATCCCGCCTATCTTTAACCTTCCTTGTGAACTATAGCTGAACGATACCTGAGTCCGAAGAGATGCGAGCTCTGAAAGTGAGAGTTAGATCTGAAATACTCTAGAGGGGGGGGGGGGGGGTGAATAGAGTATTCTTAAATATTTCTTAACTGCTACTACAACTGTTGCTGTAAATTAATAAGTGCAGAAATTAATAAGCTAGCAAACAATAAACCTAAATCACAAGCACAGCAAGAACAAAAGAAAAGGAGGCAACCAGACGACACAAGAATTTTATAATGGTTCCCCAACCTGGGTACATCCACTCTTCTACCACCCTTGGTAGGAATCCACTCAGGTTTTTGATCAGGTGCTTGACACCAATGAGTTTTGATCAGGTGCTCAAAAACCAACCCAAGTCTTTTGATCAGGAGACTTGCAACCAAGGAATCACTTTTGAAGGAAGATGACAACCCTTTACAGAGGTGGGGGTGAGAGATGATTTTGTCTTCTATTTCTCAATATACAACTGAGAAGACTGTGGATTGATTATAGCTTATGGATCCCCCTGAGATGTAGAATGGATCCGGGAAAAATAAAAGAGCTAAGCTTCAGGGTGATAGGTCTTCAAACTGAATCCTTGACCAGCAATAGTATTCAGGAACTTCTTTGATAGATTGAACTGAAGTTGTCCTTTTGAAGTGTCCTGGAGTACTTGAAGAAAGAAGACTCTTGATATATGTATTGTTGTTCTTCTTCTTCAAGTGCTGATGAGCTTCTGGTCAAGAACTTCTGTGTGTCAGAAAAATGCTTCTTCTTTGACAGAGCAGATTATTCAAGATTGAATGTTTGTCTGCAATCTCTATGTGCTTCTCTGTAAGCTATGCTCTGTGTGAAGCTTTCTCAATGATTTTCTATAGTTGATTCTCTGTGTGTCTGAATGTGTATATTCGTTATTATTCTTCTTCTTTGTGTTTCGAAAATTTGAATGCATGTGCAATTAATGCTGACAGCCTTGAGAATAATCGGCATTGATTTATTTCCCCAACTGTCCCATGGAAAAACAACAAGCAATAATCCTGGAGAAGACCATAATTAATGCTCCTTCTAACAGATACATTCAGAGAATGTCAGAGCATTAATTACTCAGGAATTATCGCATTAGAGTGGGGACAGAAGGCCGGAAATAAATAAGTCTGGAATCGTCGAACAAATAGCAGAATTCGTCGAACTGAGTGCACAGTTCGTTGAGCTGAGATGTTGTATTCGTCGACCAGATGGCTTCTATTCGTCGAGCTGAGTTCCATGATCGTCGAGCTGGAAACTGAACTGCTGTCTCTTTTGATCTTTGCCTATTCGTCGAGGTGGTAAATGTGTTCGTTGACTGGAGTTCAGTAATTATTCTGGACTTGTCAAATATTCTGTGTCGACATAATTACTCCTGTGTGTCGACACAAGTGTTCTGTGTGGTGTCGACATAGCCTTTCCACAATGTTGACTGATGATTTTGATGTCGACACAAATTCTTCTAGTGTCGACTTAGTTGATGTCAACATATACTCTAAGTGTTGACATAAGTATTCTGGTTCCAGAATTCGTCGGGCAGAGAACTGAGTTCATCGACCTGAGAACTATAGAACATAGTGTCGACAGAATGCTGTGATATTACAAAGATTCGTCGACCAAAGAATGGTGTTTGTCGAGCTAAGTCTGGAGAATCTTGAATTCATCGAGTTGAAAATGATTCTGGACTTAGAGAAGAATTGATGAACCTCTGGCAATAGAGTTGAAGTAGAAGTCCAGAATTCGTCGAGAAAATAATGAAGTTCGTCGACCTGAGAACTAGGTTCATCGACCTGAGTTTGGAGAACAGTCTGGACTTAGAATGCTGAAGGTGGAATCCAAGGATCGTCGATCTGAGACTGAAGTTCGTCTAGCTCAGCTCTGAGAATATTTCTCTAAGATCGTCGAGCTGAGAACGACTATCGTCGACTTGAGTTCGACGAACGTCGAACTCATTTTACTTAGTCTCTTGAGAAGTCTCTGAATCTTTAGGAAAACTCTATGTCTTGAGCCTCTAGCAGTCTGAAGATGGCTTGTCCATGTGATGTTGTTACTGAGGACTTGGCCTAGACTCTAGGACACAACTTTGACCCTGACTATACATGTTGGGTCACATCATCCTAAGTTAGTGAACCTAGCCCAAATCAAACTAGGGATCCAACAATCTCCCCCTATTTGGGTGAGGTCACTAATAGACTCAAAACAAAAACTTAAAGTAAAAAAAGCAGGAAAAAGATATATCTGGCAAAGATAATTGACATATGCAGCAGATATATTTACACAAAAGCTTTATTCAGACAAAATGAAATAGTTTAAGATAAAAAGACAGAAATAAAATGATTCATATTTCACTTCTTCTGCTTCTTCTCCTGATGTTTTGCATCCTTGCCCTTGTCTCCTGTCTTGGTAAAGACTATTTCCCTGTTTGGATTTAAAGCTTGTTCCATAGTCATTGTCAAGTCTGCAGCCCCTATAATCTTCAGAGATGTAGCTCTAGGGACCACTGCTTCAGGATGTATTTTCATATAATCATAAACATTAAAAATTTTGTAAGCCTTTTCAAACCTTTTCAATTCTTATCTCCTGTACTTTGACATTGTAGTGTATTCAGAAGTATCCTTCCCTTCAGCCTTTGCCTTGTTGATCAAAGAAAGTCCTACTAGTTCCTGGAACTTGGCCATTTTAGCTGTGTTGGCTATTTCTGGATCTTCATAAGGAACATGAGGAGAGAGTGGTCTTTTAGGGCTTTCAGCTTGTTGATGTTGTTGCTGCTTATGTTGTTGTTGTTGATGATGTTGTTTTCCTAAGGGTTGTTTCCTGTGCTGGCTGCTTTCATGATGAGGTATCCCTTGATGTCTTTGATATGTTTGAATGGGGGCAAACCTTTAAGAACTAGAGCCAGAAGTACCAGCTGCAGGAGGAGGAGGAGGTGGTGGATCTTTCCTATACCTTTGAACTGGTGGAGTAGAGTATCTTATACTCTTCATCCTTTCCTTTTACTGATTCTTAGATAGCCACATCCATGCTGACATCCCCTTGTATGGAGTTATCGTTTGAAGAATGTAGTAAGGGGTGTCATTGTTTGGATTTGGCTTAGGAGCAGGAGGAGGTGGAGCTTTTCTTTTCTTTGAAACTTGCTTCTTCTTCTTTGTATCTTACTCATCTAAATCCTCATCCTCATCTTCATCATCATCATTGTCAGAACCCTGAGGTTTATCATATAGATCATCCAGAGCTTTCAAAGCTTTAGCATAAATAACAGGTTTTTCTGGAGCAGGAGCAGGAGTTGCAACAAGAGTTGGAGTTTCAACAAGAGTTGGAGGAGAAGCTACACAAAAATCAGAACTAACTGTGACAGAGCTTTCAGTTGCTGCCTTATTTTCATCTGCAATATCAGCCAAGATCAGTTCATCTAGATCTGGCATGAGAGAGTCATCCATTACAAAAGTTGGTGCTAAAGACATTATTGAAGAAAAGGGAACAACCACTACTTCTAGAAGTGGAGTGACTACTGGCTGTGTAATAGTAAAACTGTCCCTAAGTTACTTAGCAACTTCTAAAGAAATGGTGGAAGTGTATGGTATAATAGCCAAGGATGGCTTAGTGATCTCAGCTGGAAAGTAATGCATATGTATAGTATCAAAAGTATCAACAAATGTTCTAAATTAACTGTGGGATTAAACATGAAATCACCAATAGTATTAGGCTCTTCAGAATCTGATTCATCAAAATCCATATCAGTTTCAATAAAATCAATCAAATCTTTATCTATGTATTCTGTACATTCTGCTGCTGTTGCTGAAGCTGGAGCATCTACTGCTGGAGCTGGAGCTGCTGCCTCTAGAGCTGTAGCTGCTGCTTCATCATCAGACATCTCCCCTTGCCTGGTTTCAGTGGGAACTGAGGCCAGGCCCCTGGATGAGGATGGGGCAGCAGAAAGAGAAGAAATCTTTTCAGAGAGAGAGAGGAGATGGTGGTAGCAAGAGGTGTAATGGCCTCTACTATAAGGGACTTGAGGAGGGGAGTGATTATAGAGATGATGGAAGATATGGTGGAGTGGTCCTATGATGCAATGGTAGATTATGTTGCAGAAGGTGTAGAAGTGGGAACTATGGGAGGGATAGAAAGTGGAGCAGCAGGTATGTGAACATCTGGAGGGATGGTGGATGTTGATGGGAATGGATGGGTGACATCTTGCATGATGGTATCTGTTGGTAGATGATAAGATGGTATTGAAGATAGATGTGGGGGAAGAGGAGATTGTGGTGGTGTAGAAATGTGGTGTCATGAGGGGAATCAGGAGGTGTTGGTGGTTGAGTATCTTGAAGAGGGGAAGATGGAATATCAGTGATGTCAATTGGTGGAGATGGAGCTGGTGAAGCATGTTGAGATGGAGGTGAAGTAGGAATATGAGGATGTTGTTGTTGTGGTGTTGAGGAGATAATGGGAGAGGAAGGAATTTTTGTTGCTGGAAGAGGGGCTGGAAGAGATGGTGGTGTTGGATGAATCTCTTCAGCAGGTGGGGGAGTGGCTTTAACAGCCCTGGTGCCTTTAGAAGCTAGGGTAGAAGAGGTAGAAGCCTTGGTTGGATTGGTTATTGTCCTCTCCCACCTGCCAAATAAGGTACAGATGAGCCTTTTACTGGCATTGATGAATATGGTCTGGGAGACCAGTGATTCAATAGCTTTCTCCTTGAGGAAGATCCCTAGGATCCTTCCAAAACACACTTCTTTCTTATTATTTTTCTTCCTGATTAGATCAAAGAGGATCTGAGCCCAATCCACTTACTTCTTATTTATTACTGTACACATGACCAAGAATTGATGTCTTGTGATGTAGTCATGGGCAGTATGCTTGTCAAGCAAGACCTTCCCAACAATGTCTGCCAGAAACTTGTATGCTGCAGATAGATGTTTTTTCAACAATTTATTTGGGTTGTCACCAGCATAACCCATCAGATTTAGCATCATATCAAACTCTTTAGAATCAATTTCTAATTCCTCTTCGCCATTTGTCAAACCAAAGATTTCAGTTAAAACCGTGGGAGTTAAGGAGACAGTGTTACCCGCGATTGATCCTGTCATAGTATTGTCTTCAGAAGTGGATGAAGTATAGACCCATTCTCTGATTTTTGTCCTTGCCAACTTGATCCTTGTAGTCATCAGGTTCTTCAGATTTTGTTCTTCCAGAAGTTCTAGAATATATAGGAAGATTGGATCCGAGTGTTGGAACAATTCAAAGTCGACAACAAATCTAGTGTCAAACTTCATAGCGGCTAGAGCTCATGCTAGAATCGCCATGGAATTACCTGCAAAGAAGAGAAACGGAGATCAAGTGCAAGAGAATAGAAAGCGCGGGACGGAGGACGAAGAAAACCTAAATATATGGTTTTCAAGAATATGAATCGACAAACTCCGTTCCACGAAAAGAAAAATAGTTCTTCGAACTAAGGTCGACGAAATAATTTGGACTAAAATAATTCGTCGATCTTATCCAGAAGAATGGAAGACAGGTCGTTGAACTCCGTTCAACGAATATCTTCTGAAGCAAGTTCGTCGAACTCCGTTTGACGAAACTTGTTACACTCACAGAGAGTTCGTCGATCTTTGTTCGACGAATATCTCTCAAACTTTCCCCGATTCGTCGAACTCCGTTCGACGAACTTTGGAAAATTCGTCGACTGCAGACAGAAATCAAATAAAGTCTTCTCCATTGATCATTCCAAGTTGATTCACAAAGAACATATGATTTCTCTCATCCAGAGGTTTGTTGAATATGTCAGCCCTTTGTAAATCAGTGTAGATATAGACAAGCTTGATTTTATTTTTGTCTACACACTCCCTAATGAAATGATGTCTTATATCAATATGTTTTGTCCTACTATGTTGAACTGGATTCTGGGCTATGGCTATAACACTTATATTATCACAGAGTAGGGTTGAATTATTTAAATTGAACCCATAATCTAGTAGCTGATTTTGTATCCAAAGCATCTGTGAACAACAGCTGCCTGCTGCAATATATTCTGCTTCAGCAGTTGAGGTTGACACTGATGTTTGTTTTTTACAAAACCAAGATACTAATCTCATACCCAGGAACTGGCAAGTCCCTGAAGTACTTTTTCTATCTACCCTGCATCCAGCAAAATCAGCATCAGAGTATCCAGTTAACTCAAATTCTGATTCAGCAGGATACCATAGACCTAGATTAGGACAACTCTTTATATATCTCAAAATCCTTTTTAGTAAAATTAGATGAGATTATTTAGGGTTCACCTGGAACCTAGCACAAAGACATGTGGCAAACATAATGTCTGGCCTACTTGCTGTGAGGTATAATAGGGACCCAACAATGCCCTATAAAGTTTCTGATCCACAGGTTTCCCTGGTACATCAGAGTGCACAACAACATTAGTAGTCATGGGAGTTTTCTTTGCTGAGGTATCAGCCATCCCAAACTTCTTTAGAAGTTCTTTAGCATATTTTGCTTGAGAGATGAAGATGCCATCAGGGAGCTGCTTCACTTGGAGGCCAAGGAAGTAGGAAAGCTCACACATGCTACTCATTTCAAATTTGGAATGCATGAGGTCAGAAAATCTCTTGCATAATTTGGAATATGTAGAGCCAAATATAATATCATCCACATAAATTTATACTAATAAGATTTGGTCCTTATGATGTCTAGTGAAAAGAGTTTTATCTACAGTTCATCTTGTAAATTTATGCTCTAATAGAAAACTAGCTAAGGTCTCATACCAAGCTCTTGGAGCTTGCTTTAGACCATAAAGAGTCTTATGTAATTAAAAAACATGAGAGAGATAAGTTGGAGAAACAAAACCTGGAGGTTGTTCTACATAAACCTTTTCTCTTGTAGCACTCCATTTAGAAAAGCACTCTTCACATCCATTTGGAATACCTTGAACCTCTTGTATGCTACATATGCAAGAAATATTCTTATGGATTCCAACCTTGCAACAGGTGCAAAGGTTTGATCATAATCAATTCCTTCTTCTTGCCTATATCCTTGAGCAACAAGTCTAGCCTTGTTTCTCACAATGACTCCTTGGGCATCCAGCTTGTTTCTGAAAAACCATTTGGTTCCAATAACTGAGTAGTTTTGGGGTCTTGGAACTAAATCTCAAACTCTACATCTCTCAAATTGATTTAGTTCCTCCTGCATTGCAAGGATCTAGTGGGGATCCTGCTCAGCATCATGAATGGAAAGAGGTTCAACCCGAGAGAGAAAACAGGCATGCATCAAATCTTGGGTAAGTTGATGCCTTGTCTATACAACTACTGATATGTCTCCAATCACTTGAGATCTGGGGTGATCCATAAGTATGACAAAATCAGTGGGTGGAGTTGGTTGTGGAAGAGCATTTGGAATTAATTCCTCATGTGGAATTGTATTTGCTGTTGGTAGAGATTCATTTTCTTCAACTTCTTCTTCTTCACTTTCTTCAATGGCTTGTGGAGAGGGATGAGTTGGCACCTCTTGGGTGAGGTTTAGTCCATCCAAGGTCTCACACAAGTGGGGTACCTGCAAGTTGCTATTAGTAGAAACTTCTTTCTCCTTGCAATACATATTAGTCTCATCAAATGAAACATGAATAGACTCTTCAATTTTCAATGTTGATTTGTTAAAAACTTATAGGCCTTGCTTACTTGGGAGTATCCTAGAAAGACTCCCTCTTCAGCCTTAGCCTTAAACTTTCTAATGTATTTCTTGTTGTTATTGTGTATATAACAGGTACAACCAAATACTTTAAAATAGTTTATTTTAGGTTTCTTCCCTTTGAGCAATTCATAGGGAGTCCTGTTCTTTAGTTTGTGAATTAAGCTCCTGTTCAGGACATAATTTGCTGTGCTTACAGCCTCTGCCCAAATGGTTAGGGGCATGTAAGCATCTGCAAGCAATGTACCTGCAGCTTCAATGAGTGTCCTATTTTTCCTTTCAGCTACCCCATTTTGTTGGGGAGTTCTAGGAGCTGAGAAGCAATGCCTGCTACCTTCCTTCTCACAGAACTCATGCATAAGAAGAGACTCAAACTCTGTGCCATGATCACTTCTGATCAATGCAACATGAGTAGAGAACTCAATCTGTATGGTCCTAAGAAAATCTGTAAGAACCTTGAATGTATCTGACTTTGATCTCATAAAGAATACCCAACTGAACCTGGAGAAGTCATCCGCTATAACCAAAGTGTAGGATTTCCCTCCTAGGCTTTATACAACAATGGGTCCAAAGAGATTCAAATGCAGCAAGTATAAAATCCTAGGTGAATCACTCTTATTAACTGATTTAAAACAAGTTTTAGTTTGCTTGCCTAATTGACAAGCCCTGCAGAGACCTTCCTTCTTGTAGGGACCAGAAGGTAGACCTCTATCAAGGTTGTGCTTAGATAGCCTAACAATATTTTTTAGATTTACATGACGTAGTCTTTTGTGTCATAAGTCATTCTGATTACTAGTTAAGTTAAGTAAGCAGATATCAGTTTTGGTAGAAAGAAAATTTGCTAAGTATATGTTGTCTTGTCTACTTCCAGTTAAAAATATTTGGTTTTTTTATCAATAATAGAACAAGTGGATGGGTTAAAGTATACCTGATAACCATCATCACATAACTGACTTATGGAGATGAGGTTATGCTTGAGTCCACTTACATATGTCACCTTTTTGAATGTGACAGCTCCTATTCTTACTTCTCCAAATCCATCTGACTGACCACATTTGGAGTCACCAAAGATAACCTTTGGCCCCAGCTTGGACTTGTAGTTAGTTAAGATGTCCTTGCTGGCAGTCATGTGTTTGGAACAGCCACTGTCCAGGTACCAAGTTTGATTTACCCATGGACAACTCTTCACCTACAATAGAAAACAGTTAATGGTTTTTGACCGAGGTTACCTTGGGTCCTTTGTATGGCTGATAAGAAAAGCTGGAAATAACAAAGAATTTAGGTTGGAACTTATATCCTAGAGGGTGATATCTCCTAGGTGGTATGATCCAGTCAGGTAGTGGATTAAATGGTTTCTTAGAAGTATTTAAGTTGATGTTAGAATTGTAGTTTTGATTAAGTATTCCTGGGTTTGACGAATTGCTGTAAGTTCGTCGACCAGAGTTCGACGAATTGGGTTGAGATCGTCGATCTCTGCCCAGAGAATGAACATGTTCATTCTCTGTGCCCCACATTCGTCGATCTCTGCTCGACGAGCCATGCAAAGTTCGTCGATCGCAGTTAGACGAATGATTATTATTATAGTTTGCGTTCAGAGATCGTCGTTCTGAGTTTGACGATCTGTTCCTATATCGTCGATCTGGGTTCGACGATAACTGCTGAACATTGTTATTTTTATCATTCTTCTGATTTTTAATTTTGTCCTTAGCTTCAATTTGTTCTAGAATTTTATTAACCTTATTTACTTGTTCAGTGTTTTTCTTTCCTTTATCAGAGATAAAATTTACAGGTTTTGAAAGATGATTCCTTTGGATTAGGGTTTGTACAACCCCGTGTCCGGCGAGCGGGTCCCTCCAGGGAGGTCGAGCAGACCTAGCCCCACGACCCGCACTCAAGCGGCAAAGCAGATATACGGCAGAAGGGCTGGCCCGCTCCCGCCCATTTCAGGTGAGTGAGCCGGCGAGGCGCGCGAGCGGGTCGCGCGGAGAGTCCCTGGCCAAAGCAGATGAGTTTGGCGACCCGCGACTAGCGAGTCGATCGAGGTCGCGGTGACCGCCGGCCAACCCCCCCACGCGACCTGGCTGCCGGTCCGCCCGACAGAAGACATGCAGGTCGCGACGGTCCGGCTCGCGCTCGCCCAGGGAGGATAAGTGAGCCACTAGAGCCAGGTCGCGCCCGCCTCCCGCGGAGGGGGATTGGAGGCGAGCTGACTCCCCGTGGGGTGCGAATAGCTACTCAGGACAGTGGAGCTTCGCTGTTGGCAGACTAGGCCGGACTGCGCATAGCCACTTAGAACAACGGAGTTTGGCTGTTGGCAGACCCAACCAGGGGTTTTTTGGTATTTTCAGGTCAGTTCTTTTGGTTATTGGCAGTTCAGGTTCCAAAAAAGCTATAAATAAGACCCAAGGGGTACCTCAAAGGGCACGCTGTCAGTGCCTCCTTACTCTCATTCTCAAGTGCTCTCTGAGGGTACCTTAGCTCGGCTTCTGGCTAAGGAGGGGAAGCGCTCAGAGATCTTCCGGGTTTGTGGTGGGACCTCCCTGCCGAGCCCTTGTGTCTGTTCTTTCTTGTCTCTTTCGTTGTTTTTCTTGCAGGAGCAAAGTAGGCGCGAGACCACCCCTTCCCCAAGGGTCGAACTCCACAAGAGGCCGGATCCCGGTTTCAACAGGGTTGTTTCACTGGGTGTGGCTCCTAATCCTAATCTGCAGTTATTTGTTCTAGCATTAACTGTGCTGGTTATATCTAGCAATTTCAAACTTCTGCCATTTAATGATTCTTCTAATATCTTAGCTTTGCTAAGTTCTGATTTCAGAAAAATGATTTGTTCATTTGCAGATTTCAGTTCACTAGATAGATTTGCATTTTTAGAGGTGATTTTATCTAGATCATTCAATTTATCTCTGAGAAGTTTGATTTCCTTCTCAGATCTTATCAAATCTAAGCATAGGTTTTTAAATTCAAATTTAAATTCATCAGATTCAAAATCATAAGATGCTATTACCTGATCTTCAGCTGACAGGTTTTCTTCATTATCAGATTCATCTGTATCCAATCTGCTACTACTTGCATCAATTGCCATGAGGCAAACCTCCTTTGCCTTAACCTCATCTTCTTCTTCACTGGAGCTGGAAGATGTGGATTCATCTTCTGTGTCACTCCATGTTTCAGCCACAAATCCTTTGTCCTTCTTTTTGTGCTTGCTGGAAGAGGGCTTGCTAAAATGCTTGCTTCTTGATTCCTTCTCTTTTCTTCTTTCCTTCTTTTGATTTTCAGGACATTCAGGCATGAAATGTCCTGGTTTCCTGCACCCATAACACACTATCTCTTTAGTGGGGGTTTTGTCATACCTTGGATGGCTGTCATTTCTGAATGACTTCCTTCTGAAGTCTTTTCTTGCCAGTTTGAAGAATCTCTTGGCAAAGAGACTCATTAGCTCTTCATTGACTATTGGGGCTTCAGTTTTTTAAGCAGCCTTGAATGCAATGGATTGTTCTTTCCTTGATGGAGGAGGAGTCTTGTGTTCCACTTCTTCTCTGGACTTGATTAGCTGCTCATATGACTTCAGTTTGCCTAATAGAGATTTAGTTGAAATCTCATTCAGGCATCTGGCCTCCTTGATGGGCCAGATCCTGGTGTCCCATGAGCTTGGGAAGCACATTAGGATCTTGTCATTAACTTCAGTCAAGATGATTTCTTTATCTAATTTCCTTATCTCACTGATGATGGAGCTAAGCCTGTTGTACATCACTTCAGCTGTTTCTGCCTCATCCTTCTTGAAGTTTTCATATTGTGTGATGAGGTTTGATCTTCTATCTTTCCTCTCATCTGCTGAGCCAGCAACCATTTGATTGAGTGAATCCCAGATTGCTTTTGCAGAGGTGCACTCTATAACGCCCCGAAAATTGTGTGCGAGTCGGTCGCGAAAAAGGGTTTTTGGTGCCTGTATAGGTGTACACGGCCTAGGACACGGGCGTGTCCAAGGCCGTGTCTGGCTGGTGATTTTTTTGGCCGTTTTCATCCCGAGAAGGACACGACCAGCAACACGGTCGGATGACACGGGCGTGTCATCCTACACGAGCGTGTGTCAACCCGTGTCCCTACCCGTGTGCAGTTGGGTCGTGTCCGTTGCCGTGGCGGTTATGCATGACACGCCCCCAAACACGGGCGTGTCGAGGAACCCGACACAGGCGTGTCAGGTGAGACACGGGCGTGTCTTGGCCCATGTGCATCTCTCAGTTTGACGATCGTGCCTGGATCGAGGCACACGGCCTGGGACACGGCCGTGTGCCAAGCCGTGTTCAGCCCAGGTCTAGAGAATTTTGTGCAGATCTGAGCCATTCGTTTTCTTTAATTAAGATCCGACGGCCCAGATGAGATCCTGCTCTGTTAAGGCCGGAAATAGGAGGTTAATCCCTCATTTTCTCTCCAAAGCTTTCTCCTTCCAAGGTGAGAGAGAAGAGGAAGAAGAAGGAGATTTCCGGCCGCCGGCGGAGCACCGAAGCACCGTTTCGAAGTCTAAGAGCGGATCCGTGGAGGGAAGGTCGTTGCGAAGAGTTCTGTCTGCGTAGTTTTTCCATGGCGCCAAAACGGACTACAAGTGTAACGATTCTCAACTTGAGCATGTGAAGCTCTTTCTTTTGCATAGGGAACCCCGCTCCCGCGAGTGTGCGGTGAGTGCGTGGTGTTCCTTGGGGTTGATGTGAATAGTCCCCCCTTGTGTTGCATATAGAGTCCGGAATCGTAAGTACGTGCATAGGCATTGTGTGTGAAGCCTACCCGGACGTGTACCGTCTGGATCGATGATGTTGCATTTGCTATGATTTGCCGGAGAAGACTCCGTGATTTGGGTTTTTCGGGTTTCTACGCGGTAGATTGCAATAGGGATCCTTGGAGGTTAGCTTCAAGGCGCACCCGAAAAACTGAGCGGAAACGTGTTCTGCTACCTTGGCGGTCTGGGAACCGGCCTTGATCATAACTGGGTTATGAGATTGTTTTGGAAAATTTTGGGATCCGAGAGAAGCTTGGCCCGCACATAGGACTTAAATTGTATATGCGGCGTGAGCAACGGGCAAGTAGAATTGGACCTAGGCTATGTGGTACGGTGCGAGAAATCCGAAAATGGGCACTGGCTGTAGGCATAGTCGGAGCCTTAGACGGTGGTCAGATAGGCTAAATGCTCACATGTTGTTGCCATCCTGGGGGTGGTGGTGAATGGACTGATTGGTCAGGGTTCATCGTGAATATGCCCTGAGTGCACGGGGTGTTTGGCCGTGCGAGCCTACACCTGTGGCGAAATATAATTGCGCTATATTATTTTATTGGACTAATGCTATGCAGGGAAAGAGCACCGCCGTCCCGAGTAAGGGGCGAGGTCGTTATAATTTGGTCGGCTTTTAGCTGACCGTTGCCTTGTTTGCCACCGTGCGGTGGTATGTGCTTGCAGGTGCTGCGGAGCCGAGCGCCAAATAGCGGGCTGGAGACCATGTTGCTGTGCTGGCCCTAGAAGGCCGTAGAATAGTTGTTTTTACATTTGTCATGTGTGGCCGGCCTGCGAGCCGATGTATGTAAGACATGTTATATTAAGTGAATTATTGTAAGGCCATAAGGCCATGTTCCTTCTCAGTGTTCTTGGGTGTCATTCCTGTTTTGTAGTTGTGGACATTCATATTTATTGGATTCAAGTTTTGGGTTCTTTCAACTTTTAAAAACTTCCGCTAGAATGCTCTGTGTAGGACGAGTAGTCATAATTGGATAGTTTGGGTATTCATTTGGTAATCCTTCCGACTGTCTGTGGTATATGACGTCGGGTTCCAGCTGGACCTTCTATTATATGCCATGCGACAGATGGGGGTGTTACAATTTGGTATCAGACTTCTGGTTACGGTCAGGCTTAAATGAATTCGTGGGCGAATTCTTTTAAGGGGTGGTGAGCACATGTGTGCATCATCATTATAACATTAAAAAGAACTCATGAATGTCCACTTAGGAATGAAAAATTCTCGTGTTTGAGAAACCTGCGCGTTCTTATAATTGCTTTTTGCAATTTTGTTTGGTCACTTATTGGTGTTTTGTACGACTATAGGTGATCGAGAGTGGCGCAGAGCCGGCATAACATCTGGTTTCTGAGGATTATAGTGCACCCAGTGGCGCGCTTGAGACCCCTCTTTTGTTTGAAACCATAAGAAGGATCCTTGAAGTGGTGCTCGCTATGACTAGTGCACAGCAGGGAAGCAATGTGCAACCTTCTGTCCCCGAGATGACTTCAATGTCGGGTGGTGTGTTGGATCAAATGACATTTAGGAGGCCATCAGGT
Source organism: Platanthera guangdongensis (assembly GCA_039583875.1). Classification (NCBI taxonomy): domain Eukaryota; kingdom Viridiplantae; phylum Streptophyta; class Magnoliopsida; order Asparagales; family Orchidaceae; genus Platanthera; species Platanthera guangdongensis. The sequence goes on along the minus strand of CM077149.1, from coordinate 112,796,178 downwards.
CAGCCATTGAATATGTGCTTGGTGTAGGGTACGCACTCAGTTGATGAGTATTTGCAGGCGTTCCTTTTGATAAGCCGCTACCCATGCTTTGAGTTTGAGAACGAGAGGTCTATAGTTGATAGATTCTATAGTGGTCTACATGACGAACTGCGAATTCTACTTCTAGGACCAAAACTAATGGGATTCCGAGCCTTGGTAGAGTCGGCCAGATCTTTGGAAGTGGAAATGAGAAAAATTCACCAGATACCAGTGAGTTGGGTATCGAACTCTGCAAGTCCTATGAGGGGTGCATCTCGTAGAACGCTAAAGAAAAATGTTAGATCATCGACTAGAAAGGTTACTTACAACTGCCATACTTGTGGCAAGAAAGGGCACTTTGCCCGAGAATGTTGGGATGGTGCTCAGAAGATTAAGAAAGCTATGTCAGGAGCAGGTGAGGACTCTAGTACTAAGAAACCACAGTTCAAAGGGCCAAGTTCAAAGTCCGATGTCCGCAGTTGGAACAAGAAGCTGAAGACTTCGAACTCAGCCCCTTCGTCTGGTGCGTTGGGGGCAACCACAAGTCGAGTCCCACGAGCTTGCTATATCTGCGGTAAAGTGGGGCATTTTGCCCGTAGCTGTTGGAACGAACGCTTTTTGTCTGAGAGGAATTCTGAAGTGTACAAGCTGGGTCAGCAAGAGGTCAGAAAGCACGCTGTCGTGGTGACATGTATGGTTTAAAGTTATAACAGTTAACTGTAACCACATGTCGTCCTTATGCATATTAGTTTAGAACTGTTTGTGTTGAGATTTGTCCTGACTTTCGTTTGTTTGGGGAGAGCACCGTTCGTTAAAGGGGGCTTCGCATCTCTGCTTGCCCAAAGGAATTGTTTTGCACGTCGGAATACTTCTTTCGATGGCAAAAGATGTTTCGGAGATGTTGTTGTCTTATAGTACTCAATGCGCGCAAATAGAATCTGTTGCGTTTAGGTCTAGATTGTGAGTCAATAGTTTGATTTACAAGCGTTGTTGATACCACTAGGAGAATTCAGCATGATCTTTAGTATGGTCAGGCTCTCGGAGCAGCAAACATACGTTGATCGAAGTTGCTAGGGGCTCAGTTGAGAGCTAGTCATGAGACGACATTTGCGGGCGTGAAAGGGGTCGTGTAAGACATTGATGTCTGCCCCTCATGTGGTTAAGGTGGTTTAGTGTAGTGCCAAACCGGTGTCACGCTCTCCGTATCGTCTGGTTCCAGAATTCGTCGGGCAGAGAACTGAGTTCGTCGACCTGAGAACTATAGAACATAGTGTCGATTGAATGTTGTGATAGTCCAAAGATTCATCGACCAAAGAATGGTGTTCGTCGAGCTAAGTCTGGAGAATCTTGAATTTGTCGAGTTGAAAATGATTATGGACTTAGAGAAAAATTGATGAACCTCTGGCAATAGTGTTGAAGTAGAAGTTCATAATTCATCGAGCAAAGAATGAAGTTCGTCGACCTGAGAACTAGGTTCGTCGACCTGAGTCTGGAGAACAGTCTGGACTTAGAATGCTGAAGGTGGAATCCAAGGATCGTCGATCTGAGACTAAAGTTCGTCGAGCTCAGCTCTAAGAATATTTCTCTAAGATCGTCGAGCTGAGAACGACTATCGTCGACCTAAGTTCGACGAATGTCAAACTCATTTTACTTAGTCTCTTGAGAAGTCTCTGAATCTTTAGGAAAACTCTATGTCTTGAGTCTCTGGCAGTCTGAAGATGGCTTGTCCATGTGATGTTGTTACTGAGGACTTGGCCTAGACTTTAAGACACAACTTTGACCCTGTCTATACATGTTGGGTCACATCATCCTAAGTTAGTGAACATATCCCAAATCAAACTAGGGATCCAACAAGCTCGCTTAGTGGCCGCGAGGGAGGAGACACGGGAGCAGGTCCTTAATGCGGCCCCGTGGCTGGCGCGTGGATCGCCCGACCCTATCTTTATGTCAAAGAAAGGGAAGATAGTCAGGCAGTCTCCTACGATAGACTCCCCTGCGTCTAGCTCAGCAGTCGGTACTGAGGTTGCCCATGAGGTATGCGGGCCTCCTGTCTGATTTGTCACTCTGCTTCTGATTTTTTTTCTGTAGGAGATGACCCACGAAGATGGAGGCGATAGAGGGGAACTGGGGCATTCTACCCCACTGATAACTGAGCGGGCCATAAGACCTTCGGCCCAGGGGCATGCCCATCTTGCGATTTCCCCGTTGCCAATTCCCCTGTGCTAGGGAATTCTTTTGCAGCCCTTGAAGGCGAGCTTTTCCAGTGCTGGCCGGGTACCTCCCGTCCATCTACCGGCGCGGGCAACTTATCGATCCCCGGTGAGTTTGTACACTCGCTTGCTTATGACTGCTTGCTTTTTCTGATCTCTCCCTCTGTAGGCTTCCATGCGATCTCCTCCTCTGATGCCGACATCAGCGAGGGGTATTCGCCTCCCCCTTCTGCGGATCATATCTCTGAGTACCTGGGCGACCCACAGGACGCTGAGGGGATGAGGAGGTGGGTGATGCGGCTATTTCAGAAACAATCTTTGTTGCTACAGGAGGTTTGCGACATGGTGGACGAGGATAAGGCCGAGGCGGAGGAGCAGTTCGCGGTACTAGAGGGCATGAGGCGCCCAGCTGATGAGGATGGGATTACTTATCTGGGGGTGCACATCATGCGAGCGGAGGAGCAGCTCAGGCACGCCACAAAGCTGGCCGACCTGGCCTAGCGGGAATTATCAGCAATTCACGAGTACTTCTACCCTCGCGTGCTCCCCCGATTCAGGATGCGGGGGCGGGGAGGGTGGAAATGGATCCAGTACTGAGACACCCTCCCCTTCCTCGCCACCGACTGCCAGGTATGGATCTCGCATGTATCTTGGGTCAGCTCACGTGATAGAGCCACAAATTTTTATTCGCCTTTTCTCGGGACATTGAACTCTTGTTTGTAATTATTTGAGATCTCTTACCCGCTGATGGGCTTATGTTCGCTGCACATTTCCTTCATGGCTTGTCATTGCTTAATTTTGTTTAAGCGAGTGCGGACGAGAAGCTCTTGCTCACCTACCCATCTTCAGGCGAGCGCGAGGCTATTGAACAGGCTCGCCCAGTTCGCATGCCTAGTCTTGGCAGGAGCGAGCCAGGCATCTACCAAACATGAGTCGATGTGACTCGACTGCCTCTTAAGGTGGGCGCGAGTTGCTGCTCGCCCGCCTCTTCGGCGGTCGCAAGTGAGCACCGCTCACTGCCGAATAACTTTTGTAGCGCGGTAGCGAGCTGGAAGGAACCCGTGGTGGGCCCGAAAGTTGAAGCGTCAGGCAACGTTTTTGCTATCCGTACTTTTCCCGCCGATGAGACATTTTCCCGCCCTTTTTCTTCCTATAAATTGGCCCTGCCGCCCTTTCTTACCTACCGTATTTAAGACTTCAGTTCCTTCTCTAATTCCTGTGACTCCCGACTCGCCCACTCTTTACGAGAACTACAACGTCCCGCTCGGCGATCTGACTGTGAGATGGGTGGTTGGTGGCAGTGATGCTGACGGGAGAAGCAAATGCGCATGGACCTTCTCTGACCACTATTTCTCCTACGCCGCCATTATCGAAGCCGATTTCTTTGATGTGATCGGCAACTTCATTGCACCAGGCTTTGTGGTGAGGCATCTCGGGGAGGGGGAGAAAATTAACGACCTATCGGGAGAGGAGCTCGCCATCCCCATAGCGCACTTCAATGTGGGCCTCCGACTTCCCCTTTGGCCAGAGGTTCGCCAAGTACTGAAATACTTCAGAGTTGTTCTCGGCCAGATGACCCCCAACTCTATTGCGGTCGTGGTCGGGTTCGACTGCTTCTTGCTGGAAGAGCGGATCGAGTTCAACTTTACGGTCTTCCGCAAGCTGTTCTCCTTCTGGGCGAACAAGGATGGAACCACCTACTTCTCCATCAACCATGTCAAAGTGCGGGAGACGATAAACAAGAGTCATAAATGGCTGAATAAATTTGTCTTCATCAAAGGGGACTTCGACAATGTCCCCTTCTCGCCGATCTACGTTAGCGAGGCTAGGTACCGCCCCCTAGCCTGGGGGCCACGAAGAGGAGCTGTGCGGGTTCTTCCAAGGGAAGAACTTTGAAGTCGCATTCCTCCACAAGAACTTGGACAGCCTCGCCCCTGTCCCGCCTGGGGCAGGTAAGCTACTCACACTTCTTTATTTTTTACTTAGCCCATTATTTTTCTGTTATAATTCTCTCTCTCTACAGGCGAGCAAGACATTCCCCCGCACCCTCCTTACGAGAGTGCGAGAGCCGCTTCTATCGAGCTTGCCCGTGCCGAGGCGGCGGCGGCCGCACATCGCGAGACCTCAGGCATAGCTAACCAGAAGCGGGCCTGCCGCAAACAACCCTTTCCACCTCCACCGTCCAAGAATCTGAAGGCCACGGGTGGCACACATCCCTCAGCCCAGAAGAAGTGCAAAGCTCCGGCAGATCAGCCAGCTGAAGATCCTCCCCCCCCCCCCCCCGAACACCTCGACCGACGGCTCCTCTGGTGAGGTGGCCGACACTTCCAGCTCGCAAGGAAAGGAGCCCGCTGTTAAGCTGGTGCCGAGAGGGCACCATAACTTCGGCTTCGACGAGCGGCCTTTGGACGAGCTTGGCGTTCCCCTCCTTCAGTGGGATAAGGAGGCGAACCGGGCCTCCATCTCCACCTTACTGCCGAGCTGGATGGAGCAGGAGACCATCAGCGGGTAGGCTTACAACTTCTCGTTCGATCTCTATACGTTAGAATGTGTCACGATCTACGACGAGGAGGCTACGCGAGTCCTTGTTCATGAGAGCGCACGGGCCCAGCTCCGTGGCATGGAGCTGGTCTACATGGCGGGCAGGAGGTGCATGCAGCTGGAGCAGAACGCCCCCTCTCTCCAGAAACTCATTGATGAAAAGGAAGAAGCCCGTCATCTCTCTCAGGAGGAAGCATACCACCAGAAGAAGCAGGAGGATGCTGCTGATGTCGTCCTTGCCGGGTACCTGGGAGGGGTGGTAAGTCCCGCGACTTGCACTTATTGCTTTAAGATCGCTTCCTCTTTTCTCAAGCTCATTATATCTCTTCTCGCAGGATGCGGCGACGGCCAAGCGCCTAGGCTTCCAGATCGCCACCCTTGATAAGAAAAAAGAGGCATTACAAGCATGTGTGCGAGAACTGGAAGCCGCAGCAGCTCCTCCGCCGCCCCCAGCAGCAGCTGTCAGCTCGCGCATTACACCGAATATGAGCTGGAGTAGATGATGCAGAAGAATGCTGCCAAGACAGTGAAGTACACTCTCTAGACGCTGGAGTGGGCGAGCCTCATTACGAGCGAAGGCACAGGTCTTTCGGCAAGCGAGGTGGTACTAGAATTATTCCTTCCGGTACCGAAGCTGTGAGACAAGTCCTACCAACCCCTATAGGAGGACTTGACTCCTGGGAGCTCGCCTCGTTGAACCATCACACCGAGCTTCTCTTTGCATCCATATATATATATATATATATATATATATATATATATATATATATATATATATATATATATATATATATATATATATATATATATATATATATATATATATATATATATATATATATATATATATATATATATATGTGTGTGTGTGTTCTCAGTGTAGATGTGGGCTGAGTCCCCAACTTGCAACTTTTGTAATTAATGAAATATGCTTTCCTGAAGTGCTCATGTCTTTGTTTGTGATACTATTTCTTCAAAGTGTTCAAACCATTGTATCTCTGCATACTCAAGGCCTAGTTCGACACTCCCACTCGCTGACTCCAGGCTCGTGTACCGTTAGCGAGATCGTGCGTCCCTTCAGGACTTAGCTTAGGAAATGTAGGGATCTTAGGTAGCCATCCCGCGAGTGGCGACTCATCTCCCCTGTCTAGATTCTCCACCTTACTTGCAAGATAGAGGGGGAGAGCTGGCTTAACTTGTACCTGAGTCACTCAGCTTCGCGCAAACCGGGCCCCATGAAGTCGCGACATGGCCTGAGTTCTGGCGGCCTTGGCCGTTTTTTGGGCGTTGGGCAGTACTGTTAGGGACATCTAATTCTCTTCCCTCTATCAGCCATTAGGAGCCTGTCGATGTGAGATGAGTGCCAATCGATCTTTTGCTTCGGCCGAGCACTGGGTACCGAGAGATCGCCTCGCTGAGCCATAGTCTCGGCTCGTCGGCCTGCCAGGGTCTCAGCTCACCCTTCCCGACCTGCCTAGGGATTGTCGGGCTCAACTCCTTGTTATCCCTATGATCTGTCTCCGAAGTTCGAATGCCCGGGTCCTGGCTTTAGATATCGCCACATCCGTCGAGAATCCTAGCTATGTCAGCTAGGTGGAAGCCTGACAGTGGAAATATCTCGAGACTCAACCCTAGGGTCATAATGACATCCAACGGGGATCCTGGCCCTGCCAGCTAGGTGGAAGCCTGACAGCGGGAGCATCCTAGGACCTAACCCTAAAGCGAGATAACTTTCCTTTGGCGAACCTTCGGGCGCTACCACTGGCCCAATCAGCTAGGTGAGAGCCTGATGACGGGTGTCGGGCATCGACAGGACTCAGCCCCAGGGTCATAACGATGTCCAACGGGGATCCCGACCCTGCCAACTAGGTGGATGCCTGACAGCGGGAGCATCCCGGGACTTAACACCATATCAAGATAACTTTCCTTTGGCCAACATCCTAGTACTACCACCGACCCAATCAGCTAGGTGAGAGCCTGACGATGGGTATTGAGCATCAACCGGACTCAGCCTCAGGATCATAAAGACGTCCAATGGGGATCCTGGCCCTGCCAGATAGGTGAAAGCCTGACAGCGGGAGCATCCCGGGACCTAACCCCAGGGAGAGAACTTTCATTTGGCCAACCTCCGAGTGCTACCACTGGCCCCATCAGCTAGGTGAGAGCCTGACGTCGGCTGTTGAGCATCAACCAGACTCAGCCCTAGGGTTATAACGACGTTCAACGAGGATCCCGACCCTTCCAGCTAGGTGGAAGCCTGACAGCGGGAGCATCCCGGGACCTAACCCCAAAGCGAAAATTTTCCTTTGTCCAACCTCCGGGAGCTACCACCGGCCCAATCAGCTAGATGAGAGCCTGACGGCGTGTGTTGAACATCAACCAGACTCAGCCCCAGGGTCATAACGATGTCCAACGGGGATCCCAACCCTGTCAGTTAGGTGGAAGCCTGACAGCGGGAGCATCCCGGGACCTAACCCCAAAGCGAGATAACCTTCCTTTGGCCAACCTCCGGGCTCTACTACCGGCCCAATCAGCTAGGTGAGAGCCTGACGGTTGGTGTTGAGCATCAATCGGACTCAGCCCCAGGGTCATAACAATGTCCAACAGGGATCCCGGCCCTACCAGCTAGGTGGAAGACTGACAGCGGGAGCATCCCGAGACCTAACCCCAGAGCGAGAACTTTCCTTTAGCCAACCTCCGGGTGCTACCACCGGTCCAATCAGCTAGGTGAGAGCCTAACAGCTGGTGTTGAGCATCAACCGGACTCAGCCCCAGGGTCATAACGACGTCCAATGGGGATCCCGACCCTGACAGCTCGGTGGAAGCCTGACAGTGGGAGCATCCTGGGAACAAGTTGAGGGGGAGAAGGTTGATATCAACCCCAGGAACAAGTTGAGTGGGAGAAGGTTGACATGCTTTCTGATGTAGAGAATGCAATTACCCTAGAGCCTGCAGAACATCCTCTAAGGAATTTAGATCTCTCTCTACCTACTATTCTGGGTGAGGAAGGGGATGAGATAATATCTACCCAACGGGGCAAATGTTCAGTGGTCATTGAAGAAATTCCAATCCGGACAGCCCCAGCTCTACCTCCTCCACCTACTCCTGCTGAAATATTTGCTGAAGATACCATGTTGGGTAAAATTCAGTCTATGCTAACAAAGAAAAGAGAGCACTTTAACAAGTCTCTCAAAGAGGTAACTGAAAAAGTCACTGCTCTTGAAAAAGAGATGAGCAGAGGTTTTGCTGAAATTCAAAATAATACAGATGAATTCAAAAGACTGCTATAGCTTGGCGGAAAAGCCCTAAATCACACTATCACTAGTGTTGGTCAAGTAATGAATCAAGCAGTAACTGTGGCAAACAATCAGATCCATTTGTTGAAGAAGACTGAACATCAAAACTTCAAAACTTGTGAAAAAGTGGGAAAATTCAAAGAAGACACCATAAAAACCCTAATTGTAGAAGTCAGAAAGGGGGAGGACAAGGCAAAAGAAATTATAGACAAGAAAGTTCAAGATATAAAAAATCAGTGGGGTGAACAACTGCAAGAGATCAATACAGGTGTTGAAAAGCAGATTAAGGGGGTAAACTTATATACTTTTGAGACTGCTGTGTGGATGCATAACCAAATCTTCCCAGATTTTCAAGTTGATCCCAATACACCTCCACCTCCACATCTTGACCCAAATATCTTCGAGCCTACCTTCTCTGCTAGACCTGAACAATATAAATTTCCTCCTGAAAGCTATTCCCAGGTCTGGACTCATGATCAACCAGAGATTCCCCAAGAACTACCTCCTGAAGTGCAAGCGCAAAATAACAGGAAATATGGTGATGGTGCTTCTGCAAGCAGATCCATTCCCAGTTAAGGTGGAACCTAAAGGATTGAAAAAGAATTTGTTGAAGTTTGGAGTTCAACTTCAAATTCTCTTATTCTGGACACCCTGATGCTGATTGTGGATTTTAATGAAAATAAAGATGATCATTACAGTCACAAAGAGTGAGAGCTGTATGAAAAATCTTTGACAAAGAGATGGATTTATGATTGAGAATATGGTCGTAATAATCCAAATGCTCCTCCTCGACCTCCTAAGTACTATCCTAAGCCATACAGTTATCAGAAGAGACATCAAGAGAAGAAGGAAAGATAACACCAACAACAATACCAATGATTTGAAATTTTCAGTTTTATAGAATTTTGTGGACTAAGATATTTCTGTGGACAAACTCTCTCTATATATATATATATATTTGAAATTTGTTGATCTTATTATTTCTTCTGTCATTTGATACATTATCTAACTTATTAGTTAATTATTTAATTATCTTGATATAATTCACCTTAGTGTAGAGGGTTCTGACTTCGAAAAAAAGAGGGAGATTGTTCGGTATTGTATCCACAATAACCTAGATTTGTGTGAAGTCACCCTTGAACTAAGATGAACTAAGTTTGTATATGATGCTGTATTTTAGTTGAGTGCTTGCAGGTCATTATTACTAAGTGTAGATCAATGTCAGTTTATAATGAGTCACTAAACACAGGACCATGCAATATAATCCCTCATTGTGTGATCCATGATGTTGACTCATGTATAACCTATCTATTGAGATGCACTTCATTTTCAAGTACTAAAGAAATGGAAGAAAGCAAGGGTTGCTGGTTTCAACAAAGAAGAATGAAAATTTTTCTAAAAAAATTCCCAAGTCCATTTCTCGAGAAATGACATGTATTTCTCGAGAAATCTAAGTACATTTCTCGAGAAAGCAAAGCTGTTCTCGAGAAACCATAAGACTTCTCGAGAAATTGTGTGAAAATATTCTAAGTCTTTTTCTCGAGAAATACCACGAAGACTTCTCGAGAAACCAAGTCATTTCTCGAGAAAGAAAAACAGTTCTCAAGAATTCAAAAGTGTTTCTCGAGAAACCAAGTAAATTTCTTGAGAAATCAAGTCTTTCTCGTGAAATAAGTCTTTAAGTTCACAAAATTTTCGTTAAGTAAATTTCTCGAGAAGGTCAGGCCATTTCTCCAGAAAGAAATTCATTTCTCGAGAAATCATATTCTTCTCGAGAAATCTATCCTAAATTCTAAATTTGCGCTAAGTACTTTTCTCGAGAAATATTATCCTTCTCGAGAAATCAGGTACTTTCTTAACAGAATTTTCACCAAGTCTTTTCTCGAGAAGCCATGTTTTTTTCTCGAGAAAGCTAATCAGTTCTCGAGAAATATATTTCTTCTCGAGAAATAGACTTGCAGAATTTTCTTCTCAAATCTTCTGACTGGATTTCAAATTAATCTAAGTTAATGATGGTTGATCCACATGGATCTTTCCTTAATGACTTATGACTGTTAGATAATGTTCTATAAATGGTTTTTTAAGGATTCATTAACCCTAATCACAAGAAGAATCTTATAAAAATCAGAATCAGAATCAGAATCTCATTCGCAATTTCTAAATTCGGCAGAAGCTGTCGTCTTCATCACCGTTTTTCTCTACTGCTTCTCTATTGATCCAGCGATTAAATCAAAAAAAAGATTCGACTGATCCAAGACTAAAAGATTCTTCAACATCTACTTAATAGTGTCGGATTCAAGGTTCTCAGATCCAGTTTTCTTGGTTTTCTTCCTCAACATATGTTGGATCTCTAGTTTGGATTTGGGCTAGGTTCACTGAGTTAGGATGTCTTTGACCCACCTTGTATAGTCAGGGTCATTGGTTGTGTCCTAGAGTCTAGGGTTTGTCCTCAGAACATCATCTTGTGGACCAGCCATCCTCCAGACTGCCAGAGAAACTCAAGACTTAGAGATATTTTCAGCTTAAGGAAAAGTGTTCGACGTTCGTCGATCTCAGCTCGACGAATCATATTCCTTGCTCGAAAAACTCTGATCTACTATTATACTTAGATATATTTTCAGCTCAAGGAAAAGTGTTCGACGTTCGTCGATCTCAGCTCAACGAACCACATGCCTTGGTCGACGATTTCTGGTCTACGATTTGAATTCTTCTCAGTCAGAGACTTCTCAAATTCTAAGTCTACAATCATTCTTCGTTCAACGAATTTGGATCTTTGCTCGACGAATGATAATTATCAGTTCGACAAAGGTTGAAGTAGAATTGACAAGTTTCCCTTGAAGACTAAGTGCTATTGTCTGGTCGACAAACTCATCAGCTCAGCTCGACGAACTATGAACTCAGCTCGACGATTCCTGTTCTTCGTTCTACGAATCTAGTCTAGGTCTTCTACAGTTTTCCGTCCCTTTTCTTGGCGATGATTCTTGAGTAATTAATGCCCAATCTTCTCGGTATGTTACCATTAGAATGAGCATTGATCAAGGATTATTACATGTCGCTTTTCCATGAGACGGTTAGGGAATTCATTTAATGTCGCTTCCTTCCCAGGCCGACTGCATTTACTGCTAAAGATTCAAATTTCGTGCTTGTTGTTTTTCAGTAAGAGTTTACAGAAAAGAACATATCAAGTAATCTTGCTGATACAGAGATCACATTCAAGAAATCTTACAGAAATCAAAGATTTTCACACTGCAATCAGCCTAAGCCAGAGAACATCATCTTCAACCCTACATGATAACCTCAGTAGGACAACAATATCTCTATCTGTCAAAGAAGTTCCTGAAGCAATCTTTGGTCAAGGTAATCAAGCTTTTGAAGACCTGTCACCCTGAAGCAGTGCTCCAGATTTCTTGATCCATTCAATATCTCAAGGGGAGCAATCTACTGAAATCAATCCACTTGTCTTCTTTAGTTGTTATTGAGAAAGAGAAGACACCATCACCCCTTTTCCATCCTCTGTATAGGGTTTTAAGTCCCTTCAAAATTATTCCTGGTTGCAAGTCTCCTACCAAAAGACTTGAGGTTTTGGTTTTTGAGCACCTGAACAAAAGCTCATTGGTGTCAGGCACCTGATCAAAAACCTGAGTGGATTCCTACTAGGGTGGTAGAAGAGTGGATGTACCCAGGTTGGGGAACCACTATAATTTCTTGTGTCGTATGGTTGCCCTTTTTCTTTTATTTTTGGCTGTGTTCTGTGATTTGTTAGGTTGCTGTTTTTATTACTTTGTTTTGCTAACCTGTTCACTTATGCTTACACCAAAAGTTGTAAAGATTTTTTTTAAGAGACCACAATACTCTATTCACCCCCCCCCCCTTTAGAGTATTTCAGATCTAATCTTCACTTTCAATTGGTATCAGAGCCAGGTTGGTTGGTTATTGATTGGTTGCACAGGCTAACACCTGAACCATAAAGATCCCTCTTGTTAGATCTGATTATTTTGTTTCAGTTATTAGATTTATCTCTTCACAGAATGGCTCAAAATAAAGATTATGCAAGCATCAAACCTCCAGTATGCAATCTTAACAGATTTGCCATCTAGAAGGCAAGAATCAAATTATATATGAACTCTATTGATGAAGATATCTACAATTCTATTTTGACAGGTCCCCCCAAAGTCTTCACATTTTCTGCAACATCTTCAAGCACAACAGCAGTGCCACCACCTGAGTTCACTGAAGCCCAGAGGAAAGCCAAAATTGTAGATGCAAAAGAAATGAACATCTTGGCTCAGAATATGTCAGATGACATATTTCAGAAGGTGGCTGAGTGCACCTCAGCCAAGGCCATTTGAGATTCCCTCAACCAAATGGTAGCTGGTTCAGCTGATGAAAGGAAAGACAGGAGATCCAATCTCATATCCCTGTATGAGAATTTTAAGAAGGATGAGGCTGAATCAGTTGCTGAAATGTACAATAGGTTGAGCTCAATCATCAATGATCTTAAAACCTTGGATAAAGATATCACCCTTACAGAGGTGAATGACAATATCTTGATATGCTTCCCTAGCTCTTGGGACTCAAGAATCTGGCCTATCAAAGAAGCCAGAAGCCTAAATGAGATATCAACTGAATCACTGCTAGGCAAACTCAAATCTTATGAGCAGTTGATCAAATCAAGAGAAGTAGCTGAATAGAAATCAACAACTCTAGTGAGAAAAGATCACATCATAGCTTTCAAGGCATTAGAGGAAAGTGAGACTTCAACATCCAATGAAGAACTAATGAGCCTCTTTGCAAAAAGATTTTATAAGATGACTAGAAAGGACTTCAGAAGAAAATCATCCAGGCAGGATGATAAGCCCAAATATAACAAGACACCAACCAAGGAGGTTCTGTGCTTTGGATGTAGAAAGCCTGGACATTACATCTCTGCATGTCCGGAAAACCAGAAGAAGGAGAAAAGCAAAGAAAAAGACTCTAGGAGAAAACACAGCAGTAGACCCTCCTCCAGCAAGTACAAAAAGAGAGACAAAGGCTTTGTTGCTGAAACATGGAGTGATACTGAAGAAGAATCATCCTCCTCTAGCTCAAGTAAAGAAGAGGAAGAAGAAAGATCCAAGGAGGTTTGCCTTATGGCAATTGATGCCTCTAGGAGCAGTTCAGGATCAGAAGGTGAATCTGAAGATGATGCAGCCTCAGAGTCAGAGGCAGATCCGGTTCTTTCAAGTTTTGATTACAATTCTGATTCATTTAAAACTGAATTCAAGACTATGTGTTTAGATTTAATAAGTTCAGAAAAAGAAATAAAAACCCTTAGAGAAAAACTGGGAAACTTGGAATTTGTTAACTCAGAAAATCTCAAACTAAAAGATCAACTAACTTCAGCAAATGAGCAGATAATCAAATTAAAATCTGATTTATGTGAGGCTAAATAACTTGAGCAATCTCTCAATGGGAGAAGTATCAAGCTGATGGACATAACATGCACAGTAAATGCCATATTAAATGGCAAGCTGGGCTTGGGTGCATCATCAGGTTTGCCCCCCATAATTAAGAAAAATATCCTTTCAATACCCATTAAATTTGTTTCTACCAAGGGAAAAAAGAAGATAATAAATAAACCAATGTCTGAAAACAATCCAAAACTCATAGACAAGAGCAATGAAAATCAGAAAACAGCTAATAAAAACAAAATTCAGCAGCATTCGTCGAACTCAGATCGACGAAATGTGGCTCATTCGTCGAACCTAGATCGATGAACGCTGAACGCAAACTTTAGTAATAATAATTCATCTAACTATGATCGACGAACTTTATATGGTTCGTCGAGCAGAGGTCGACGAACATGGGGCGCAGAAAATGACTATTGTCATTCTCTGAGCAAAGATCGACGATCTCAGCCCTATTCGTCGAACTCTGGTCGACGAACTTACCGAAACTCGTCGAACCCAGAAGGAGCAAACATAAATCATTTCTCTTACAAAAATTCTAAGTCAGATAATAAACCATTCACTCTAGTAGCTGATTGGGTTATTCCACCTAGGAGATATCACCCCTTAGGTTATAAATCTCAACCTACTTTGTCAGTTATATCTAGCTTTTCATTTCAACCAAATAAAGGACCCAAGGTAACCTGTGTCAAGAACAATTAACCATTGTTTTTCATTACAGGTGAAGAGCTGTCCAAGGGTGAGTCAGACATGGTACTTGGACAGTGGTTGCTCCAAGCATATGACAGGCAGCAAGGACAATCTATCTAATTATAAGTACAAGCTAGGACCAAAGGTGATCTTTGGTGATTCAAATTGTGGCCAGTCTGAAGGATATGGAGCAGTAAAGATTGGAACACTTACTTTCAAGAGAGTAACATATGTAAGAGGACTCAAACATAACCTAATATCCATAAGCTAATTATGTGATGAAGGTTATCAAGTACACTTTAACTCTACCTCCTGTTCTATTATTAATAATGAAAACAAAACTGTTTTAATTGGAACTAGACAAGGTAACATATATCTTGTAAATTTTATCTCTGCCAAAATTGATGTTTGTTTACTCAATATCACTAGTAACCAAAATGAGTTGTGGCATAAAAGATTAGGTCATGTAAACCTTAAAAATATAGCTAGGTTATCTAAAGACAACCTTGTTAGAGGCTTACCTTCTGGTCCCTACAAGAAGGAAAACCTATGTAGGGCTTGTCAATTAGGCAAACAAACTAAAACTAGTTTCAAATCCATTAATAAGAGTGATTCACCTAGGATTTTGTATTTGCTTCATGTGGACCTATTTGGACCCATTGCAGTACAAAGCCTAGGAGGGAAGTCTTATACCTTAGTAATTGTTGATGAATTTTCCAGATTCAGTTGGGTTGCCTTTCTGAGAACTAAGTCAGATACATTCAAAATTCTTACAGATTTTCTCAGGACCATACAGATTGAGTTCTCTACTCATGTTGCATTGATCAGAAGTGATCATGATACAGAGTTTGAGTCTCTTTTTATGCATGAGTTCTGTGAGAAGGAAGGTATCAGGCAGTGTTTCTCAGCTCCTAGAACTCCCCAACAAAATGGGGTAGCTGAAAGGAAAAATAGGACACTCATTGAAGCTGCAGGTACATTATTGGCAGATGCTTACATGTCTCTATCCTTTTGGGTAGAAGCTGTAAACACTGCTAACTATGTCTTGAATAGAAGCCTCATACATAAGCTGAAAAACAAGACCCCCTATGAATTGCTTAAAGGAAAGAAACCTAAAATCACATATTTTAAAGTTTTTGGTTGTATATGTTATATTCACACAAACAATAAAAGGTATATTAGAAAGTTTGAGGCTAAGGCTGAATAAGGGATTTTTCTAGGATACTCCCAAGTAAGCAAGGCCTATAGAGTTTTTAATAAATCCTCTTTTAAAATTGAAGAGTCAGTTCATGTATCTTTTGATGAAGCTAACATGTCTTATAAGGAGAAAGAGATTTCTACCAATAGCTCTTTGCAGGTTCCATAATTGTGTGAGTCTATGGATGGACTAAACCTTACCCAAAAGGTGTCAACCCATCCTTCTCCACAGGTTGCTGAAGACAGTGAAGAATAAAATCAAGTGGAAGTAGCTGAACTTCCCTCAATAGCTAATAACATTCCTCAAGAGGAATTAACTATAGAAGCTGTTACTGAACAAACTCCACCCACTGATCTTGTCACACTTAGAGATCACCACAGATCTCAAGTGATTGGAGATATTTCAGCAAGTGTACAGGCAAGGCATCAACTCAACCAAGACTTGATGCATGCCTGTTTTCTCTCTTAGATTGAACCTCTCTCCATCCATGAAACTGAGCAAGATCCCCACTGGATCATTGCAATGCAAGAGGAACTAAATCAGTTTGAGAGATGTAGAGTTTGGAATTTGGTTCCAAGACCTCATAACTACCCAGTTATTGGAACCAAATGGGTCTACAGAAACAAGCTAGATGCTCAAGAAAACATTGTAAGAAACAAGGCTAGGCTTGTTGCTCAGGGCTACATGCAAAAGGAAGGAATAGACTATGACCAAACATTTGCTCCTGTTGCATGGTTAGAGGCCATAAGAATATTACTTGCCTATGCAGCTTACAGGAGATTCAAAGTTTTCCAAATGGATGCCAAGAGTGCATTTTTGAATGGAGTGCTTCAAGAAGAGGTTTATGTGGAACAACCTCCAGGTTTTATCTCTCTAACTCAACCCTCTTTTGTGTTTAAATTGCATAAAGCTCTCTATGGTTTAAAGCAAGCTCCAAGAGCTTAGTATGAGACCTTAGCAAGCTTTATTTTAGAGCATAAATTTACAAGAGCAACCATAGATAAAACTCTTTTCACTAGACATCATAAGGACCAAATTTTATTAGTAAAAATATATGTGGTTGACATCATCTTTGGGTCTACTGATCCCAAATTATGCAAGAGGTTTGCTGACCTCATGCATTCCAAATTTGAGATGAGTAGCATGGGTGAGCTTTCCTACTTCCTTGGTTTCCAAGTAAAGCAGCTCCCTGATGGTATCTTCCTATCCCAAGCTAAGTATGCTAAAGATCTTATTAGGAAGTTTGGGATGGGTGATGCTTCAAGAATGAAAACACCTATGACTACCAATGGTGTTGTGGATTCTGATGCAGTAGGGAAACCTGTAGATCAGAAGCTTTATAGGGGAATTGTTGGATCCCTATTATACCTAACAGCTAGCAGGCCTGATATCATGTTTGCCACATGCCTTTGTGCTAGGTTCCAAGTGAACCCCAAAGAATATCACCTTATTTTCTTAAAAAGAATTTTAAGATATATAAAGAGTTGTCCAAATCTAGGACTCTGGTATCCTGTAGAGTCAGAGTTTAAGTTAACTGGATACTCAGATGCTGACTATGTTGGATGTAGAGTTGACAGAAAAAGTACCTCTGGAACTTTCCAGTTCCTGGGTATGAGACTTGTCTATTGGTTTTGTAAAAAGATCTATGTCTACATCAACTGTAGAAGCAGAATATATGGTTGATGGCAGCTGCTGTTCACAAATATTATGGATACAAAACCAACTCTTAGACTATGGTGTCAACTTAAATAATTCAACATTATTTTGTGATAACACTAGTGCTATTGTTATAGCACAGAATCCAGTTCACCATTCTAGGACTAAACATATTGATATAAGGCACCATTTCATTAGAGATAGTGTAGACAAAAAGAAAATTAACCTAATCCATATTCCTACTGATTTACAGAGAGCAGACATTTTCACCAAACCCTTGGATGAGAAAAATCATCTGTTCTTTATAAACCAACTGGGAATGATCAATAGAGAAGAGTTAAATTAGTTTCTGTCTGCATTCGACGAATTTTTCAGAGTTCGTCAAACGGAGTTCGATGAATTAGGGAAAGTTTGAGAGATGCTCGTCGAACGGAGATCGACGAATTCTCTGTGTGGAAACAATTTTTGTCGACCGGAGATCGACGAACTTTGCTTCAGAAGACATTTCGTCGAACGGAGTTCGACGAACTGTTTTCATTTCTTCTGAATGAGATCGACGAATTATTTATCTATAATTTATTTCATCGACCTCAGTTTGAAGAACTATTTTCTTTTTCGTGGAACGGAGTTTGTCGATTCATATTCAGGAAAACCCTATATCTAGGTTTTCTTCGACCTCCATCCCGCACTTTCAGTTCCTGTTGCACTTGATCGCTGTTTGTCTTTCTTACAAATAATCAATGGTGGTTCCAGCAAGCACCCTGGCTACAATGAAATTCGATACAGGATTTGATATGGATTTTGATTCATTTCAGCATTCAGATCCAATATTTCTTTACATTCTGGAACTTCTGGAAGAACTGAGTCTCAAGGATTTTATGACCAGGAGAATCAAACTGCATGCGACAGAGATTAAGGAATGGGTATATACATCTTCTGCTTTTGAGGACAATATCTTAACAGGGAATATCGGGAGCAATGTTATCTCTTTATCCGCAGCCGTTATTTCTGAATTTTTTGAGTTGGTGAATTGAGAAGAAGATTTGGATGTAGATTCTGATAAGTACAGTTCGATGCTGAAACTGATGGGGTTTACTGTGAGTAACCCTGACAAGCTGTTAAAGAAATAACTTTCTGCCGCCTACCAATTCTTGGTGGATATTGTGGGCAAAGTGTTGATGGGCAAGCACACCGCACACGATTACATAACAAGATATCAATTCCTTATCATGTGCGCGGTCGTCAACAAAAGTCAAGTTGATTGGGGCAAGATCTTCTTTGCTTTGATAAAGAAGAAGAACAGTAAGAAAGAGGTATGCTTTGGAAGAATCCTGAGGATTTTCCTTCAAGCAAAAGCTGGTGAATTCTTGGTCTCCCCGACCATATTCATCAATGTCAGCAAGCGCCTCACATGCGCTTTGTTTGACAGATAGGAGAGGATGATCTCCAATCTATCCAAGGCTTCCTCCTCCTCCATCCCAGCTTCTGAGAGCACAAGGGCCGTGAAGGCCGCTCCCCACCCTGCAGGAGAGGTTATCCCTGTTGGGTATATTGGAAAATGTGTACCAGATTTGGAGATGCCTCACCCTACTCAATGATATACATCAAGGTGTATTTGATGTGCTTTGAGTTTATATGTGCAGGTTAAGTAATTGCAGGAAATGCAGAAAAGTTTTTAAGTCCATGTGTCGACACCTAGAGATGCAGTGTCGACACTTATGAAGGCTTGTGTCGACACCTAGAGAAGCTGTGTCGACACTTGGAGTATTTGTGTCGACACTAGGAAAGGCAGAGTCGACACCAGAAGAAAAGTGTCGACACATACAGGCTGTGTCGACACACTATGAAGAATACTCAACATATATCATGTCGACACTTAGAGGTAGTGTCGACACCCAGATAAGCTTAGTCGACATCCAATGTGTCGACACCAGGAAGCTGTGTCAACACACTGAAGGCATTGTCGACATCAACTGTGTCGACAGACAGGACTTGTGTCGACACACAGCAAGTTTCAACACAGTTAAAGTAAAGAAGTACTTGTGTCGACACAAAGGAGATGTGTCGACACTCAGCTAGTATCAACAACAAAAGAAGTTGTGTCGACACAAAGGAGATGTGTCGACACACAGCAGAATTCAACTAAGTTCTAAAGAAGAAGTAATTGTGTCGACACACTCAATCAGTGTCGACATATTCAACAGGAGCAGTGTCGAGAAGCTATTACAACAACAAAAGGAGTTGTGTCCACACCACCAAGGCAAGTGTCAACACTTAGTTCACTTGTGTCGACACTTGGTATATTTGTGTCGACACATAATGAAGATCAGTCTCGACACATTCAGACAGAGACAATATTTTCAAGAAGTGACTGGATGACTTGACAGCTGCCATTTCAGCCGGTTTTTTGCAACTGTCAGAGCTATCAGAAGTTCGTTAGAAACCAGATCAGCCGGTTACCTTGGAGTAAGACTATATAAAGGCCTTTCTCCTTCTACAGTGATGAATCGATCAATCAAAGAATTGATCAATCAAAGAATCGATCAATCAAAGAATCAATCAATCAATCAATAAAAAGAATCAATCAGAAGATTAAGAAGAAAAGACAGATCCAGAGAAAACTGTAAATCAGTATTTTGAAGAAATTTCAGATTTACTTGGAGAGAGAGAACTCCAGTATCTGAAATCAAGAAAGAGACGTGATAATCAAATCTCTTAAGAAGCAGGTTCTGAACCAGACTGCAAAGTAGGATCCAGATTTAATTCTCCATCCTAAGAAGGAAGTTGTCAGCCGGTCTACTTCAAGAAGATCATCTTTACTGAGTTCAGACTCAAGAAGACTTGAAGAAAGCAAAGACAAAGTTGATCTCAGGAATCAGTGCTATCAAGAACTGATCAAGAAGATTGCCCTCTTCATTCTCTCAAAAATTGAGTGGTGATCTAAAACTTTTTATTATCTTTTTGTAGGATCCTAAGGGATCTGAGTTGTAAGCCTAAATTTATAAAGGCTGAGGTAGGGCTTTTGAGCCTGAGTGTAGGAGAATCAATTCTCTGAGTGTAGGCCTTGTTGAAGGCTGAGGTAGGGCTATTTATCCTGAGTGTAGGTCTTGTTGAAGACTGAGTGGTAGGGGTTTGTGCCTGAGTTGTACGAATGGGGACACTCTGAGTTGTAGGAACCTGGTTTGGGGTTTTGAGTTGTAGGATCTGAGGATCTGAGGAGAAGTGCAGAAGTTAGGCCGAATCTAGTACACTACTAGATATGCAAAGGGGGAAAGTGGATGTACCCAGACGTTGGGGAACCACTATAAAAATCTATGTGCACTCTGTGTTTGATTATTTCTGTGATTGCTGAGCTAACTGTGCTGAATTATTGTAGAATATTGCAAATACAGGTTTAATTGTACATAGTTTCTGTCTTAAAATTAAAAAGAAAAAGTACACCTATTCACCCCCCCCTCTAGGTGGTTAGACACTATTTCTTTCAAGTGGTATCAAAGCAAGGTTACTCAAAAAAGGGACTTAACAGTCTGAGTAAGATCCTGTAGGCAGTTGCAGAACAAACAAGAATCAAGAAAATGAGTTCTAGTGAGAATCACAAAGAGCTGGGGTTCATGAAATTGCCAATATGTAGAAAATAGATATTTGGCATATGGAAAGAGAGGGTTAGACTCTTTATGGAAGCTTCTGACCCAAGGATATATATTACAGTTAAAGAAGGCCCATATGTGCCAATGAAGATATCCATTCTGGATGCAAATCAGAAAACTGTCAAGCACTTCTCTGAAATGATTAAAGATGAAATCATTCTGGCCACTATGGACAATAGAGCCCATAATATAATTGTTAGTATCATTGATGATGCAACATTTCAGAACTTAATACATTGTAAAACCTCTAAAGAAATGTGGGACACATTAATAGTTTATATGGAGGGATTAGAGGAAGTAAGACAAGATAGGAAGTGCTTGTTAAATCAGGAATATGAAAGTTTCAGACAAGGAAAGTCTGATAGCATTACAGAATGTTACAAGAAGTTCTATAGGATAGTTAATGAGTTGATGTCCTATGGAAGAGACTTCAGCAACTATGAGCTGAATGACAAGTTCTTAAGATCCCTGACTAAGGACTGGGACACCAAGATTTGTGCCATTAGGGAAGTGGCTAAACTAGCTGATATACCTCCTCCAACTTTGTTTGGAAAACTGCTATCTTATGAGATGCAGTTAATGGCTAGAAAGGATGAAGAGAAGAATACTAGAGTGGAGCACAAGGAAACGTTTGTGGCCTTCAAGACTGAAGCCACTAAGAAGTATAAAAGCAAGTCTCCATCTCCACCTTAAATAATTTTTGAGGCTGTAACAGATAATTCAGATAGCAAGAATTCAGATAGCAGTGAAAGTGATGAAGACTTTGCTGCTTTTACTAGGCATTTTCAAAAATTTCTGAAGAAGAAGCAGTGGAGGTCTAAGCCTTCCATTTCTCAGCCAAAAGATGACTACTATCAGAAGAGAAAGTCATCCAGGAATGACATAAGAAGGTCCAAGCCAAGCAAAGCTACATCCTCAAAGATTGTGTGTTATTGCTGTAATAGACAGAGACATGTAGTGGCTGACTGTCCTGAAAAGAGGAAGGAGTCAGCTGACAAAAAGAAGACTCAGGTTAAGAGCAAAAAGGAAAAGTCCTTTGTTGCTAAGAAAGACAAGAGTCTAACAGATCAGTCATCTTCAGAAACAGAATCAGAAGCTGAAGCCTACATTGGATTATTTGCTGAAGAGGAAGAAGTTGAGTTCATGCAGCTAATGAACTCAATTTATGAGCATGAGGACCATCAGTGCAAGGGACTGATGGCTTTATCTGAGGGAGACAAGATCCAGGATAAGCCTGGACCAAGTAAGGTACAAAGTTGTTCTTCTAGTTAAATTTATAGTACTGAGTCAGAATGAGATACATCTGCATCAAGTGATGTGGGTGGGTCTGAATCTGAAGGAGATTTTCATCAGTTAATTGATGAATATAGAGTCTTATTGCAGGCCTTGAAGAAAAGCAAAAGCTTGCCCAAAACTCAGGCAAAGGAGATTGCTAGTCTTAAGTTGGCTGTAGTAGATTCAGAGAAATTGTTAGATCAAAAACTGAATGAGATTGCCAGATTGAAGAACATAGCTGTTATTCAAATGGGAACAATCACATTCAAGAATGATCAGATTAGAAATCTGGAGATTAGACTTCAGAAAGAGAGAAATATATTAGCTAGTTTTTCTAAACCTAAATCTGTTTTACCCTTGATAGATGAGTTTGTACCACAAAAGGGTAAGGTTGGATTAGGGTTTTAAAAACCTGCCTGGACTGCTAGGTCCAAATCTAAAGGCAAAGCCCCAGCATAAAACAAAAAGCCTGCTGTAGATAATTCAACAAGGGTAGTACCTAAACAAAGGTACAACAGATTTGAGTGCTGGTGTTGTGGCAAGATAGGCCACTTTGCCTTAGATTGTGGACACAATTCAAGTGTCAAATAGAGTAGCAAATTGCCTGCTAGAAGAGCTACAAGTAGTTTTGTTAAAGGTCAGACTAACCTGCACCAAGGACCCAAGAGTTATTTGGGCTCTAAGGTTAAGTAATCTATTTTGCAGGTGAGTCCAAGTGGCCATGCCCCTATATGGTACTGGGACAGTGGATGTTCCAGGCGCATGACTGGAACTAGGGGGTTGCTGAAGGACTACACACCTATCAAGGATGGCCCTAAAGTAACCTTTGGTGGTTCAGAAAAGGGAATCATCAAGGGATTTGGTAACATTTCTAGTAATCTGGTTACAATTACTCAAGTTGCTTATGTAAAGGGTTTGAAACACAATCTCATTAGTATAAGTCAGCTGAGTGATTTAGGATATGACATCTCATTTATCAAGAATGGTTGTCATATCAAAAGGTTAAGTGATCAAAAAATCATTTTAACAGGTTATAGAAAAAAGAATGTTTACTGTCTTGACTTTGTGTGTGAGAATAATGTTTCTCCTATTTGTCTTGTAGTTGATGAGAGAGTCTCTCATTTTGTCAAATGGCACAAGAGGCTAGCCCATCTAAATTACAAGACTATTGGCCAACTCTTTAGCAAAGAGTTAGTGAGGAATGGTCCTCAAGTTAAGTGTATAAAGGATGAGATATGCTCAGCTTGTCAAAAAGGCAAGCAGACCAAATCCACCTTTCATAGCCTTGAGAACAAGGATTTTGTGAGGTGTCTATACCTCTTGTATATGGATCTTTTTGGTCCTATGCCAGTTCACAGTCTAGGTAGGAAGGTCTACACATTTGTGATAGTAGATGACTATTCAAGATATTCCTGGGTGTTCTTCCTAAGACAAAAATCTGAAACCCCAAGTATCTTATATAGTTTTGTTAAACAAATTCAGAATGAGTTGGACAGTACAGTGGTCAAAATCAGAAGTAACCATGGTACTGAATTTCAGTCTGAAAGTATGACAAAACTGTGTGAAGAATTTGAGATATTTCAAAAATTTTCTTCACCAAGAACACCTCAGCAAAATGGTATTGCTGAAAGGAAGAATAGAACATTGATAGAGGCTGGTAGAACCCTATTGAGTGACACTTCTCTCCCAGAATATTTCTGGGCTGAGGCAGTAAATACTGCTTGTCATGTGATCAATAGGGCTATTATCACCAAGAGCCACAAGAAGACCCCCTATGAGATTGTGAAGGGCAGAAAACCAAATTTATCCTATTTCAGGATCTTTGGTTGCAAATGCTATATACTTAACAATGGCAAGTCTTATCTAACCAAGTTTGCTGTCAAATCCCAAGAGGGGATATTTGTTGGGTACAACAACAATAATAAGGCTTATAGGGTCTACAACTTGATTACTCAAGTTGTAGAAGAGTCTGTACATGTAGTTTTTGATGAAGCAAAGCTCATTAACAGTGAATTGCCAAGTAGTGTTTGCAGTTCTACGGGTTTAAATGAGAGGATGGACAAGCTTACCATTGCAGAAGATTCTACTGCAACTCAGCAAGTGGAACATGGTGGCTAATGTCCAGGGGGAGTACAAGACTCTTTAGATGCTGAAGAAGATCAAGAGGTGCAGCTCAATGAAGTGGCTGGAGGTGTTCAGCCTAAAGAAAGACTACCTCCAGCTAATAGATACTTAAAGGATCATCCAGCCAATCAGATAATTGGTGATCCAAGATAAGGAGTGCAAACAAGAAGCAGGAATCTGAGTGTAGTTCTTTACTCCAGTTTCCTATCACAAGTGGAACCAAAGAAATTTGAAGAAGCAGTTCTAGACCCTCATTAGATTGAGGCCATGCAAGAGGAGCTGAATCAGTTCAGGAGGTGCAAGGTCTGGAAGCCTGTTCCTAAACCCAAAGACCACAATATCATTGGAACAAAGTGGATCTTCAGGAACAAATTGGATGAGAATGGAATCATCATAAATAATAAAGCTAGACTTGTTGCAAAGGGATATAGGCAGGAAGAAGGTATTGATTTTGATCAAACCTTTTCACCAGTAGCAAGACTGGAGGCTATCAGAATGTTCCTTGCTTATGTAATATATCAAGGGTTTAAGGTATTCCAAATGGATGTTAAGTCAGCTTTCCTAAATGGAGATCTAAATGAAGAAGTCTATGTAGAGCAGCCCTCAGGTTTTGTTGATTCTCTTAAACCTGATTATGTTTATAGACTTATGAAGGCATTGTATGGGTTGAAACAAGCCCCAAGGGCTTAGTATGAAACCCTGTCTAGTTTCCTCATTGAGAACAAATTCTCAAGGGGGAAAATAGATAAGACTCTATTCCTTAGGGAATCTAAAGGTAAGATAATCCTAGTCCAAATTTATGTGGATGACATAATATTTGGGTCTACTGAAAGTAATCTTTGCAGGAAGTTTGCAAAACTTATGCAAGGAAAATTTGAAATGAGTAGTATGGGGGAACTTAAGTTCTTCTTGGGTCTCCAAGTTAGACAGACTGATGATGGATTATCCATATGCCAGTCTAAGTTCACCCTAGAGTTAATAAAGAAGTATGATATGGAATCATCCACTACCATGAGGACTCCTATGGGGTCAAGTGTGTCGCTAAGCAAAGATGATGCAGGGAAACCTGTAGATGAAACTTTGTATAAAGGGATAGTTGACTCCCTATTATATTTGACTGCTAGTAGACCAGATATCAAGTATGCTACATGTGTCTGTACTAGGTACCAAGCATGCCCTAAAGAATCTCATCTGACTGCAGTCAAAAGGATTTTGAGATATCTTAAGGGCACACCATATCTAGGCCTTTGGTACCCTAGGAATAGAGATTTTCTACTAACAGGTTATTCAGATGCAGATTTTGCAGGTTGTAAGGAAGATAGAAAGAGTACTACAGGAACCTGTCAATTTCTAGGAGGAAAGCTGGTGTCATGGAGCAGTAAGAAGCAGACCAGTATGACAATCTCCACAGCTGAGTCAGAATATGTGGCAGCAGGAAGTTGTTGTGCACAAATTTTGTGGATACAACATCAGCTAGAAGACTATGGTATCCAGGTAAGTAGAACACCTTTGTTTTGTGATTCTACAAGTGTCATTTCTATTGCAAATAATCCTGTCTCACATAGTAGGAATAAGCACATAGAAATTAAATACCATTTTCTTAGAGAAAATGTAGAAAAAGAAGACATTTCACTAGAATATGTTAACACAGATAATCAGATTGCTGATATGTTTATTAAGCCCCTAGATGAAACCAAATTCAATAATTTTAAAATTGAATTAGGAATGTTGAACTTAGAATAGGTTCATAAAATTGGCTAAGTAAAATGGTGTCGACACATGAAGTTGTCTGTGTCGACACATAGAAGTGGTGTCGATATTTCAGAGAAATGGTGTCGACACATCTAGGAAGTCTGTGTCGACACTTCAGTGAAATGGTGTCGACACATGCAGAGTAGGTGTCGACATATCCAGGGTGGTGTCGACACTTAGATTTAACACTAATTTTGTCGAGTAGAGTTTCGACTAATCGTCGAGCTGAGATGTATAAGTGTCGACACATATATTCTGTCGACTATATTTGTGTCGACACATAGTTGTCGAGACATTAGAAGTAAGTGTCGACACTTTTCAACAGTATCGACACATTTCAAGTATTTCGTCGCGCCTTTTCACCTTCGATTTTAGAAAGGTATAAATAGGTCCTCCACATTGTTTGTCGACACGCTCACCATAGTTTCGAGACCAAACTTGTGTGCCGACATCTCTCTTTTCTAAATTCAAAACTTCTCCAAACCCTAATGGCGCCCAAGCTAGAAGAGAACACCAATGAAGGTTATGAGCTAGTGCGACATGCCTTTGACGACGCAGAACCAGAAATTCAAGGTGTTGTAACCCTAGTTGCAGAGACTGGGTTAGAGTAACTAGTTTCAGAGCCAATCAAGATTTGGAAGAAGGAGGTCCTCGAATTCTTTAGTGCAGCTACCCTTGATGAAACAGGTCTTAAGATTAAATCCAAAGTCCATGGAGTTAAGGTGAAAGTCACCCAGAAAAGTCTAAAAAAAGTTCTACATCTACCTAGGACTAAAAAAGAGGAAGATGTACCTGCATCAAAAATAAGGGAGGCACTGCAATTGTGTGAACTTGATTCAAGCATGAATATTGAATCAGTTTTTAATAGGAAATACATGAACATGTAAGACAAGTTCTTGTCTGAAATAGTAGGAAAGGTAATTCTGAGCAAGCCAGGTGGGCATGATAGAATATCAGCTCACATGTTCAGTTTAATGACAATGATCATTTTCAAACTCAAAACTGATTGGTAAGCAGTGATGTTTGACAAGATTAAGGAAAGTCTGAAGAAGCCCAATCTTGGTAGGATTATGAGTTTGTTCTTGGCTGTAAGTAATCCAGAAGTCATGAACCAAGCTGCTGGTTCTAAGATAAACCACATGAGGAAAATGGACATCAGAATAATCTCAAGATGGGATAGGGTGTTAACTAAAGAAATGCCTACACCAGAGAAGGAAACACCTCAGAAGAAGAAGAAGAAAGCCATTGTGGCTTCTGAATCCTCAAGTAGCTCAGAGGAGCAAGTAGTTTTCAGTTCTAATGAGGATGAAGCTGATAAGGAAGCAGCTGATGTTACTGGAAGGTCACCAGTAAGGCCTGAAGATGCCCAGAGGTAGGGGGAGCTACCATCTGCTAGCTCCATTCACCTGGATCCACTCCAAGGGGAGCCTCAACATATGGATGAGCCAACTCACTTAGACAGTGAAAGGGCAACACAAACAATTCTTGAGGTAATCAATGAAGTTAATCAATCAATTTTTCATATTGAGGATGAAGTATTGACTGAATCTTTAATTGATGTTGATCAGCAAACTCAGTTAAATAGTCAACCACAAGATGTTGTCATGGAAGACACATCAGTTGCTGATAATGCTCCTGAGATAAGAGATTCTCCAGTCCATACTCAACAAGAGTTTACTCTAAAAGAGCTGTTCCCTGATTTACTACAGACTGATTTTGAGGGAGAGAAAGCAGCTTTTGAGGGGGAGAAGGTCAATCTTGAGGGGGAGCATGTAGAGTTTCATAAGGAGACTGCTAGAAATGAGACTGAGGAGCAAAGGAATGCTGAGGAGCTACCAAGAGCAGAGAAGGAATTGCCACCTACTCCACAGGATAGAGTAAATATTGCTAGTACTTCTGCTTCTGAGGATGAAGAGGCTGCTAGAGCTAAGAAAAGAAAGCTTCAGATCTTCAAAAGGAGAAGCCAGACCTACAAGAAGGCTCTGCAAATAATTACTCCTCAGCCTGCCCCAACAACTGATTACAGCTCTTTGTTGGTGGCTTTGAAGATCAAGATGGATGAGCAAAGGAAGGCTCTAGAAAAATATATGGATGAAGGACATAAATCCCTTCAATTTGATCTGGCTTAAGACATCAAATCTATAAGATTTGAAGAAAATCTAACTAAGAAAGAAATGACTGATTGTTTCCACAAAGGAGGCAATGCAGTGGTATATCTGGCTACTCATCAAGAGAAGATAAAGAAACAGGTTGATGATATGGCAATAAAACAAGGATATGTTCTTGAGAATCAGATTAGAATGAATAACAATCTAACTGAATCACATAATGTGATAGTAACTGAAATGCAGAATATTGCAGCTGCTCAGACTGTAGCAAGGACTGCTGCCAAGGCTGAGTTTGACAAGCAATTACAAGAAAACCTAACTGCTGTTAAAACTGCAATTGAAGATTCTCAAAAGTCTATTACTGAAAAGCTCCAAAAGTTAAAACCTTTTTATAAAGATGGTGTTAACTATCTGAATGCTCAGATCAGATTTCAGAAAGATGATCTTAGGGATCATATAGAAAGAGAAGTCATAAAGGTGGAGAGGGTATTAGTCAAAGCAGGCTATGACCATGCTAAATGGATTTCAAATAGCATCAGAGCTACCCTTGGATATCCACCTTTGTGTGATGATGATAATGTTGCTGAATCTGGTATACATCCTGTTATTTTTGGAGGTGAGCAAGCTGAAGTGGCTCAAGTGATCTACCCCCCAGCAGATTTTGACATGATACATCAAGATATACAATCTATGTATAACCCTCCAGAAGGTGCTCAAAATGTGATCATTGAGAAAGTAGTACAGCCTGTGCCAGAGCTAGTATTAAAAGAGCAAGAAGCTCATTTATCCAAGAAGAGGTTCAGAGAACAGGCTGTGTTAAGGCCTGATTTTGAGCAGTGGAGCCCAACTTCTAGAAATATTATACTGACTGCTTGGAAGGCTGCAAAGGATAATATCCTAGAAATGGGCAAATGGTATTCTGAGCAAGAGTGGAGAAAACATGAAGCTAGGCAAGAAGCCATAGTTCAGTATAGAAGGAAGACTAAACTTGGGAAGCTACCTCCTAATGCACATGAGCCTAGCAAGTATTTCCCTAAGCCTTATCATTATTTTGAGAGACAAAAGATAAGGGCTGAAGAACAGAAGAAGAAAGATCTTAAGGGCAAGAAGCCTGCTGACGACACTGATGCTCTAGTTAAAGCCAAGATTCAATCTGGAAAGGGCATTGTCATCAAGGAGCTAGAGCAGCCATAGAATAGAATTTTCTTAAGTTTACAACTTTGTAATCCTTTGCATTAAAATCCATGTAAACTTTTGATTAATGAAACTATTGAAAGTTGTAACAAAACAATGTTTGATGTTCAATCTGTTACATTTTTATTCTGTGAAGATTGTTTATACATGTTTTGTTTAGTATTTACCCTGTCATATAATACTGTTATACATCATATTGAGTATTTGTTATGAATGATGTATATCTTTGACTAAGGGTTATGACTTCTCCAAATAGGGGGAGATTGTTGGGTACATTGGAAAATGTGTACCAGATTTGGAGAAGCCTCACCCTACTCAATGATATACATCAAGGTGTATTTGATGTGCTTTGAGTTTATATGTGCAGGTTAAGTAATTGCAGGAAATGCAGAAAAGTTTCTAAGTCCATGTGTCGACACCTAGAGATGCAGTGTCGACACTTATGAAGACTTGTGTCAACACCTAGAGAAGCTGTGTCGACACTTGGAGTATTTGTGTCGACACCAGGAAAGGCAGAGTTGAAACCAGAAGAAAAGTGTCGACACATACAGGCTGTGTCGACACACTATGAAGAATACTCAACATATATCATGTTGACACTTAGAGGCAGTGTCGACACCCAGAGAAGCTTAGTCGACATCCAATGTGTCGACACCAGGAAGCTGTGTCAACACACTGAAGGTATTGTCAACGTCAACTGTGTAGACACACATGACTTGTGTCGACACACAACAAGTTTCAACACAGTTAAAGTAAAGAAGTACTTGTGTCGACACAAAGGAGATGTGTCGACACTCAGCTAGTATCAACAACAAAAGAAGTTGTGTCGACACAAAGGAGATGTGTCGACACACAACAGAATTCAACTAAGTTCTAAAGAAGAAGTAATTGTGTCGACACACTCAATCAGTGTCGACACATTCAACAGGAGCAGTGTCGAGAAGCTATTACAACAACAGTAGGAGTTGTGTCGACACCACCAAGGCAAGTGTCAACACTTAGTTCACTTGTGTCAACACTTGGTCTATTTGTGTTGACACATAATGAAGATCAGTCTCGACACATTCAGATAGAGACAGTATTTTCAAGAAGTGACTGGATGACTTGACAGCTGCCATTTCAGCCGGTTTACTGCAACTGTCAGAGCCGTCAGAAGTTCATTAGAAATCGGATCAGCCGGTTACCTTGGAGGAAGACTATATAAAGGTCTTTCTCCTTCTACAGTGATGAATCGATCAATCAAAGAATCGATCAATCAAAGAATCGATCAATCAAAGAATCGATCAATCAAAGAATCAATCAATCAATCAATAAAAAGAATCAATCAGAAGATTAAGAATAAAAGACAGATCCAGAGAAAACTGTAAATCAATATTTTGAAAAAATTTCAGATTTAATTGGAGAGAGAGAACTCCAGTATCTGAAATCAAGAAAGAGACTTGATAATCAAATCTCTTAAGAAGCAGATTCTGAACCAGACTGCAAAGTAGGATCCAAATTTAATTCTCCATCCTAAGAAGGAAGTTGTCAGCCGGTCTACTTCAAGAAGATCATCTTTACTGAGTTCAGACTCAAGAAGCCTTGAATAAAGCAAAGACAAAGTTGATCTCAGGAATCAGTGCTATCAAGAACTGATCAAGAAGATTGCCCTCTTCATTCTCTCAAAAATTGAGTGCTGATCTAAAACTTTTTATTATCTTTTTGTAGGATCCTAAGGGATCTGAGTTGTAAGCCTAAATTTATAAAGGCTAAGGTAGGGCTTTTGAGCCTGAGTGTAGGAGAATCAATTCTCTGAGTGTAGGCCTTGTTGAAGGCTGAGGTAGGACTGTTTAACCTGAGTGTAGGTCTTGTTGAAGACTGAGTGGTAGGGCTTTGTGCCTGAGTTGTAGGAGTGGGGAAACTGTGAGTTGTAGGAACCTGGTTTGGGGTTCTGAGTTGTAGGATCTGAGGATCTGAGGAGAAGTGCAGAAGTTAGGCCGAATTTAGTACACTACTAGATAGGCGAAGGGGGAAAGTGGATGTACCCAGACCTTGGGGAACCACTACAAAAATCTGTGTGCACTCTATTTTGATTATTTCTGCGATTGCTGAGCTAGCTGTGCTGAATAGTTGTAGAATATTGCAAATACAGGTTTAATTGTACATAGTTTCTGCCTTAAAATTAAAAAGAAAAAGTACACCTATTCATACCCCCTCTAGGTGGTTAGACACTATTTCTTTCAATCCCATCTCAACAACCTCCTCCAGCAACTCAACTTCCATCTTTAACCAGTCTTCCACTTCCCTCAGCTTCCCCCACTCATGTTTCTCCATCAATTCATGCATCCCCTTCTATGTCACCTCCACCATCACCTCCTCCACCACATCTGTCTAACATTCCTCATTTTGACATATCATCCTTTTCTCCACCTCCACCAGACACCACCATGATAGATGTCATTCCACCCATCTCTCCTCCACCTATTCCCCTCACTACATCTACTTATCTACCATCACCATCTACCTCTCCATCTTTGGACCATCCCACTGTATCTACCATCATAACCCTGCTCACTCCCCTCATCAAATCGCTAATTACAGAGGCCATTACACCTCTTGTAAATTCTATAAATTCTTTATCTGCCCAGGTGTCCCTTCTTTCTGCTGCCCCCTCTTCATACAGGGGTCTAGCTCCAGGTTCTCTTGAAACCAGGCAGGGGGAGATGCTCTGTGATGAAGCAGCAGTAGATGTAGCAGCAGTTTCAGATGCAGCAGCAGTTCCTCCAGCAGCAGTTCTTCCTACAACAGTTTCAGTTGTAGAAGCAACAATTTTGACAGAATTATATTCAGATTTGACTGAATTCATCCATTTCATGGATACTGACATTGACTTAGATGAGTCAGTTTCAGAGCAGATACAAACTGTGGGTGATTTCCATTTGAATCCCACAGTTGATTTGGCTGTTTTGTTGAGACCTTTTGATTCAATTTATGTACAGTTCCCTTCTATTAAGCCATCCCTGGCTATTATTGCTGTCACTCCTCCAATAAGTCCTACAGTTTCTAAGCAACTCAGTGACAATTTTGTTATTCCAGAGCAAGCCATCTCCTCCCCCCCCCAGCAGAGATTTCTGCCCCTACCTTTATTATGGATGATTTCCCAATGACTGACCTGGATGCATTGATTCTGGCAAACATTGAGGAAGAGAATAAAGCTCTAGAAGAGAGCTCAGTTTTAATCAGCTCTCCAGTTCCAGTTCAACCTACCAAGCCCCAGATATCTGCAGTTACCCTAAGAGCAATTGATGCTCTGTATGCCAATCCTTAAGGGTCTAGCTCAGATGAGGAAGAGGAAGATGAAGATTCTGATGAAGAAGCCCAGAAGAGAGTCAAGTCAAAGAAGAGAAAGGCTCCTCCTCCTGCTGCTCCTAAGCTCAATCCAACAGCTGACACTCCCTACTACATCCTGCATAACATCACTCCCTATGAGGGAATGCCTGCTTGTATATGACTATCAAAGAATCAACAAAAGGAAAGAAAGAAAAGCAGGAGATACTCCTCTTCACCAGTTGTCAGATACAGAAAAGATCCTCCTCCTCCTCCTCCAGCTGCTGGTACTTCCAGTTCCTCTATTCTAAAGACTGCTCCTGTACAAACCTACCAAAGGCATCAGAGCAAGTCTTCAAGAGGTAACCAGCAGAGGCAACAATCTTCAGGCAGACAATAACCTCAGCAGCATCAACAAAATATATCTTTAGAACAGAAGACAAAGAGTCATGAAATACCTTATTCCCCTCCTGTTTCTTTTGAGGATCCTGAAATAGCCAATACTGCTAAAATGGCCAGTTTCCAGGAGCTGATTGGCCTCTCATTGATTAACAAATCAAAAGCTGAGGGAAAGGGCATATCAGGATACTCAACAATGTCAAAGTATAAAAAGAAGAAATTAAAAGGTTTGACAAAGGCAACAAACTTTTCAATGTTTATGACTACATGAAGCTCCATCCAGAGGCTGTTGTCCCCAGAGCCTCTACTCAGAAGATGCTTGGTATATCAGATATGAAGATGACTGTAGCTCAGACAGCTAATCCAAACAGAGAGATCAAATTCTCAAAGCCTGGAGCTAGCAGCAGCAGCAGCAAAGAGAAGGATAAAGACCAATCCAAGAAAAGCAAGATATGAACTAAGTTTTTCTTTTTTTGTTCTTTTGTTTTTACAACTCTCTAGTTGTGTTTCTGAACAAAGCTTATATATATCTGCTACATGTGTTATAAATTCTCTGTCAGATATATGTCTTTTCTGCTTTGTTTTGTTTCAGTCCGTGTCTTGTCTTAGTGACCTCACCCAAATAGGGGAGATTGTTGGATCCCTAGTTTGGATTTGGGCTAGGTTCACTGAGTTAGAATGTCTTTGACCCACCTTGTATAGTCAGGGTCATTGGTTGTGTCCTAGAGTCTAGGGTTTGTCCTTAGAACATCATCTTGTGGACCAGCCATCGTCCAGACTGCCAGAGAAACTCAAGACTTAGAAATATTTTCAGCTCAAGGAAAAGTGTTCGACGTTCGTCGATCTCAGCTCGACAAATCATATTCCTTACGCGACGAACTCTGATCTACTATGAGACTTAGAGATATTTTCAGCTCAAGGAAAAGTGTTTGACGTTCGTCGATCTCAGCTCAACGAACCACATGCCTTGGTTGACGATTTCTGGTCTACGATTTGAATTCTTCTCAGTCAGAGACTTCTCAGATTCTAAGTCCACAATCATTCTTCGTTCGACGAATTTGGATCTTTGCTCGACGAATGATAATTGTCAGTTCGACGAAGGTTGAAGCAGAATTGACAAGTTTCCCTTGAATACTAAGTGTTATTGTCTGGTCGACGAACTCATCAACTCAGCTCGACGAACTATGAACTCAGCTCGACGATTCATATTCTTCGTTCGATGAATCTAGTCTAGGTCTTCTACAGTTTTCTGTCCCTTTTCTCGGCGATGATTCCTGAGTAATTAATGCTCAATCTTCTCGGTATGTTACCATTGGAACGAGCATTGATCAAGGATTATTACATGCCGCTTTTCCATGGGACATTTAGGGAATTCATTCATTGTCTCTTCCTTCCCAGGCCGACTGTATTTACTGCTAAAGATTCAAATTCCGTGCGTGTTGTTTTTTAGTAAGAGTTTACAAAAAAGAACAGATCAAGTAATCTTGCTGATATAGAGATCACATTCAAGAAATCTTACAGAAATCATAGAGTTTCACACTGCAATCAGCCTAAACCAGAGAACATCACCTTCAACCCTACAAGACAACTTTAGAAGGACAACAATATCTCTATCTGTCAAAAAAGTTCCTGAAGCAATCTCTGGTCAAGGAAATCAATCTTTTGAAGACCTGTCACCCTGAAGCAGTGCTCCAGATTTCCTGATCCATTCAAGTTCTCAGTGGGAGCAATCTGCTAAAATCAATCCACTTGTCTTCTCAGTTGTTATTGAGAAAGAGAAGACACCATCACCCCTTTTCCATCCTCTGTACAGGATTTTAAGTCCCTTCAAAATTATTCTTGCTTGCAAGTCTCCTACCAAAAGACTTGAGGTTTTGGTTTTTGAGCACCTGAACAAAAGCACATTGGTGTAAGACACCTGATCAAAAATCTGAGTGGATTCCTACCAGGGTGGTAGAAGAGTGGATGTACCCAGGTTGGGGAACCACTATAATTTCTTGTGTCGTCTGGTTGCCATTTTTCTTTTGTTTTTGGCTGTGTTCTGTAATTTGTTAGGTTCCTGTTTTTATTACTTTGTTTTGCTAACCTGTTCACTTAGGATTACAGCAAAAGCTGTAAAGATTTTTTTAAAGAGACCATAATACTCTATTCACCCCCCCTCTAGAGTATTTCAGATCTAATCTTCACTTTCAACATATTCATCGAGATCTTCAGTTTTCAAGAAGGAAGATCCTCGAAGAATTCAGATTTGGAAGAGTAAAATTTTTATTGTTGATTGTAAAAATTGTATTAACTTTTGTAGGAGCTTTGTCTACGAGATTGTAGGAAGTTTGTTCTTCCGAGTTTGTCGATCCATTAGTGAATCAAGTGTATAGATCCATTAGTGGATCGATTTTGTAGTTCCTGTTGTGGATCGAGGTGTAGGAGAGTGTGTTATCTCCAAAGTGTAGGAGCATTGCTCTGTGGTGTAAGATTGTGATAATATGAGAAAGGTGAAGTAGCCGAATCTTATCCTTCGTGGTAGATAGGCGAGGCGGGACAGTGGACATACCCAATACGGGGAACCACTATAAATCTCTGTTGTTTGTGTGCTTGAATTTTTTTGATAATTTTCATTCCGCAATTAGACACAAACATCACTTATTCACCCCCTCTAGGTGATTTAGGTAGACGCTAGATACTTTCAAGGCCTCTAGCCCTGCCTCCATCCTGGAGGGTGGAACTGGACATGGTCCCCCTGGCGGTAGTCTCCTCTGTGGAAACCTCTTCACTAGCCTTGGTCTTGCCACTATGATTGCCTCCAGCTGAGCCGGTTGTTCTGCTCCTAACGCCCCCACCTGGGCTACTGTTGTTGATGGTGCGGCTGCTCCCTCTGTCGAGGTTCAGCTCTCCTCACCTCCTGACCCTGGCCAGCTCTTGGCCCGTTCTCCTCTTCTGTGTCCCACCTGGCCAACTTCTTTGCAAACTCGGGGTCTGTTTCCTCCACGTCGACTTCCCTTACCTCCCTTTCCATCAGCTCCTCATAGGAGAGGGGTGGAAACCTCTTCAGCTCCATCCTAAAGAAACCTTGCTGCAACCCTAAAGTGAAGGCCATCATCAGGGTATGCCCTGACATCTCCTGGACCTGGGTGACCTCCTGAAACCGGTCCACGTAGCTCCCCAAGGTCTTGTTCACCCTGCTTGATGCGTAATAGGGACTCCGACTCCTTCTTCCTCTTCTTGGAAGAGGTGAACCTCAGTATGAACCCCTGACATAGGTCCTTAAAATAGTAGATTGAGTTGGCCGGTAGCTGGTGGAACCACTCTCTTGCCTTCTCCTTGAGGATGATGTGGAAGAGTCTGCATTTAAAGACATCCGACATTTGCCTTATCGACGATACATCCTCGAACCACTGGATGTGCTGGACTGAGTCATCCGTCCCGGTGTAGTAGGACATCTCCGGCTCCCTGCACCCCTCTGGAATTGGGGCAGAAGAAACTAACTCACTGAAGCAGCTGCCTCCCCCTATTGGGCTAGTCAGAGGGTCTCTCATCCCCATCTCGCCGAACCGGCCTCCGCTCGCCGAGCCCGGGAAAAGCACTCACCAAGGAGCTCACACCCTCTCCCCTCTACAACTTCCTTCCCAACTCGCCGGGCCGGGGCATCCTCTCCTAGAGCTGGGGAAGCGGCGATTGGAACAGCTAGTGTTGTGCACTCGGCTCGGGCGCCGAGTGCAAACTTGACGAGGTCGAGCACTTTATGCCTGAAGTCTTCGAACATCCTAATTATGGCGTGAGGGGGAGGTAGTGGCGAGTGGGATCTGTCCGAACCTTACCTTCTCCTCCAGCTATCTAGCCTGCTGAAGATTTTCCGTGTTGGCCATGCTCCACGCTCATCAAACCAAAAATATTGAAACCGAAAACTCAGTCTCTATGGAGTTTACCCTTAGGGAAGAGGTGATCACACACTTACTTCTCTCCAGTGAGCCAAATGACTAAGAAAAAAGAATAAGGGACAGACTCAAGGGCTCGGCATGGAGGTCCCACCACACACCTAGAAGATCTTAAAGCGCTTCCCCTCCCTAGCTAAATGATGGGTTAAGGATACCTCAAAAAACGCAAGAATACCGGGGCACAAGTAAGCATGCCTTCTAAGGTACCCCCTTGGGTCTATTTATAGTTTTCTGAAAACGGTCTGCCAACAGCCAACTTCTAGTGTTCTAAACAGCCATATGCAGCCAAAAGTGGTCTGTCAACAGCGTAGCTCTACTGTTTCGAAAAGCTATTTGCACCTCGTATAAGGGCATCTAGGTAATTTTGCCTCTGTACACCACACGACGAATTTCTTGGGCACAGGGTCAACTCGCCACCCTATTGGGCGGATGCGGCCTGGCTCACACAAATCGCCTTCTATCTCCAGGCAACCATGAGCCGGGCCGTCATGGCTCACCTATCCTATATGGAGGCGGGTCGGCGACAAGGTCGCCTAAACGGGTACGAGCTGGATAGGCTGGCTCGCACGGCTCGCTCGCCTAGCCTTGGTGAGATCGAGTCGTCCATCTGGATTCGACTGCTTATTTCTAATGCGGGTCGTTCACCCTGTCTCGCCCGCTGTGTCTGGTGGACCCACTCGACGAACACGGGGTTATATAGGTGCAGGTTATCCCTATTGGGTCTAAACTCCTCTTGGGATCGAGATTTGATTTCAACACTACTTTCACTGTATCATCACATATCTAACATGGATTTTATGTAGTGTATTTGACTTAGGGAAATGTCATCTTCCCGAAACTCACTTGCATGACTAGTATAGTTTCATCTACACATAGGTTATTAATGCTAAATTTTTTTATTAGACCTGACTTTACATCATCCCCTACGGATTCATCAGATCATAGAATTAGCATATAATCTACATACAAACATATTATAACGACTTTATTTGATCTATGACGTATGTAAAGTCAGAGAGATTCGATATAAATCACATGACATTTACACTATGGTCAAATTTCTCATGTCATACTTTGGGTGCTTGTTTTAGTCCGTATAGTGATTTAATTAACTTACAGAACTTGTTTTCGTGACCTTTTACAATGAAACATTCAGGTTGATTGTTGTAGATCTTTTTAGTCAAATATCCGTTCAAAAATGAAGTCTTAATATCCATTTGGTGAATAATGAAGTTCTCAATAAATACAATGGCAAGGAGGATCCTAACAGTTGCTAGGTGACACACTAGAGAATATGCATCAAAATAATCTACACCACTAACTTGTGTGAAACTTTTACACAACAAGCATACTTTATACTTAGCTACGCAACCATCATGATTTAATTTCTTTTTTTCAGAACTCACTTACACCCTATTATTTTAGCACTCTTTTGCTTATCAACTAACGTGTAAGTGTTGTTCTGAATTATAGAATTCATCTATTCATCAATTACTTCTTCTTAAAAAAGTGAATCCCTTGATGTTATTGCTTCTTTATAGGTAGATGAATCGACCTCAACATGCTAAGTGACAAAATCACTGTTGAAGGTTCTAGGAGTTCACTCTCTCTCACAAAAGTTCTCCTAGTCTCTAGGCCAAACTTTTCTATAGGAACTAAATAGGAGGTGCTCGGTACTGATTTAGGATCTTTCTCAGTAATAGTTGCTTGTATTTCTAGGAGTGATAAGTTATTATCTTTAAGAAATTTATCTTTAAAGAACACAACATCTCTAGATTTTAGAATGATATTATTTGAAATATCTAAGAATCTGTCTGCAACACTATCTTCGACACATCCTAGGGAGACATATGTGTTGGTTCTAAGTCCAATCTTAGACTTTCTAGGGACAAGAACCCTCACATAAGCTATACAACCTCAGGTCTTAAGTCTAGTTATGTTTGGGGGTTTCTTAAATCAAAGCTCGTAGGGTGTAATCTCTAACTTAGCATGAGGGACTTTGTTCAGAATGTGGTTTGCAATTAAAACCGCTTCTCTCTAATAAGTAGTAGATATGCTAGCAGTCAAGAGCATAGAATTCAATATTTTTGTTAACGTTCTATTTTTTCTCTCAGTTATATCATTTGATTGGAGTGAGTAAGGAGCAATGGTTTCTATTATGATTCCTTGAGAGATAATGAAATACTTAAAACTCACCGGACATGTATTCTACTCCTCTATCACTTCTAAACCTTTTAATCTTCATGTCTAGTTGGTTTTCTGTCTTAGTTTTTGAAAAGACAATGTTTAAAAATACTTCATCATTAGTTTTAAGAAGGTAAATATGATAGAACTTAGAGCAATCATCTATAAAGGTGATCATATACATCCTACCCCCTCTAGTGACAAAACATTTAAAATCACAAATGCCAGAATTTATAAGTTCTAGGGTGTTATGCTCCTAGTAACCGCACAAAAAGATTTCCTAGTGATATTAGTCTGACCACACATTTCACAATTTCAGGTTGGTTTGTAGTGTCTAAGGTGATATAATGAGTTCTAGCAATTTGGAAACTTCTTCCTACAGTTCACGTGTAATAGTCTCTCATGAAGAGTTTTAGGGCTAACTAAGTTTGTTTGAACTTATTGAATTATTTTATTTGCAAGACTTAGTCGGTATATTCTATTTTGGATGTATGCACAACCAAATAGTGTGAGTTAACTGATAATGTTACTCTACCACTACAAAATTAAAAAAAACATATCAACATCACAGAGTAAACTAATAGACATTAATTTTGTAGCGAATGATGAAAAAAATTAACATTTTCTGAAATTAATTTTTTACATGAGTAAAGCATCAAGATAGCATTTACAATATGTGTGATGTGTCATCTTGGTCTCTCCTCCATTTCCAACTATTGTGACTTTATTTAAAAGATCCTTGTCATTAGTCACATGACAGGTAGCAGCATTGTCCAACCACCACTCATAATTCAAGCATGTTTGTAGTATTTTACAGGGCTTCCTCTTTCTTCTTCAGTATGTTCATTTCAGACTTAAAGGTGAATCAGTTAGGAGGCAACTTGCTTAAGGTCAGACTCACAAAAGAATTATTGGACATTTCAGACTGTTCGTCTTCTAACTTGAGACGCAAATTTTCTAGTTCAATGATTTGAGAGGTGACTGATGAGTTAACATTGAGTTTGAAACTGAAGGCCAAAATGTTCTATCCAATGAGAGTTTCAGACTGTCCCTGCTCCTTCTGTAAATGCACGTGCAAGCAATTCCAAATCTCTTTTGCAGTCTTATATGCACTGTATGTCATTGTAAGGCGAGGATTCATGGAATTCAGAAGGCAATCCCTGCAAAAAATCCTCGTATTTTATCCATTAATATTTGTCCACATCCTATCAGATGGTGGCAAGATCGCTGAGCACTCTGTGGTAAATCTCTTATTTTTCAAGTCAAGTTAAAGGTAGAGTTTCAATTCTACCCATGAAAAACAGTGATTGAAAAACTGCAATTTTACTATATCATAAGTGCTACGTTTCAACATTTTAAAATAAAAAACGCAAACTTAAAATATATCACCTGATCCGAGTAAAGTCAATCCAATCCACTTCAACTCCAATCCAGTAATTTTGTGTTTGCATTATCATTTCCAGTTGAGCAGCAAATGCATAAATGTAGAAGATTCCACAACAAAGCTCGACAAGAACGCAAGATTCCATGAAAATACTCAGCAAGAAACCAAGTTCAACTTGTGAAGGCCAAGATTTCCCTGCTTCACAAGATCTTGATGATCCACAATTTTTCACCTTGAAAAATAGATGATTTGACTGGGTCTAACCAAACAATTGGATTTGAATATCTTGCTTCTCCATAGATCATGACTATCTTGCCAAACAATTTTCTTCTCGATCGGTCATTATACCATATAATGATTATCTTCCCATATCTTCTCCATATGCGAGGAGAAAAAAGATGGAATCTCCCTTTGCTGCTGATAGGAACCAATACAGGAGATGTTGATCTTGTTGTTTCAACCAGAAGGGTTGACAAATGAGATTTCCTCCAAAATCTCCTCTTTTGATTAGCTGTGTTTGGATCAAAAACTCACAACAATAATGATCTAAAAAAAAATCCAACTTATTTGATGTTCTTCCAAAGGGCTGAGATTCTTGCCAGAACTAGGCGATGACTGTTATCCTTCTCCAAAATAGTGAATTCTTTGTTGGCAATCTTCTAGTGCCTAGAATAATATAATGAAGATTGGTAGCCTTGAAGATTCGAAGCAAAAATAGAACATTGCCCCTGCTCCTTCACAGATCCGGACAGAGAAAAGAATGAGTAGGGCTCAAATACTTTAGATCTCTGGAGATCCCTGGAGATGGAGACCAGAGTAAAGCCCGACGTTCTGTGTGGAGAAAGAACCTCTGGTGAGGGGCGGTCTGTAACACAATCTCAGCGAGTGGAATATGAAATGGATAAAAGAAATGCTATTGGTGGCCGGAGGAGATAGAGATGGAGAGAACGGAGACAAAACTCCTTTTATTAATTCCTTAAAAAAACTATTACAGAACCTAATACTCTTATTTATACTAATTTCAACAAGTTCATTAATATGACTATTAATTGTATAATGACTATATCAGAAGCCTGGCTCCCTCTTTAGCTGTCAAGTGATTATGATTTAATGTCCTGATGGTGCCAAGTGGAGGCATCTCCCAGCCGAATTTGAAAGTTGACTAAATCTGGTCCGTAGAATTTGATGCAGGTTCGGTGACGCGGCAGAGTAAGATAAGTAAATGCTACCGCCAACTCCATTCACCATGATTCATCCTCCATCATTGATATGTTTGGGAAAATAGCTGTTGAGGTGTTATATTACCTCTCCCTTTAAAACAACGTTGTCATTAGTTTCTTCTTAGTTTTGTTCTTCTAAAAACCCTAGTTGTGGGGAGGAAGTCTTCTTCGATGGTCTGAAGCAACCTAGCTTAATAATGGTAGAAAGCAGAAGGTGATGTTGATAAGAGAAGAAATTTGAAGGGTATTCCATGCCGGGCGAAAGCTGATTTTGCTACACTTATTGTGGCTGGGTGAGCTAACATTGAAGAATTATTTCTCCTTCTCTTTTTTTCTTCTTCTATATCTATGCATTAGAGTAGTGGCTTCACATCCATCAATTTTGTTTGATCTTTCCTTTTGATTTGGGGTCTTATCTTACTTCGTTGTCCATTAGTCTTCCATGTGTTTTCTTCTAGATGTCCTGACTGTGGTTTTAAATGGGAGAGAAATCATCCAAGGATGATAAATCTTCTCAAGTACTATCTTCAGGTGGAAGTCCTTTCCATTGCACTAATCCTTGCTGTATTATTTTCCTTATCGTGAAATTTGTCGAGTAGACACAATAGCCATAGGCTCATGAAGCAGGTTGTTTCTCCACTGATGTTTTGGAAGGGCAACTGGATGAGGCCCAGGTTCTCCTATGTATGGCTTAAGAACAAAAATGTGAAAACTAGGGGATTTTAGCTTCTGGAGGGAGGTCCAGTCGATAGGTTGTCTACACAATGACCTCTAGTACTTTGTATGGACCATAAAATTTGAGGCCCAACTTTTTGTTGTTAGAGCGAACTATTGATAGTTCTCTATAGGGGTGCAGTTTGAGTAGCACCCACACCCCTGGCTACAGTTGTAGCTCCCTTCTTTTCTTATCTGTGTAGGTATTCATTCGTTGCTGCGAGATCTTTAGATAATGTTTAAGTTATTGTAGACTTTTTCCCTATTTTTCCCTTGTTGTCGTAGCAGCTTCATTAGTTGTGCTCCCTGGACTGTAATATAGTAAACCAGGGGGAGTTGACCAAACATGATCTCATATGGAGTCATTCCGGTTGAAGAGTTAAATGATGTATTGATATAAAATATTCAGCAAAACTAAGATATGTAGACCATTTCTTAGGGTTATGATTATAAAATAGTCTAAAATATTGTTTCCAGGGATCGATTGATTCGTTCAGTCAGCCCATCCCTTTGAGGATGAAAGGCTAAACTATATTTCAATTGAGTTCCCTGTAGACGGAACAATTCCTTCCAAAAGTCACTTAAAAATGATATCTAGATCCGTAATTATTGATTTTGTTCTACCGTGAATTTTGCCTACATTTCCCCAAAACAAAGAAACAACTTTTGGTCTTGTTAATGTTTTGACTGGAGCAAAATGGACTGCCTTTAAAAAAACAATCCACTACAACCATGATATTCGTATAAGAATTGGAGTTAGGTAGATTAGTTATAAAATCCATTGTTATATCTGTCATCATAATTTCTCGGTGTTTGTAGGGGTTGTAACAACCCATAGGGAAGATGGTAGCTCGGTTTAGCTCTCTGGCATAAGTCGCATTGCTTAACGTATTTTTCCACTTGTTTAATCATATTTGGCAATAAAATTGTTGTTGTAGTCTAAAATTCATTCCCTTAACACCAGAATGACCTCCCCATTG
Source organism: Platanthera guangdongensis (assembly GCA_039583875.1). NCBI lineage: Eukaryota > Viridiplantae > Streptophyta > Magnoliopsida > Asparagales > Orchidaceae > Platanthera > Platanthera guangdongensis. The sequence continues at coordinate 112,752,903 of CM077149.1, read as the reverse complement.
ACTACCGCGTGCCTCCTTTATTAGTGTTATTCTAAATTCTGATTTCTCTGGAAAGAATATTTTGTGTTTGTTGAAAATGTAGGGTCCCTTAAGTGACCAATTAGGCTCTAAATGTGATGTAGTCCTAATTTTCTGAATGAGTTGCTATGAGGAATCATCTGATTCATAGTCTTGTTCCAGTCCACTCAGTAGAGGCGAGATGAGATTGGAATATACATAACACTCAGGCTCATAAATGGGGGTTTTTCGGGAGTTGAATCTACTCTTGACAACATAACAACAGTGTTATTTTTTCCTGCCTTATATTTAATAGTATAATCATACCCAAGTAATTTTGAAAAGAAAACGTGGTTGCTCGAGTGTATGTAGATCTTGGGTCAATAAATGGTGCATACTCTGGTGGTTTGATTATGAATTATGAATTTATGTCCTAAGAGATATTGACGCCATTTTGATACTGTCGTAATAATGGTGTTTACATTTCTCTTACGTAAGTGGATTTTTGTTGCATTTGGACTGACAGTTTTTTGCTAAAATATGTTATTGGTTTATGTTGTAATGAAACTGCTCCAACTCCTTTTTCGGATGCATCCGTCTCTAGTTCAAATGGTAAATTAAATTTTGGTAGAGTTAAAACTGGAGGGTTTAAGCAAACATTTTTTTTAAAAGATCAAAGACATTTTGAGTATGAGTGTTCCAGTTGAAAGGGATTTGTTTGAGTAATTATGTTAAGGGATAAGCAATTGTTGCATAACTTTTGATAAATTTTCTATAGTAACATATTAACCCTAGTAACCCTCTAATATCTTTTTGTTTCTTGGGTACTAAAAATTTTTTTATGACCTCTAAATTAGATTGTGTTGGGCCAACTTGTCCTCGGGATATCTGGTGTCCCAAAAATTCAATAGAAGATGATAGAACTGAACATTTACTTAGTTTAACATAAAGGTTATTTTGAGATAGTATTTCTAAAATTTTTTGAAGATGAGTGTAGTGATCGACTCTAGAAGCATTATAGAGTAATATATATATCAACAAAAAAACTACTATGAACTTCTGTAAATATGGCTGAAAAATCTTATTCATTAAGGCCATGAACGTGTATGGGGCGTTGGACAATTCGAAAGGCAATATAGTGAACTCGTAATGCCCTTCGTGTGTTCTGAATGTTGTTTTGTGAATATCTTGTTCCGTCATCCGTATCTGGTGATAACCAGAACGAAGATGTAACTTTGAAAAGAAACGGGCATCATGAAGTTATTCTAAAAATTCTTCGATCATGGGAATTGGGAATCAATTTTTATGGTAATTTTATTTAAGGATCTGTAATCTACACAAAACCTTCAAGTGCCGTCTTTTTTCTTCACTAGTAGAACTGATGAAGAAAAACTTGAGGTGCTAGATCAGATATGATTTTTGTGTAGCATTTTGATAATTAATCTTTCGATTTCATTTTCTTAATAATATGAAAATCATTAGGACTTTATCTTAGGTGCATGAGCTCCTGTTTCTAAATTTATGTGATGATCATGTCCCATTTTGGTGGTAATGAGTATGGTTCAATGAATAATTGCTCGTATTTCTTAAGAGGAGACTTAAATTCCTGGGGTAGGATGGATTGGACATTGTCTGTTTCCAGTATTGTGGGGAAAAAATTTCTGAATCGATTAACCAACAAATGGCTAAGGGTTGTAAGAATAACAAATGGCTAAGGGTTGTAAGAATAACAAATGGGATAGTTGCGATGATGTAATTTGGTTATCAGGATAATTATTATGTCCCTTAAGACAAATTGGTCCCTTTGTGCCTATATAGGACACAGTCAGGTTTGGGTAATCTGTAGTGATAGGACCTAATAGTCTTAACCAATAAACTCACAAAATTATGTCCGCTCCTTTGATGTTTAATATGTATAACTAGATCTTAAAAAGATTAGCTTGGATGAGCAACTGAATATCCTTACAGACGCCCTTACATTTGATGGAGGAACCGTTTCCCATTAGCACTACAAATTCTGGTATAACATAAATGGGTAGGTTTAAAAATTTAGCCATTCTAGGGGAAATAAAGTTATGTGAGCTACCATTGTCCACTAGTATTTCAATTGGAGTGTGTGAGATATGTCCAGTGAAATGAATGAAGTGGTCTGGTGAGGAGTCTATTTGGGTCTGAATTATGACAGCTGATGTATGAGATTCTTCATCTACATCAGTTAGCTGGTCCAAAGACTCCGGTAATTCCACATTGTTAGTCCCTTGAAAGTTGCATAGGGTTCCTTTATCACAACACTTATGACCCAGTTGAAATTTTTTGTCACAATTGTAGCATAGTCCTTTCTCCCGTCTACTTTGAAGTACTTGTGGTGACAATTTTTTTATAAATTATTGTTTTGTGGTAGTTGATAATAGATTTTGACGATAAGTATTTTGCTGCCACATATTTGGTCTGGTATGATAATCAGTGGTAGGTTTGTACGTTTGTGCAAAGGTTTGTGGTTATTGAGGTGTTGTGCTTCAGACATCCTAGCCGTGGCAAATGCTCTATCGAGTTCCATAGGTTCGTAGATCAAAACTTGGCTCTAGATGTGTGGTTGCAGTTCTGAGATAAACATGTTAGTCAGAAATGTGGGGTCTAAGCCAGGAACTCTATTTTTTTAATCTTCGGAATCTTTTTTGCAATATAAAATAGTGGACGTTTGTGTTAGTTTTGTTAAAGCGCCTTGAGGGTTTTCATAAGCGCAAGGGCCAACTTTAACAAAAAAAATCAAAGGTCAAGGTTGGGTGATCTAAAAGAACTGCCTGGTACCAACGAGAAGCAGGTTTGTCGAGATGTAATGCAGCATAAAGTAAATATTCCCGAGGATCTATTGTGCTATATTGGAAAAAAAATTAAGATCGTATAGTCGACCTGTAATATCGCCCTCTGAAAAGCATGGGCAAGACATTGATAAAAGTTTAGGTTGAGCAGAAACAACTTGAATTTGAGCATCGGGAGGCGAAGAGGCTCCCAAGATTCATGCAGAAGATTGTTCGGTAGCATGCTCTGGCTGTTTTTGCAAACGAGAATTTTGTAGATCCATGGAACGTTGAATTTTTTCCATATATGTGCGCAGTTCGGTCCGTAATTCTTCGTGTTGATCCAAAAATTGATCTCTGGTGGTCAATATTTGTTGTGTTAACAATTTGTTCTGGGATTGCATATCGTGATGCAAGGTATCGATTTGCGTTTGTCTTGTGTGTTGTTCTTCTTGAATGGCCTGAGAAACGTCGTTGGCGTGGTGATCATCACCATGAGATCGGATTCCGGCCGCCATGATAATGTGGAGGGAGGAGAACAAGGACGAGAGCACCAAAATGTAACACAATCTCAGTAAGTAGAAGATGAAATGGATAGAAGAAATGTTATTGGTAGCCGGAGGAGAGAGAGAGAGAGTGCGAGAATAGAGACAAAAATCATTTTATTAATTTCTTAAAAAAACTATTACTGAACATAATACTCTTATTTATACTAATTACAACAGTTACATTAATATGACCATTAATTGTATAACGGCTATATCCGAAGCCTGGCTCCCTCTTAGCTGCCAAGTGATTATGACTGGATGTCCTGATGGTGCCAAGTGGAGGCATCTCCCAGCCGGATTTGAAAGTTGACTAAATCTGGTCCGCAGAATGTTGATGCAGGTTTGGTGACCGGCCGAGGAAGATAGGTAAAATGAGAAAACGGGTAGCGAGGATTCGAGGTGTCTGCTTTGAGATTGTTAGGTCGCTCGAAACATCCCGGTTGGTGGTCAAACTGGAACTACCTCCTCGTTGCCCCTAGCTTGAGTTTTATATGCAATATCTAGATTCAATACAGGTATCAGATATCCCGTTATCCGAACCAAACAAGTTAAGCCTCAAAGTCCATTATATATCCAAACATCATCGTTTGAACATAAAAGTGGATGAAGTTTCTGAGATGAGCGTTAACGAATGATAATTTATCCTCATGTTTATGACCGCAATCAGGCCCACCACCACTGCGTCAGTCCCAGTCCATTAAAGAAACAATATTGAGTATTTCACCAATATATTTACAAGCATATATTCCCATATTCGTCGGTGATTGGACTTTGGAATGTACGAAAACTTATAAATTGTTTTGTATAAATATATATCCAAGTCAATAAATATTTGTACGGATTTAATTATTTAAATATAAGAATTTTTGTTTGTGGGGGTCTTACAAATGAATTATTGTACGGAGTTGACTTGATCAATATATATCTCTATCATGTATAAGAAATATATAAGAAAGTATCAATATATATCTCAATCAATATATATCTCTATCGTATATTTATACGGGATTGTACTCTAAATCCTATTACAGCCGTCAAATTTGGCTTGATATTATATCAACTGTTGGATTTTTTATTATTTAAAAAATGAAAAATGTTATAGCCCTCTAGTGTGGGCCGGGCAAGCCGTCGGCGGAGACATTAATCACGCAATCAGTCCTGTTTTGAATTTCACGGGCAGGGCCACCGCCGGCGGTAGCCCTGCTCGGTCGCCACCGAACAACTCCTGACGGGTTCGCCGTGGTCCGGCGAACCCACCGGTGGGAGGCGGGCAAGCGGCAAGCCGGCGGCAGTGGCGTACCCTTCACGGGCAGGCGGAGATGGAGAGGCTGGTGAGGGCGGCAGGATGAAGGCGAGTAACAGTAAAATTAAAATTTAAAACTTTAGCCTATGGGCCAAAAATTTAAATCGCAATATAATAATATATAAAAATTAATTTAAAAAATAACAAAAAAATATAAACAAAATCTGAAAACAATGTATAATAATTTAAAATTTATATGTATATAAAATTACATAAATGAAAAAAATATTTAGAATATTAATAAACTAATCGGGGGCTGGCGGAGCCCACCGCGGGGGGATGCTGCCGCGCGTGGCACGGGGGACCCCCTACGCACTGTCACTCGTACACAGACACGAGTGACAGTGCACGTGGGGCCTTTCGTGCCCCGCACAACAGTACCCGACCCACGAGACCCACTGTGTCCGCAAGACGGTACTCGACATGCGGCGCGGCGGCGGGCTTCGCCCGCCCCTCGTGGCTTGTGCGACAGTACCTGGCCCGTGTAGGGGCCTCCTGTGCCCCGCGCGACAATATCCTGGCCGGGGTGTCCTCGCGCCTCGCGCAATAGTACCCGGCCGGCAGTGGCGGGCTCCACCCGCCCCCGCCGGTTCATAATATTGATATTTTTAATCATTTTTTTTGAAAATAATAAAAAAGACTTATTTTTATTGTAAAAGTTGTATATATATATAATATATATATATATATCTATACCATATTAAAAATAAATACTGAGTTCTGCAAATAGTCTGAGTTCGAAATTAGGGGAAAAATGGTCGTCTGATCTCTTCCACTACATCAGCAGTCGTCTGATCAAACCAACCCTCTCTCTCTCCACATTTACTAGGGCTACTAAACCTAATACTAGGGTCCTAAACCTATGTGAAATTACGATTGTACCCCTATAAGGCATAAAGCTAAAAAAAGACCATGAAATCAGGTCTGCCAGGTCGCCAACACACACATTCAGGCAGCCAAGCCGCAATTCGGCTAGCAAGCCCGCAAGCCTACCAGCACACCTTATTTCAAACACTAATTGCGGCAATATCAATATATACCGGAAATTTCTAATTGAACGGACGGTGCGAGACTAAAAAGAAGGTTTGGCGACGGCAAACATACGATGCAGGCGTATGGGCAAGATATTTTGGGGGTCAAGATGGTCTCAAAAAGAAAAGTGATCAACATGAAAGTTGTATATCTCGGTGAGACGAACAACTTTCATGTTGATCAATTTTTTATTTGCAGCAGTGTTGGCTTCCAATTTGGGCTTCGAAATCGGGGGCGGCGAGAGGCTTTATACTGTAGCACTCTCCCCGCCCCCGATTTCGAGGCCCAAATCGAAAGTCAAGACGGCTTCAAATAAAATAGTGATCAACATGAAAGTTGTTCTTCTCGCCGTTATCTACAACTTTCATGTAGATCACTTTTCAATTTGGAGCCTCCTTGCCCCTTGCCCGTATGCCCGCACAGTATTCTATAAGGAAAAAACACCCTTTGGTGCAACATTGGGCTTTCCACATTTGCCTTCGCACCAAAGGGTGATTCACTCTTATACCATGGAAAAAATGTTGCTGGGCCGGGTGGGCTGGGGCAGGCTTCGAGCGGGGGGGGGGGGGGGGGGGGGGACGAAGCCCGCCGTCGAGGGCCGGGTACTGTGGTGCGTGATCATCGGGCTGAAGGCCCGTGCCTGTCCGATATCGTCAGACTGAATTGAAAATTCGACTAATAGCATTATAATATTATTATAATTTAATTAAAATTTCAGCTAGCTGATGAGCTGCAGGAATGTGTTGAGATTTTTTGAAAAAATTTCACTCTTAGAAGAAAAAAATTGTAAATTCAGATTGTAGGATAAGTGACTTATAAAATTTATAGGTGTAGCATACCCTATTATTCTAGATTTAAGAGCCCTATGAAAATCTATACGAACGGTCCTGATTCGTTTATATGGTCAAACATATGAGATGTTATGATCTAATTAGATCAGACGATCAAGATTTACTTGGTGGGCGTTGGCGTTACACCGTAAATTCTGATTGGGTGTTGATCTTTGCATATATAGTATACATGTGTGTGTGCTGAGGCAGATCTACATATAGACACACCCGAGTGCACAACCTCGTATCCGGCGAGTGAAGTCGGTAGGACCCAGATCGGTCGGATCGAGCAGTCCAAGTCTTGGGCGAGCACTCAGGGGGACAGAGCTCGGCAGCCCCCGACTTGCCCAGACAAGGTGAAATTACAGCGCACCGAGTAGAGCCGAAGGGCTCACACTCACCCCAGGTTAGCCCGGCAAGCGGCAGGCGAGTTGGGCCAGCCAAGCTCATACTCGCCAAGGCCCAGGAGGAGGCGATGAGTGCCAGCTCCATCGAGCACTCGCCGCCCCAGGCGAGGAGAGGTCTCAGGGACTACTCGCCCAGTCATCGGTGATGTTTTTTTTACCATTTTGCCCACGCTGGCCTGCCCATGGCCTTTCAGAATAGCGGAGTTACGCTGTTGGCAAGCCAATCTGGACTTCACATAGTTGTTTGGGATAACAGAGGTTAGCTATTTGCAGGTCATTTTCAGAAATCTATAAATAGGACCCAAGGGGTACCTCAGAAGGCATGCTCACTTGTTCCCTGATCTTCTAGCACTTTTTGAGGTTGCCTTAGCTCGACATTTGGCTAAGGAGGGGAAGCACTCTAAGATCTTCTAGATGTGTGGTGGGACCTCCACGCCGAGCCCTTGGGTCAATTCCCTTGTCTTTTTCTTTGCTATTTGGCTTGCAGGATAGAAGTAAGTGTGCGATCACCCCTTCCCTAAGGGTGAACTCCACAGAGACCGAAATCTCGGTTTCAAAATTTTTGGTGCGGTGAGCGTGGAGAGTGGTCAGCACAGAAAATATTCGGTAAGCTCGATGACTGGAGGATCAGGGCAAGGCTCGGACAGGTCCGACTCGCCACCCCCACCCCCTCTCACCATGGTGGGGATGTTCGAAGACTTCAGGCAGGAGGTGCTCGGCCTCGTCCAGTCCGCACTCGGCGCGCGTGCTGAGTGCTCGACACCAGCAGCACCTGTACTCGCAGTCCCGGCCCTTGGCGAGGACGCTCCCAGCAGGCGATCTGGGAAGGAAGTTGCAGAGGAGGGGAGAGGATGCGAGATCCCTGGGCAAGTGCTCTTCCCGGGCTCGGCGAGTGGGGGCCGATTCCGCGAGATGGGGCACTAGACCCTCCGGCTCGCCCAGCAGGAGGAGGCAGCCGCTTCAGCAAGTTGGTTTCTTCTACCCTAGTTCCAGAGTGGTTCAGGGAGCTAGAGACGTCTTACTACACCGAGAAGGTAGACCCGATCCAGCACGTCCAGTGATTTGAGGACGTGGTCTCGATCCGACAGATGTCAGATGAGTTCAAGTGCTGGCTCTTCGCCATCACTCTCAAGGAGAAGGTGAGAGAGTGGTTCCACTAGCTGCCGACGAACTCCATCTACTGCTTCGAGGACCTATGTCGGGGGTTCATGCTGAGATTCACCAGCTTTAAATGGAGGAAGAAGGAGTCGGAGTCCCTGTTCCACATCAAGCAGGGGGTGAACAAGACCATGGGGAATTACGTCGACTGGTTCTAGGAAGAGGTCACCAAAGTCCAAGAGATGTTAGGGCATACCCTGATGATGGCCTTCACCCTGGGCTGCAGCAGGGTTTCTTCAGGATAGAGCTGAAGAGGGTACCACCTCTCTCCAATGAGGAGCTGATGGAGAGGGCGGCAAGAGAATTTGACGGGGAGGCGTCGAAATTGGAGTTTGCCCGGAAGCTAGCCAGGTGGGACACAGAGGAGGAGAAGGAGCCAAGAGGTGACAAAGGTCAGGAGGAGAGGAGAGCTGAACCCAGGCAGAGGGAACATCGGCAACTACAACAACAGTGACAACCCAGGTGGGGGCGTCAGGAGCCGGAGCGTCGGCTAGGTTGGAGGTCGGAGTGGCAGGACCATGGGCCACTGAGAGGTTTCCATGGAGAAGACAACCGCGCCAGGGTCAGTTCCATCCTCCGGGTTGGAGGCAGGCCCAAAGACCTCCCCTCCCCGATAAAAAAGCAGGTTATGGCTATAACCCTAAGGGAGAGGAGGAGAGCTGCACGGGGAAGGAGAAGAGAAGTTAATGTGGAGTTACCCTACTATGACTTCCACTAAGAGGAGGGGCACACTACAACCACGTGCCCGGAGTTCCTCGAGATGAGGGGAAACTGGGAGCAACAACAACAGGGTTGCCAGGAGGTGCAGATTGAGGAGGTCCTGCCTCGGGCAGAGGAGGATAGGTGCGAAGACCGGGTGGATGTTGGAACCCGGGGATGGATCAGAGTGATCCATGGGGGGGGGGGGGGGTGGGGGGGTGGGGGTGGGGGTGGGGATTAAGGCTTCCCGGAAGGCGAGCCTCATGCCATGTATAGAAGGAGCATTGGCTCCACATCTCAAACCCCGCCCCCAGAAGAGAAGATCACCTTCTCTAGAAGTGACGTGCTGGATCATGAGGATCCCTTCTGTGATGCACTGGGCATCCAGACGGCCATCGAAAATTTCACTATCTCCCGGATCCTCATTTACAATAGGAGTTCGGTCAACATAATCTTTAAGAAGGCGTTTGACGCGATGAAGGTGGAGTCGAAGAGGGTGTTGGCCTCGGATGAGCCCCTGTTTGGATTTTTGGACGAGGGGAAGGAGGTAGAAGGAGGAGCGGGACTCCATGTCTGTAACACCCCCAACCGTCGCATGGCATATAACAGAAGGTCCAGCTGGAACCCGACGCCATATACCACAGACAGTCGGAAGGGTTACTAAATGAATAAATCAAACCATCTAATTAAGACTACTCGTCCTAATCACAGAGCATTCTAGCGGAAGATTTTAAAGTTGAAAGAACCCAAAAAAAATAAATCCATCAATATGAATGTCCACAGCTACAACAATAGGAAAGAAACCCCAAATACACAGAAACGGGTACATGGCCTTATGGCCTTACAAATGTTCACTTCATAAATAGTGTTTTACGCACATCGGCTCGCAGGCCGGCCACATATGAAATATATAAAAAAACAGCTATTCTACGGCCTTCTAGGGCCAGCACAGCAACATGGGCTCCAGCCCGCTATTTGGCGCTCGGCTCCGCAGCACCTGCAAGCACATACCACCGCACGGTGGCAAATAAAGCAACGGTCAGCTAAAGGCCGACCAAATTATAACGACCCCGCCCCTTACTCGGGACGGCGGTGCTCTTTCCCTGCAAAACATTAGCCCAACAATATATACATTGCAATTATAATTCGCCACAGGCGTAGGCTCGCACGGCCAAACACCCCGTGCACTCAGGGCACATTCATGGTGAACCCTGACAAATCAGTGCATTCACCACCATCCCCAGGATGGCAACAACATGTGAGCATTTAGCCTTTCTGACCACCGTCTAAGGCTCGGACTATGCCAACGGCCAGTCCCCGTCTTCGGGTCTCTCGCACCGAACCACATAGCCTAGGTCCAATTCCACTTGCCCGTTGCTCACGCCGCATGTCCAATTTAAGTAACTTTGCGCGGGCCAAGCTTCTCTCGGATCCCAAGTTTTCCAAAACAGTCTCATAACCCAGTTATGATCAAGGCCGGTTCCCAGACCGCCAAGTTAGCAGAACACGTTTCCGCTCAATTTTCCGGGTGCGCCTTGAAGCTAACCTTCAAGGATCCCTGCTACAATCTACCGCGTGGAAACCCGAAAAATCCAAAGCACGGAGTCTTCTCCGGCAAAATCACATCAAATGCAACATCACCGATCCAGACAAAACACGTCCGGGTAGGCTTCACACACAATGCCTATGCCCGTACTTACGATTCTGGGCTCTACATGCAACACAAGGGGGACTATTCCCGTCAACCCCAAGGAACACCACGCACTCACCGCATACTCGCGGGAGCGGGATTCCCTATGCAGAAAGAAAGAGAGAGCTTCAAGCGCTCGCGTTGAGAATCGTTACCCTTGTAGTCCGTTTTGGCGCCATGGAAAAACTACGCGGTTAGAACTCTTCGCAATGACCTTCCCTCCACGGATCCGCTCTCCGATTTCGAAACGGTGCTCCGATGCTCCGCCGGCGGCCGGAAACCTCCTTCTTCTTCCTCTCCTCTCTCACTTTGGAAGGGGAGAACTTTGGAGAGAAAAATGAGGGAATAACTCCCTATTCCCGGCCTTAACAGAGCAGGATTTAATCTGGGCCATCGGATCCTAATTAAAGAAAATGAACGGCTCGGATCTGCACAAAATTCCCCAGACCTGGGCCGCACACGGCTTGGCACACGGCCGTGTCCAAGGCCGTGTGCCTCGATCCAGGCACGATCGTCGAACTGAGAAATGCACACGGGCCAAGACACGCCCGTGTCTGACCTGACACGCCCGTGTTCGTGGGCGTGTCACGCATAACTGCCACGGCAATGGACACGACCCATCAGGACACGGGTAGGGACACGGGTTGGCACACGCCCGTGTCGGATGACACGCCCGTGTCATCCGGCCGTGTTCCTGGCCGTGTCCTTCTCGGGTTGGAAACGGCCAAAAATCACCAGCCAGACACGGCCTTGGACACGCCCGTGTCCTAGGCCGTGTACCCCTACAGGCACCAAAAACTCTTTTTCCGCGACCGACTCGCACACAAAATTCGGGGCGTTACAAATCTCCCCCACTTAAGGAATTTCGTCCCGAAATTAAGCAAAGGTACACAAAAGCTAAATGATACCTGAGTGGAATAACTCGAGGTATTCCTCCAACATAGCTTGCTCTCGCTCCCAAGAAAGCTCCTCACGTCCGCAATTATCCCAACGGACTTTAACCATTCTGACATCCTTGTTGCGGAGTCGTTTGACTGCAACATCTTCAATTCGTACTGGTCTGACCCTTGTTGTTAACTCATAATCAACCGGTACCTGATCGTCTGCAATGATCTGCGAAGTCTCTTGAACTGCCTTACGCAACACCGATACGTGGAATACATCATGCAGCCCACTCAACTCCGTCGACAGCTTTAATCTATACGCCGCCTCGCCAACACGCTCCAGGATTTCAAATGGTCCAAGGTATCTCGGACTCAGCTTCTTCAAGCGTCGAACCCGCGATACACCCTTGAACGACTTGATTTTTAAATATACCATGTCGCCAACGTTGAACTCCACATTTCTATGTTTGGCATTGTAGTACTTTGAATGTCTATCCTGAGCAATCTTCAGCCTTTCTTGAATTGTCCGTATCATTGAAGTGGCATCTTCCACTGCTTGACGTTTATACAACTTTGATTCGCCTGCCTCCAACCAAGACAACGACGTACGGCACTTCCTCCCATACAAAGCTTCGAAAGGCGCCATTCCAATGCTTGCCTGAAAGCTATTGTTGTACGCAAACTCCACCATGTACAGGTGATCCTCCCAATGCTTCCCGAAATCTAGGACGCACATGCGAAGCATGTCCTCCATAGTTCTGTTGACTCTCTCGGTTTATCCATCTGTCTGCGGGTGAAAGGCTGTGCTGAACTTTAGCTTAGTACCCAACAGACCATGCACCAACCTCCAGTCATTTGACGTGAAGCGTCCATCACGATCACTAACAATACTGCGAGGCACACCATGCAGTCGTACAATATTATCCACGTAGAGTTTGGCTAACCTTTCTACTGGATCTTCCTTTCTCATTGGGATAAAGTGCGACACCTTTGTCAATCTATCTACGACCACCCAAATGGCGTCATTTCCTTTCTGCGACTTCGGCAAACCGTGCACAAAATCCATAGATATATCGTCAAACTTCCATTCTGGGATAGGAAGTGATTTCAAGAAACCTCCGGGCTTCTGGCATTCCGCCTTCACCAATGCACAAGTACGGCACTTGGCCACATAAAGCGCCACATCCTTCTTCAAACCCGGCCACTAGAATAATTTCTTCATGTCTCTATACATCTTCGTGCTTCCCGGGTGGATTGAGTATTTGGTATGATGAGCCTCATACATCAACTCCTCCCGAATATTATCCGCACTAGGAACGCATAGACGACCGTCCTTCCTTAGCAACCCATCTTCAACCACAAACTGGGAACTTGACCCATCCAAAGATCCATCTAGTATTTGCTTCATGCTGCCATCCTGAACCAAAGCCCGCCGAACTCTATCCGTTAGGTCACACTGCACCTCTGTCCAAAACAGTTTCGCCTCGGCACTAGACTGCTTGTCAACGCAAGATATCTCCAATGCCTCCAACTCTTGGACCAATCTCTTATCATGCACTGATAACCAGTTGGCTTGTGCGGGAATCTTACGACTCAACGCATCCGCCACTACATTTCCCTTCCCAGGCACATAGTGTATCTTGAAGGTGTAGTCCCCTAAGAACTCCATCCACCTCCTCTGCCTCATGTTCAGATCCTTTTGGTCCAATAGGTACTTCAAACTCTTATGATCGGTGTAAATATCTACCTTCACACCGTACAGATAGTGCCTCCAAAGCTTTAGAGCAAAAATCACGGCCGCTAACTCTAAGTCGTGGACCGGATAATTCCTCTCGTGAACCTTCAATTGTCGTGAACCATAAGCTATCACTCTCCCATGCTGTAGCAGAACACAGCCCAAACCACTGCCCGAAGCATCACTATAAATCTCGAACCCTTCGGTACCACTTGGCGAACATAAAATAGGCGCCGTGGTTAACCGCCTCTTCAACTCTACAAACGCCTGTTCGCACTCCGAAGACCACACAAACTTCTGATCCTTTCTTGTCAACGTCGTGAGTGGTAGTGCTATCCGCGAGAAGTTCTCTACGAAGCGCCTGTAGTAGCCAGCAAGTCCCAGGAAACTCCGGACCTCTGCCACCGTAGTCAAAGTAGGCCACTCCCGTATCGCCACTATCTTCGCCGGATCCACAGCTATTCCTTCTCCACTGACAACATGACCAAGGAACGCTATCGAGGATAACCAGAATTCACACTTGGAGAACTTTGCATATAACTGAATTTTCCTCAATGTTTCCAACACCATGTGTAAATGCTTGTAGTGATCCTCCTCGCACCGCGAATATACCAGGATATCATCAATAAATACTATCACGAACTGATCCAAGTATTCTCTGAACGTCCTATTCATCAGATCCATAAACACGGATGGAGCATTCGTCAACCCAAACGGCATGACTGTGAACTCAAAATGCCCAAACCGCGTACTGAATGCTGTCTTTGGAATGTCGCTCTCCCTTATCCTCAACTGATAGTAACCAGACTTCAAATCTAACTTCGAATATACAGTTGACCCAACCAACTGATCAAATAGATCGTCAATCCTTGGGATTGGATATTTGTTCTTCTCCGTAAGTTTGTTCAATTCCCGATAATCGATACAAAGCCGCAAGCTCCCATCTTTCTTCTTAACAAAGAGAACTGGTGCGCTCCAAGGCGACGAACTTGGACGCACATAACCTTACTCTAGCAACTCCTGCAGTTGCACCTTCAACTCCGCCATTTCCCTTGGGGCTATCCGATAGGGGGAGCGTGACACCGGTTTGGCACCCGGTACCAGCTCTATAGTAAAGTCTATCTCCCGCTGAGGAGGGGCTCCTGGGAGATCATCTGGAAACACATCAGGATACTCGGACACAACTAGGATGTTGCCCAAACTAGGTTTAGGCGTCGAAGTCTGCACTAGAGTGACATATAGTTCTGCCCCAGACCGAACTGCCTTGAACATCTGAAGGGCCGACATCAGAACTTTCCCTGACCCCTTCATGCCCGCAAAAGTAGTCTCCCGATCAGTGTCCAGACCCAACTTGACTTCTTTACGGTTGCAATCAATGCATGCACTCTGCTCCGATAGCCAATCCATACCGAAGATTACATCGAACTCCACTAATGGTAGAACCAACGCCCGCAAATCAAACTCCCGGTCTCCAATCCGAATCTTTACAACACAGATCCTATCCGCACGCATTGAGCACCCATTAGGCAACAACACATCCAACTTGTTTTCTGCCATCGAGAACGGAACTCCGATGCGCGATATAAACTTTTCAGACAAGAAGGAATGTGATGCTCCCGTATCAAAAAAGGCTCTCGCCGGAAACCCAAAGATTAACACAAAGCCTAGCACTAACAAACGTAAGCTAACAAATACACATGTAATAACTATAAAAGTTAAACCACTGTAATTTAACTCATACCTGTCACCACGTCTGCTTGCTTTATGGCCTCCTGTAGACCAAGGTTGTAGACTCTAGGCTGGGCTGGAGCATGATGGGATGCGGTTGACTCCACCGCCTTCCCTTTCTCCTCATAAGTCGCTCCAGGTCTCCTCTCGGACTTTGAACGTCCGCTCCAACACTCCCGAGCAAAATGCCCCGTCTTCCCGCAGTTGTAGCAAGCTCCGGGGACTCGACTTGTAGTTGCCCCCGATGTATCAGCCGAAGGGGCTGAGTTTGAAGTCCTCCGCTTCTTGTTCCATCTGCGGAAACCTGTCTTGTTACTTGGCACCTTGAACTCGGTCTTCCTTTCTCCTGGGTCCCTCTTCTCTTGAACTTTCTTCGCAACCTTTTCCAACGATCGGGCCGAATTGACCAAGGCTAGGAAGCCCTGCGCCTTAGGCCCAGCAAGGAGTAACTGTAAATCGCCACGAAGACCCTCATAGAATCGGTTGGTCTTCCTCTCTTCTTCTGAAAACATAGCATCAGCATAACGACCCAACCGTGTGAACTCATGCAGATATTCGTCCATGCTTCTGGATCCCTGAGTCAAACCAAGAAATTGATTCTCCATATCCAACCTCTGAGCAGAAGGTACAAATCTGGCTAGGAACAATCTTGAAAATTCCTCCATCGGCACATCCGCAAGCTGCCTTCCCATTAGAAGATGAAACTCCAACTCGTCCCACCACAGCCTCGCCTCACCTTCCAAAAGAAAAGTCGCTATGGTGGTCTTCTGCCACTCCTCAGTCATTGTGGCCGTCAACACCCTCTTTATGGAAGAAAGCCAGTCCTCAGCTTGAGTTGGCGTTCCAACCCCATTAAACCTCGGAGGATTAAAGCCCATCACGTGCTTTAACTGCCGCTCCGTAGTTCTCCTCGGCTCTACTAACTCGACTGCTGCGCGTTCCACCACTCTCGGCTCTGCCGCCGTAACCGGTTCTTGCTCATCCGCAGGAGGTGCGCGATGCATTTGCCCTGCAGGTTGGGCATTTATCATTGCGAACACGGCTTCAGCCACCATCCTGGTGGTTTCCGCTGAAGGAGGTGTAGCAGGCACGTCCCTTGGTGCACTACTTTCCGCTGATTGCGGACGCTCTGACTGACCAGCACCGCTCCTAGCAGCCTATAAAAGCAAAGACACACGATTAGACGACAAATAAATTGCTAAAAGCAATCATTGGAACACTCAGGTTCCACAAAACAAGTGTATTTTCATTCCTAAGTGGACATTCATGGGTTCTTTTTAATGTTATAACGATGACGCACACATGTGCTCACCACCCCTTAAAAGAATTCGCCCACGAATTCATTTAAGCTTGACCGTAACCAGAAGTCTGATACCAAATTGTAACACCCCCATCCGTCGCATGGCATATAACAGAAGGTCCAGCTGGAACCCGACGCCATATACCACAGACAGTCGGAAGGGTTACTAAATGAATAAATCAAACCATCTAATTAAGACTACTCGTCCTAATCACAGAGCATTCTAGCGGAAGATTTTAAAGGTGAAAGAACCCAAAAAAAATAAATCCATCAATATGAATGTCCACAGCTACAACAATAGGAAAGAAACCCCAAATACACAGAAACGGGTACATGGCCTTATGGCCTTACAAATGTTCACTTCATAAATAGTGTTTTACGTACATCGGCTCGCAGGCCGGCCACATATGAAATATATAAAAAAACAGCTATTCTACGGCCTTCTAGGGCCAGCACAGCAACATGGGCTCCAGCCCGCTATTTGGCGCTCGGCTCCGCAGCACCTGCAAGCACATACCACCGCACGGTGGCAAATAAAGCAACGGTCAGCTAAAAGCCGACCAAATTATAACGACCCCGCCCCTTACTCGGGACGGCGGTGCTCTTTCCCTGCAAAACATTAGCCCAACAATATATACATTGCAATTATAATTCGCCACAGGCGTAGGCTCGCACGGCCAAACACCCCGTGCACTCAGGGCACATTCATGGTGAACCCTGACAAATCAGTGCATTCACCAGCATCCCCAGGATGGCAACAACATGTGAGCATTTAGCCTTTCTGACCACCGTCTAAGGCTCCGACTATGCCAACGGCCAGTCCCCGTCTTCGGGTCTCTCGCACCGAACCACATAGCCTAGGTCCAATTCCACTTGCCCGTTGCTCACGCCGCATGTCCAATTTAAGTAACTTTGCGCGGGCCAAGCTTCTCTCGGATCCCAAGTTTTCCAAAACAGTCTCATAACCCAGTTATGATCAAGGCCGGTTCCCAGACCGCCAAGTTAGCAGAACACGTTTCCGCTCAATTTTCCGGGTGCGCCTTGAAGCTAACCTTCAAGGATCCCTGCTGCAATCTACCGCGTGGAAACCCGAAAAATCCAAAGCACGGAGTCTTCTCCGGCAAAATCACATCAAATGCAACATCACCGATCCAGACAAAACACGTCCGGGTAGGCTTCACATACAATGCCTATGCCCGTACTTACGATTCCGGGCTCTACATGCAACACAAGGGGGACTATTCCCGTCAACCCCAAGGAACACCACGCACTCACCGCATACTCGCGGGAGCGGGATTCCCTATGCAGAAAGAAAGAGAGAGCTTCAAGCGCTCGCGTTGAGAATCGTTACCCTTGTAGTCTGTTTTGGCGCCATGGAAAAACTACGCGGTTAGAACTCTTCGCAATGACCTTCCCTCCACGGATCCGCTCTCCGATTTCGAAACGGTGCTCCGATGCTCCGCCGGCGGCCGGAAACCTCCTTCTTCTTCCTCTCCTCTCTCACTTTGGAAGGGGAGAACTTTGGAGAGAAAAATGAGGGAATAACTCCCTATTCCCGGCCTTAACAGAGCAGGATTTAATCTGGGCCATCGGATCCTAATTAAAGAAAATGAACGGCTCGGATCTGCACAAAATTCCCCAGACCTGGGCCGCACACGGCTTGGCACACGGCCGTGTCCAAGGTCGTGTGCCTCGATCCAGGCACGATCGTCGAACTGAGAAATGCACACGGGCCAAGACACGCCCGTGTCTGACCTGACACGCCCGTGTTCGTGGGCGTGTCACGCATAACCGCCACGGCAACGGACACGACCCATCAGGACACGGGTAGGGACACGGGTTGGCACACGCCCGTGTCGGATGACACGCCCGTGTCATCCGGCCGTGTTCCTGGCCGTGTCCTTCTCGGGTTGGAAACGGCCAAAAATCACCAGCCAGACACGGCCTTGGACACGCCCGTGTCCTAGGCCGTGTACCCCTACAGGCACCAAAAACTCTTTTTCCGCGACCGACTCGCACACAAAATTCGGGGCGTTACAATGTCACTCTAGGGGCAGTCCCGTAACTGCAGGTTCGTCATCGTTGAAGCCCCCAGTAGCTACAACATGATCCTCAGACGGCCCTTCATCAGCGCCTTCCGCTGCGTTCCCTCGTCCTTCCATCAGTGCCTGAAGTTCAGCACCGAGGGGATCCAGGTCTGGGTCCGCGGTGATCCCAAGGTGGCCAGGGAGTGCTACATCACCACTGTGAACATCTCTTAGCAGGAGGGAGCCGAGGAGATGGAGCGGAGGATGGAGGAGGCAGAGCAGGAGACCGGTGGAAAGGAGATTGAGGTGGAGGAGAGCTGCACCCAGGTGGAGGTGACAGGAGGAGTTCAGGAAGAGCTGGACGATATAATGGTTGTGGAGGAAGTGGTGGAAGCCGACGAGGTTCTTGTCCCAGAGGAGGGGGATGTTGGAGAATGGGGGAGTAGTCCAGGCTGGAGGCTGCAGAAGAGGCCGTGGAGATGGACCCAGGAAGTCATGGTGGAGAAAGTTCGCAGTAGCGGGGGGCTGACCCCAGAGGCTCAGGGCAAGATGCTGGAGTGCATCCAGAAAAATGTAGACATCTTCGCATGGAGCACGACAGAGATGTCAGGGATTGATATGGATGTTGCCTGCCACCATCTCAACCTAGACTCGGAGGCCCGCCCCATCCAGTAGAAGAAGAGTTTCGTTGTGGACAAGCTGGCCAAGCCCATCAGGGAGGATGTGTCCAAGCTCCTGAAGGTCGGCTTTGTATCTGAAATACAATACCCCGGCTGGGTCTACAATGTAGTTATGGTTAAAAAAGGAGACGGCCGGTGACGTATGTGTGTCGATTTTTCTTTAC
Source organism: Platanthera guangdongensis (assembly GCA_039583875.1). Taxonomy (NCBI): domain Eukaryota; kingdom Viridiplantae; phylum Streptophyta; class Magnoliopsida; order Asparagales; family Orchidaceae; genus Platanthera; species Platanthera guangdongensis. Next base: position 112,733,923 of record CM077149.1, on the reverse strand, counting down.
TTAACAAATCATGTCCTAAGAACTGTTATACTTTGCCTTGGATCGACGCGCGGGTTGACTTAGCCGTCGATTTTCCTGTAATGAGTTTTCTAGATACATTTGCAGGTTACCACTATATCAGGATACACCCCTCGACATCAAAGATGTCTACTTCATCACGGGGGATGGGTACTACTACTACAAAATGATGCCCTTTGGGTTGAAAAATGAAGGGGCAACGTACCAAAAAATGATGGACAGGGTCTTCCGGGAACAGAAGGGGAGGAACCTGGAGGTGTATGTAGATGATCTAATGATCAAGAGTTGAGACGTGGACTCTCACCTCCAGGACTTGGAGGATACCTTCACCACCCTCCGCAAGTATAAGATGAGGTTGAATCACTTGAAGTGTGTTTTTGGGGCCAGCACAGGGAAGTTCTTGGGCCATCTCCTTACCCCCGCGGGGGTCGAGCCAAACCCTGGCAAAGTCCGAGAGATCATGGAGCTGGGATCGCCTCAAAATTCTAAAGAAGTGCAGCGGTTGACATTGAAGCTGGCAGAGTTGAGCAGGTTTTTCTCTCGGGCCAGAGAGAAATGCTCCCCTTTATTCAAAATGTTAGGGGGGGGGGGGGGGGTAGAAGTTCAAGTGTACTGGGGAGTGCGAGGAAGCGTTCCAGGCCTTAAAGAGGCAGTTGACTCGGGCTCCCTTGCTTCAAGGGCCGAAGGAGGGGGAGGACCTGTCTTTGTATCTTGGGGTCAGTGCAGAAGCCTTGAGCTCCGTCCTGGTCCGGGAAGATGGGAAGAAGTAGCCCCCCATATACTATGTGAGCTGGGTCCTGAGGAAGGAAGAGCTTCGTTATCCCATCTTAGAGAAGCTGGCCTTCACTCTAGTCATCTCGGCTCAAAGGCTCAGGCCTTACTTCCAGGCACACTCAATCCCAGTGGTGACTGACCACCCCCTCTGCAACATCTTCGAGGGAGTGGAGCATTCAGGCAGGTTGTCTAAGTGGTCGGTGGAACTGAGTGAGTTCGATATCTCCTTCATCCCCCGCTTCTCAATCAAGGCCCAAGCGATGGCCGACTTCCTAGCTGCCTATGTGGTCAAGGTGGCGGAGGAAGAACTCACTCGCCCAGTTCCATGGAAGGTGAAGGTAGATGACGCTTCAGGGAGATATTCCCTAGGGGTGGGGGTAATTTTAGAAAGCCCCCCGGGAATAAGAATCGAACAAAAGGTGGTGGTACAGTTTCCCATCACTAACAACCAGGCCGAATATGAGGCCGTAATTGCAGGATTGCACCTAGCCATGGAGCTGGGGGTGCTTGACGTGGAGGTCCTCACCGACACCATGGTGGTGTCTTCCCAGATAAACGGGGAGTCAAGGGATCCCACCCTCCAGTTATACTTAGAAAAAGTTAAGGGGGTCATCAGCATGTTCCAGACCTTCTCCATCCGACACATGCCCAGAGAGGAGAAAGGGAAGGTGGATCAACTGGCAAAGCATGGTCCCCGGGTGGGGTGGGGGTGGGGGGGGGGGGTACCATCACTGACCTATTCCTCTCTTCCATTGAAGAGGGAGAGCTTATGGAGGTGGATCAACACCACTCGTGGATGGACCCGTTCACAATCTTCCTTTTCCACAGGTGAGTATCCGGAGGGGATGGACAAAAAGAAGTTCAAATACAAGTCGGCGTACTACCGGATACTCACTACCAATTACAACCAGCCCAACGCCTCTGGGAGTACAGAGGATCTTGGAGGAGGTCCACTCCGGGGATTGTGGCAGTCACTTCGGGAGTCGGACCATGGAAGGAAGGATTGTTAGGCAAGGGTATTTCTGGCTTACCCTGAGCCGCGACGCTGCAGAATTCACAAAGAAGTGCCACAAATGCCAGTTGTTTGCCCCCCGCCAATTACAACCAGCCCAGCGCCTCAGAAGAATCACAACCCCCTGGACCTTTGCCATTTGGGGAATGGACTTGGTTGGGCCTTTCCCCCAGGACAGCGGGCAGATGAGGTTCTTACTTGTAATGATAGATTATTTTTCTAAGTGGTTGGAGGTGAAGGCGCTGGCCAAGGTAACCTCCCAGGTTATCAGGATTTTGTTAGGGGGGAGATCATATGCCGACATGGGTTGCCGCAAGCCATCGTCACGGACAATGAGCCTCAGTTCGCCAGCACAGAATTCATTAGATTCTGCTGGCAGTTCAGGATTGACCTCAGGTTTGCCTCAGTCCACCACCCCAGGAGCAACAGACAGGTGGAGGCGTCAAACAAAATCATAGTGAACCTCTTGAAGAAAAGAAGTTGAAAACTTGAAGGGGAGCTGGGTGGAGCAGCTTCCCTCGGTCCTCTGGGCTCTGAGGACCACCCCCAACATAGTCACATGGGATACCCCCTTCAAGCTCTCCCATGGCTACGAAGCAGTGCTTCCCATAGAGTTTAAAGTCCAGACACCTCGGGTGGCAGAGGCACGGGAAGGAAGGGAAGAATGGAGAACTGAAAACGAGGAGGAGCTACGACTCTCCCTCGACATAGTGGAGCTGTGTGACCTCTCTGCCATCTGATAGGAAGAAGTGAAAAGAAGAATGACTAAGTACTTTGATAAGCACGTTATGGTCAAATAATTCACGGAAGGGTACTTGGTCTTGAAAAAGGTAGATATATCAGGAAGATCAGCCGCTATGGGGAAGCTCAACCCTAACTAGGAGGGTCCATACATTGTAAAAGAAATATTGAAATCGGGAGGGTATCGTCTCCGGAATATGGAGGGCGAGACCCTAAGTCTCACCTGGAGCGGTGATGACTTGAAGCGCTTTTATCCTTAAGTCGTATAAGTAATGCTTTTTCAATAAAGTTTATTGATGTGCTAATTCCCCTGTAATGATTCATGTGAGTGAAGAGTTCACTTCCCAGACCCCGAGCAGATCCCGCTGTCAGGCTCTCACCTAGCTGGCAGGGCTGAATGTCACTCGAGAGAGTCTACCCAGACCCCGAGCAAATCCCACTGCTAGGCCATCACCAAGCTGGCAGAGATGGATTTCACTCGAGTGAGTCTACCCAGACCCCGAGCAGATCCTGCTGCCAGGCTCTCACCTAGCTGGCATGGCTGGATGTCACTCCAGAGAGTCTACTCAGACCCCGAGCAGATCCCGCTGTCAGGCTCTCACCTAGCTAGCAGGACTGGATGTCACTCGAGAGAGTCTACCTAGATCCCGAGCAAATCCCGCTACCAGGCTCTCACCGAGCTGGCAGGACTGGATGTCACTCGAGAGAGTCTACCCAGACCCCGAGCAGATCCCACTGTCAGGCTCTCACCTAGATGGCAGGGCTGGATGTCACTCGAGAGAGTCTACCCAGACCCCGAGCAGATCCCACTGCCAGGCTTTCACCTAGTTGGTAGGGCTGGATGTCACTCGAGAGAGTCTACCCAGACCCTGAGCAGATCCCACTACCAGGCTCTCACCTAGCTGGCAGGATTGGATGTCACTCGAGAGAGTCTACCCAGACCCCAAGCAGATCCTGCTGCTAGGCTCTCACCTAGCTAGCAGGGCTGGATGGCACTCGAGAGTCTAACCAGACCCCGAGTAGATCCCACTGTCAGGCTCTCACCTAGTTGCAGGGCTGAATGTCACTCGAGAGAGACTACCTAGACCCCGAGAAGATCCCGCTGCCAGGCTCTCACCTAGCTGGTAGGCTTGGATATCACTCGAGAGAGTCTACCCACCCCGAACAGATCCCGCTGTCAGGCTCTCACCTAGCTGGAAGGGCTGGATGTCACTCGAGAGAGTCTACCAACACCCCAAGCAGATCTTGCTGTCAGGATCTCACCTAGCTGGCAGGGCTGGATGTCACTCAAGAGAGTCTACCCAGACCCCGAGCAGATCCCACTATCAGGCTCTCACCTAGCTGTAATGGTTGGATGTCACTCGAGAGAGTCTATCCAAACACCGGACAGATCCCGCTACCAGGATTTCACCTAGCGGGCTGGATGTCACTCAGGGAAGTCCTACACTCTCTAGGTGATACTTGAGAAGTTTGCCCTTTTTCCTAAAAATAGGAGGAGAAGAATCTTCACAAGCGAGTCGGGACTCGCGAGTCGAGCTCGACAAAAGGATGACGAGCCGAGTCCTTGACACCAGCCGAAGAAGGCGAGCGCCAGCAGGGCACTCCACCCCCCTTTAATTTTACTTGTGAAATTTTTTGGCAATTTTAGCTTCACATTGGCGAAAAAGGAGGCAACAAATAAGCGATCTGGGAGGTGGCGAGCCCAGCACGGCGGGCGACCCACCCCTAGATTGCCTAAGGTTGGCGAGCTCTCAAAATCCACTCATAGGTACGAGTCCTAACATCCATTCTAATGACAAGATCTATCCTAGAAAGATCACCTGGGGAGGAAAGCTCGCAGGCGAGTACGTCACAACAAGGAAGCCGAGAAAAAAGAAAAAATGAAGATACAATTTATATCAAAACTATTTTCAATTATATAATGTTGATTACAAAAAGGGGAGCTCGCCTAGGCGAGGTTACAAAAAGGACAAGGGAAGAACTACACAACAAAAAGAAAAAAAGGGGGACGGGTCAGCTCTCGCCTCCCCCCCGGACCGGCGATCTTCGCCTGCTCCTCCGGAGGGATCATCTTTGAAGTCCTTCCCGAAAAGCAGGTCGAAGTTGTCCTCCTTCTCGCTAGGCGGCGTGGACGGGAACAGGTTCGACATGAGGTCCCGGGCCATGATCTCCTTGCAGCCCTCCACCAGCACCCCTGTATCCTTCAATATCTACATGGTGCATTCGGCGAACTCGATAGAGTTGATCCGCAGCCGTTCAATAACCTCAGCCTCGCCAAAGATCCTCGGCCTCTTGTACTGGTGTAATGCCCCGAAAATCGTAATCGAACTGGTCGCGTCCAAGAGAAGTTTTGGTTTCTGTATAGGGGTACATGGCCTAGGACACGGGCGTGTCCAAAGCCATGTGGTTCTCTGTGTTGGCCAGCTGTGTCCAGAGAAGGACACGGCAGGAAACACGGCAGCGTGACACGGGCGTGCCCACTGACACGGGCGTGTGCATACCCGTGTCACCACCCGTGTTCCCAAGGGTCGTGTCGGTTTGCGTGGCGGTTACTGGTAACATGACCTAGGACACGGGCGTGTCGATAACTGACTCGGGCGTGTCAGATTGAGACACGGGCGTGTCTTGACCCGTGTCCTTTTCTGTGCTCGACGATCGTGTCTGGATCAAGGCACACGGCCTGGGACACGACCGTGTGCGAGGCTGTGTTCGGCCCAAGTTTGAGGGATTTTGGGCTGATCTGAGCCGCTCGTTTTCTATAATTAAGATCTGACGACCCATATGTGTTCCTGCTCTGTTAAGGCCGGGAATGGAGGTTTAATCCCTCATTTGCTCTTTACCATTCTCTTTCTAAGAAGTTAGAGAGAGGAGGAAGGAAAGGGTGGGATTCTGGCCGCCGGCGTAACATCGGAGCACCGATTTGAGAACCGAGAGCGGATCCGCGGAGGAAATTCCATTACGAAGCCTTCTATCCGTATAGTTTTTCTATGGAGCAAAAGTGTATTACAAGGGTAACGATTCTCTACTTGAGCATGTGAAGCTCTCCTTCTTTTGCATAAGAAAACCCGCTCTCGCGAGTGTGCGGTGTTCCTTGTGGTTGACTGGAATAGTCCCCCTTGTGTTGCATATAGAGTCCGGAATCGAAGTACGGACATAGGCATTGTGTGTGAAGCCTACCCGGACATGTTGGTTTGGATCGGTGATGTTGCATTTTGTATGGTTTGCCGGAGAAGACTCCGTGCTTTGTGTTTTTGGGTTTTTACACGGTAGATTGCAACAGGGATTCTTGGGGATTAACTCTAAGGCGCACCTGAAAAACTGAGCGAAAACGTAATTCTGCTAACTTGGCAGCCGGGGAGCCGGCCTTGTACATAACTGGGTTATGTGATGTTTGGAATTGATGCGGGATCCGAGAGAAGCTTGGCTCGTGCGTACGTCTTAAGGTGACTACGTGTGTGAGCAACGGGCAAGTGGAATTGGACCTGGGCTATGTGGTTCGGTGCGAGAGACCTAAAGAGGGACTGGCCGTTGGCATAGTCGGGAGCCTTAGACGGTGGTCTGAAAGGCTGAAATGCTCACGATGTTGCAATCCTGGGGATGGTGGTGAATCCGCTGAATTGACAGGATTCACCGTTAATGTGCCCTGAGTCCACGGGGTGTTTGGCCGTGCGAGCCTACACCTGTTGCGAAGTATGTTTGTACTATATTGTTTAGCTGGGTTAATAAAATGCAGGGAAGGAGCACCTCCGTCCCTAGTAAGGGGCGGGGTCGTTATAATTTGGTCGGCTTTGACTGACCGTTACTTTGTTTGCCACCATGCGGTGGAATGTTGCTTGCAGGTGCCGCGAAGCCGAGTACCAAATAGCGGGCTGAATCTCATGTTGCTGAGCTGGCCCTCGAAGGCCAAAGTGAATAGTTGTATTTTATTTTTGTCATGTGTGGCCGGCCTACGAGCCGATGTATGTAAGACACTATTTTGTTAAGTGAACTCTTGTAAGGACATAAGGCCAAATACTTTCAGTGTATTTGTTGTTTCATTCCTGTGGTAGTTGTGGACATTCATGATAGTTGATCATTCAATTATGGGTTCTTTATAACTGTTTAAAAGCTTCCGCTAGAATGCTCTGTGTTAGGGCGAGTAGTTATAGTTGTATGGTTTCGATATTATTATGTAACTCTTCCGACTGTCCGCGGTATATGGCGTCGGGTTCCAGCTGAACCTTCTGTTATATGTCATACGACGGATGAGGGTGTTACAATTTGGTATCAAAGCTTTTGGTTTCGGTCAACTTAAATGAATTCATGGACGAATTCTTTTAAGGGGTGGTGGACACATGTGTGTGTCATCGTTATAACATCAAAAAGAACCCATGAATGTCCACTTAGGAATGAAAATACACTTGTTTTGAGGAATCTGAGTGTTCCAATGATTGTTTTTAACAATCTGTTTGTCGTCTAATCAAGGGTCTTTGCTATTATAGGCGGCTAGGAGCGGTGCTGGGCAATCAGAACGCCAGCAATCGACGAAAAGTAGTGCAACGAGGGACGTGCCTACAACACCTCCTTCAGCGGAAACCATCAGATTGGTTGCTGAAGCAGTCTTTGCTATGATAAATGCCCAACCTGCAGGGCAAATGCACCATGTACCACCTATTAATGAGCAAGAACCGATTAGGGCGGCAGAGCCGGGAGTGGTAGAGCGCGCGATAGTTGATCGGGTGGCACCAAGGAGAGCTACGGAGAAGCAGCTCAAGCATGTGATAAATCCTCCGAGGATCGACGGGATTGGAATGCAAACTCAAGCTGAGGATTGGATCTCTACGATAAAGAGAGTCTTGACAGCCACAGAAACTGTTGAGTGGCAGAAGACCACCATAATGACCTTCCTTTTGGCTGGTGAGGCGAGGCTGTGGTGGGACGAACTGGAGGTTCACCTCTTAGTGGGAAGGCAACTTGTTGATGTGCCGATGGAGGAATTCTCAAGATTGTTTTTAGCCAGATATCTACCCTCTGCTCAGAAGCTTGAGATGGAGAATCAGTACCTTGGTTTGACTTAGGGAGGCAGAAGCGTAGATGAGTATTGCCACGAGTATACGCGGTTGAGTCGTTATGCTGGTTCTATATTTACTGAAGAGGAGAGGAAGACCAACCGATTTTATGAGGGTCTACGTGGCGACCTACAGCTACTCCTTGCTGGGCCTAAGGCACAAGGATTCCTAGCCTTGGTCAATTCAGCCCGGTCGATGGAAAAGGTCGTGAAGAAAGTTCAAGAGAAGAAGGACCCAAGGGAAAAGAAGTCGGAGTTCAAAGTGCCGAATGCAAAGTCGGGTTTCCGCAGATGGAACTAGTAACTGAAGACTTTGAGCTCAGCCCCTTCATCTTGTGTGACGGGGGCAACCACAAGTCGAGTCCCAGGAGCTTGCTACAACTGTGGAAAGATGGGGCATTTTGCTCGTGAATGTTGGAGCGGACGTGCAAAGTCTGAGAGGAAGCCTGGAGCAACTTATGAAGAGAAAGGGAAGGCGGTGGAGTCAACCGCGTGCCAACATGCTCCAGCCCAGCCTAGGGTTTATAACGTTGGTCTGCAAGAGGCCATAAAACAAGCTGACGTGGTGACAGGTATGAGTTAAATTTTAGCGGTTTAACTTTATGTAGTTGTTACCTTTGTATATGTTAGCTTATATATGTTGGTGCTAGGCTTTGTGTTGATCTTTGAGTATCCGGCGAGAGCCCTGTTTGATACGTGAGCTTCGCATTCCTTCTTGTCCAAAAGATTCGTATCGTGCATCAGGGTCCCTTCCTCGATGGCAAAAGACAAGTTGGATGTGTTACTGCCCAATGGGTGCTCAATGCGCGCGGATAGAGTTTGCGAGGTAAAGATACAGATTGGGGATCAGGAGTTTGTCTTGCAAGCGTCAGTACTACCGTTAGCGGAGTATGACGTAATCTTTGGTATGAACTGGCTCTCGGAGCAGAGAGCATGCATTGATTGCAACCAAAAGGAAGTTAAGTTGGGACTGAATACTGATCGGGAGACTACGTTTGCGGGCATGAAGGTGTCAGGTAAGATTTTGATGTCGGCCCTTCAGGTGATCAAGGCAGTTCGGTCTGGGGCAGAGCTGTTTGTCACATTAGTGCATGCTTCAACGCCTAAGCCAAGTCCGGGCAGTATTCCAGTTGTGTCTCAGTATCCTGATGTGTTTCCGGATGATCTCCCAGGAGCCCCTCCTCAGCGGGATATTGATTTTACTATTGAGCTGGTGTCGGGTGCCAAATCGGTGTCACGCTCTCCGTATCGGATAACGCTATGAGAGATAGTGGAAGTGAAGGTGCAACTGCAAGAGTTGTTGGAATATGGGTATGTGCATCCAAGTTTGTTGCCTTGGAGCGCACCGATTTTTTTTGTTAAGAAGAAGGATGGGAGCTTGCGACTCTGTATTGACTATCAGGAGTTAAATAAGCTTACGGAAAAGAATAAGTATCTGATCCCAAGGATTGACGATATGTTTGATCAATTGGTTGGGTCTACAGTATATTCGAAGCTAGATCTGAAATTTGGTTACTACCAATTGAGGATAAGGGAAAGCAACATCCCAAAGACAGCGTTCATCACGCGGTTTGGGCATTTCGAGTTCACAGTCATGTCATTTGGGTTGACCAATGCACCCTCCGTGTTTATGGATTTGATGAACATGACGTTCAGAGAGTACCTGGACCGTTTTGTGATAGTATTTATCGACGATATCCTGGTGTACTCGCAGTGTGAGGAGGATCACTTCAAGCATCTGTACATGGTGTTGGAGACGTTGAGGAAAAATCAGTTGTATGCTAAGTTCTCCAAGTGTGAGTTCTGGTTATCCTCGATAGCATTCCTTGGTCATGTTGTTAGTGGAGAAAAGATAGCGGTGGATCCGGTGAAGATAGTGGCGATACGGTAGTGGCCTGTATTGACTACAGTGGCGGAAGTCCGGAGCTTTATGGGGCTTGTCGTCTACTACAGACGGTTCGTAGAGAACTTCTCACGGATAGCGCTACCACTCACGTCGTTGACAAGGAAGGATCAAAAGTTTGTGTGGTTGCTGGAGTGCGAGCAGGCTTTTGAAGAATTGAAGAAACGGTTGACCACGTCGCCTATTTTATGTTCGCCGAGTGGGACCGAAGGGTTTGAAATCTATAGTGATGCTTCGGGTAGTGGTTTGGGCTGTGTTCTGCTACAGTATGGGAGTGTGATAGCTTATGGTTCAAGACAATTGAAGGTTCACGAAAGGAATTATCTGGTCCATGACTTAGAGTTAGCGGCCATGATATTTGCTCTAAAGCTGTGGAGGTACTACCTATATGGTGTGAAGTTCGATATCTACACCGATCATAAGAATCTGAAGTACCTGTTAGATCAGAAGGATCTGAACATGAGACAGCGGAGGTGGATGGAGTTCCTAGGGGACTACACCTTCGAGATACATTATGTGCATGGGAAAGGAAATGCAGTGGCAGATGCGTTGAGTCGCAGGGTTCCTGCGCGAGCCAGCTGGTTGTCGGTACATGATGAGAGATTGGTCCGTGATTTGGAGGCGCTGGAGATATCTTGCGTCGACAAGCATGCTAGTGCCGAGGCGAAATTGTATTGGACAGAGGTGCAGTATGACCTAGCTGATAGAGTTCGGCGAGCTTTGGTTCAGGATAGCAGCATGAAGTAGAACTTAGATGAATCTTTGGATGGGGTCAAATTCTCAATTTGCTGTTGAGGATGGACTGCTATGGAAGGATGATCGCCTATGCGTTCCTAGTGCTGATAATCTTCGGGAGGAGTTGTTGTACGAGGCACATCATACCAAGTACTCAATCCACCCGGGGAGCACGAAGATGTATAAAGACATGAAGAAGTTGTTCTGGTGGCCAGGACTAAAGAAAGATGTAGCACTTTATGTGGCCAAGTGCCAGACGTGTGCCTTGGCAAAGGCGGAGTGTTAGAAGCCCGGAGGTTTCTTGAAGTCCCTACCTATCCCGGAGTGGAAATTCGACGACATTTCTATGGATTTTGTGCATGGTTTGCCAAAGTCGCAGAGGGGAAACGACACCATCTGGGTGGTCGTAGATAGATTTACAAAGGTGTCGCATTTCATTCCGAACAGGAAGGAAGATCCTGTGGAAAAGTTAGCCAAACTCTATGTGGAATATTGTTCGATTGTATGGTGTGCCTCGTAGTATTGTTAGTGACCGAGATGGACGCTTCACGTCGAATGACTGGAGGATGGTGCATAGTTTGCTGGGAACTAAGTTGAGTTTCAGCACAGCCTTTCATCCGCAGACGGATGGTCAGACCGAGAGGGTTAACCGGACGATGGATGACATGCTTCGTATATGCGTCTTGGATTTCGGAAAGCAGTGGGAAGATCACCTGTACATGGTGGAGTTTGCAAATAACAACAGTTATCAGACGAGTATTGGAATGACGCCTTTCGAAGCCTTGTATGGGAGAAAGTGTCGCACGCCGTTGTCTTGGTTAGAGACAGGCGAGTCGAAGTTATACAAACGTCAAGCGGTGGAAGACGCCACTTCAATGATACATACAGTTCAGGAACGGTTGAAGATCGCTCAGGACAGGCAGGCAAAATACTATAACGCCAAGCATAGGAACGTAGAGTTCGGTGTTGGCGACTGAGTGTATTTGAAAATCAAGCCGTTCAAGGGTGTCTCGCGGGTTCGACGCTTGAAGAAGCTGAGTCCGAGATACCTTGGACCATTTGAAATCCTGGAGCGTGTCGGCGAAGCAGCATATCGATTGAAGCTGTCAGTGGAGTTGAGTGAGCTACATGATGTGTTCCACGTATCGATATTGCAGAAGGCGATGCAAGAGCCTTCACAGGTCGTTGTGGTCGATCAAGTGTCGGTTGAATACGGGTTGACGACAAAGGTCAAGCCAGTATGCGTTGAACGCTTTGAGGTTAAACGACTCCGTAACAAGGAAATCTGAATGGTTAAAGTCCGTTGGGATAACTGCTGTAACGCCCCAAAATTTGAAAGAGGGACGATCAGCGTTTTTGGCCAAGTTTGGGTCTTAGTTGGGGGTCACACGGCCTAGGACACGGGCGTATCCCTGGGCGTGTCCCGCTCGCGTGGCGTAGTAAGGCACGTGTTCTACGAATTTCGGTCGACGAAATGTTTGGGAGGTCACGCCCTGGAACACGGGTGTGACAAGGGGCGCGTCCCCTCGGTTCGACGATCGTCGAATGTCGATCGTCGATCGTCGAGTGGCGATCATTGAGTAGGGGTACACGGCCTGTGACACGGGCGCATTACATGGCGTGTCCTGCTGTGTCAATCTGTGTTCCACGATTTCCATGGATCTGCATTCGACGATTTGCCAGGGCTCTGTGTTCGACGATTTCCCCAGCATTCTGGGTTCGACGATTTCCCCAGCATTCTGCGTTCGACGATTTCCATGGATCTGCGTTCGACGATTTCCCCAGCATTCTGCGTTCGACGATTTCCATGGATCTGCGTTCGATGATTTGCCAGGGATCTGCATTCGACGATTTCCCCAGCATTCTGCGTTCGACGACTTCCATGGATCTGCATTTGACGATTTAGCTGGTTCGACGAGTTGCCAGTGATTCTCCGTTCGACGATTCGGCAGCCATGCATTCCTTGGTGTGGGATCCGAAGGCTGTGGGTTTTTTTGTTTGGGATATACCCGAGAGTAGGGTTTCAAAATCTGGATTGTTTCAGTCATTGTTCTCCGTCTAAGATCTAGAGAGAAGGGAGAGCGCGGAAGACGGTGAAGGAGATCCGACTGTTAGAGACGTTTCGATGCTCCAAATTGCGAGCCGAGTCCAGATCCGTGGAGGCTAGATCATTGTGAAGGTTTTCATCCTGCTATTTTTCCATGGCTAGGAAGAGGAGTCGGAGGGTAACGACACTTCTCCTCTTGGTTTTAGGATGCATGTTTTAACATCTTTTATTTTCTAGTTTTTGGGCACCAAACTCTCAAATGAGAGGGGTTTGGGTCGCCAAGTTTCAAGAGGAACCTCCGGGTCGATTGAGTCCGTCGCCGGCATGTTTTTGCATTAGTGATCCGCTTCATTAGTGGATTAGGCTTGGTGGGTGAAGCCGTTGTCGCGACCGTTAGTCCGACTCGGTGATGTTACATACGAGGTTTAAGGATTCATAGAGATCCGTTGCGGCAAGAGGCCGTTTGTGATGTGTGATGTTTGTGGTGTCTTCCCTTTATCTTGCGTGAGTACGTGTGGCCGGTACGGGACAAGGTTAGCTCCTCATTGGCGGTAGATGGTTTCCTTGGTGGACAAGGTTAGCTCCGCATGGGTGGTAGATGGTTTCCTTGGTGTACGGGAACGTTGTAGTACGAATGAGGGATTAGAGTGGAATTGTCTTGGATTGTGATGTGTCAAGGCGTGGCTGTATCTCCGTGGTCGGCTGGCTATCCCGTGACGTGCAAGTCATGTATGGAAAGTGTCCCGGCGAGACTGGTCCCCTTTTGTGAGACTGACGAGAACGCCGAGCATGGGGCAAGCCCGGGCAATGAGGCCATGAGCGGGTGGGGTCCAGCAAGGGTTCTTAGAATCAGTCAGTGTGTTGGACGGAATCCTGACATGAGAAGTCAGAGTTTGCCGGCAAGCCCGGGTCTACGACCGTGAGCGGGTGGGGCCTTGACAAGAGTTCTGTGTGGCGGCTTGTATGCCATTGGGGGATTGTGGTTCCCTTTTGTTTGCTGCTTTATGTCAATGGGGAAATGATGAGTACCCAAATGATGTGATGTTGTACTAGATGCATACGCTATAGGGTGCCTTGGGTGAAGCCCGGGTGTTGCATTCATGTTGCATAGTAGGCCCTATTATTATATGCTCAACAGTAGAGAACATGTATGATGTTTGAGACATCCAAGCCCGTTTCCTTAGTTTCTTTTCTTGCTTATGAATATTGCATACAAAGTGCTAACTTGCAGGTTGGAGTATTACCCCGGGGTCCGTTAGGGGCGGCCGGGAGGAGATGTGTTGGTTACACAGTTTGAGGTCAGCCTTTGCTGACCCACGTTACTAATAATTTTTACATGGCAAGGATCGCAAGCAGGAGCTAGCTCGCCGGCCAGAAAGGCCTAAGCCTCATGAAGTGTTACCTTTTTGCTGTAGCTCTACTTTTTTTGACATTGTATGTTTGATGCCCATGTTGACCGGCTTGCATGCCGAGGTAGACTAGCAGTGCTTATGTGCTTTTATGACTGATGTATTATTTGAGTTTGGACTCACTTTTGTTGTAAGGCCATAAAGCCATTTCGTTACTCTTGTAGGTGTGGATAACTTCTAGTCTTGCTTGTTATTTCCGCTGTGTTTTGTTATGAGTTTTGAGTTTGAGTAGTTATATCATCTTATAATACTGAAGCTGTGGCGTCTGTATGTTGTGGGGCCCCGGCCGGACCCATATTATACGGTCATTATAGGGGAGGTGTTACAATTTGGTATCAGAGCCAGGTTAGATTCAAGGTCAGTACGTAGAGAAGTTATCCACATAAGAGTAACGCGGGACCATGAGTGTCCTGATGTTTAAGTCTTGAGATTAGAGACTGACTCCTTGTTTCTTGTTTTCTTGAAGAGTGTAAGCAACGAGGCGAGTACGTCGAGAGCAAGAGAAGAGCTTTCGGCAAGCAGCGCTACTGTTCCGGGTCTTTTGGGCACGGGTGTAAACCCGGCCGACTTCTGTCGCATGCTTGCAGAAGCGATGGTGGCAGCCCAAGCTGCAGCGACAGCTCAGGTAGCAACCCCTACTACACAGGATACGGTGACGGTCGTGCCAGGCGGAGAAGCAAGGTGAGTGGAGCCTTTGGTACGCCAACTGATGTGAAGGTTTTGAGGGCGGCAGAGACGCCAGAAGAGAAGAAATCTGAGTATGCGGCGTTCATGTTAGAAGGAGACGCCAAGTTGTGGTGGGTGAGCCATAGCGGCCGCCAATTTCCTGGACGCACCCCGTCGATGGAAGAATTTGGGGATGCGTTTCTAAAGAGGTACATTCCCGTTTCTACACGTTTGGCCCTTCAGAGGCAGTTTCTGCACTTAATGCAGCGAGACAAGACGGTGGACGAGTATGTGCAGGAGTTCACCCGTTTGGGTCGTTACGCGGGAACGACGATGGGAGATTATGTAGAGAGGGATAACCTCTTCTACCAGGGGCTGAGGAAGAATCTGAGGCAACCACTCATTTCCATGAAGAGAGCTGGTTTTAATGAGCTAGTTGAGGCTGCCAGGACATTGGAGAGTGATCTGGAGCGAACCCAACATCGTAAGGGTTTCACTCCCAAGCAAGGGGAAGGGAAGCCTCCCCAATCCCAGGGAAAGTCTGAAGGGAGTAGGTGGATGAAAAAGACTCACACTTCCAGGTCCGGTGAGAAGAGCAAGTGGATGCCTGGAGGTTCTCAATCTAGGGGACTGCCGATGTGCTACAACTGCGGTAAGGTGGGGCACATTGCTAGCTTTTGTAATCAAGGAGGTGCGAAGCAGGAGCCAAGACAAGAGCAGACTGTGCGCTCCGGCCCCAGTGCCGCAGAGAAAGGGAAGATGGCGGAATCTAGTGCTTCTCGGTTTCAACCGGTGCAACCAAGGGCTTACAACCTTGAACAGCAGGAAGTGATCCGCCAAACCGATGTGGTGACAGGTATGAGGAAATTTAAGTTTAACTTTGTGCTTCATACTTTTAGACCTTTATGTGTGATGTCTATGTTATAGGCTTCGTATTAGTTTCCGGATACCCTGCTAGGGTATTGTTCGATACGGGAGCATCGCACTCCTTTCTTGCGGAGAGCTTCATCCGGAGAATAGGAGTTGAGTCATTTTCGGCGGACGCGGAGCTGAAAGTGCACATGCCCAATGGGTCATCCATGACCACTGGGGCCAAAGGGCGCATTTGTTGGGAGCTGGACGGAGTTGACTTCGTATTGGTAGCAGCGGTTTTACCATTGGTTGAGTTTGATGTGATTTTGGGCATGGACTGGCTTGCAGAGTAGCGCGCCAGTATTGATTGTCTATCCAAGGTAGTGACCCTAAGGAGCAAAGGGCAGACGGAAGTCAAATTTGAGGGCCTTTGTGGAGTGGCCTATTCCATGATTTCGGCCATGCAGTTGATGCAGGCGGTTAACCAGGGTGGTGTAGCGCTTGTAGCGTTATTGGAGGTTCGCCTCTCCTAGTTGTCAATTGAGGAAGTGCCCATAGTGGTAGAGTTCAAGGATGTGTTTCCGGATGAACTTCCTGGAGAGCCTCCTCGGCGGGAGATCGACTTCTCGATCAAGTTAGTGCCGGAGGCTAGACCGGTGTCACGTCTTCCGTTTAGGATGGCACCAAAGGAGTTGGCTGAACTCAAAGTACAGTTGCAGGAACTATTGGAGCAAGGGTATATTAGACCCAGTTCTTCGCCGTGGAGCGCACCGGTGTTGTTTGGAAAGAAGAAAGACGGTAGTATGTGGCTGTGCATAGACTACCGAGAGCTGAATAAACTGACCGTCAAGAATATGTATCTGATTCCTCGGATAGATGACTTGTTCAATCAGTTGGTGGGGTCAGTGGTGTATTCAAAATTGGACTTGAAGTCAGGCTATTATCAGTTTCAAATTCAGGACGAGGACATACCCAAGACTGCATTTGGTACGAGGTATGAACACTTTGAGTTTACGGTGATGCCGTTTGGGCTGACGAACGCGCCATCTGTGTTCATGGATCTTATGAATCGAGTATTTCAGGAATACTTGTATTCTTTTGTGGTTGTCTTCATTGATGACATCTTGGTGTATTCCAAATCGGAAGTGGAGCATGAGACCCACTTGAGAGTGGTCTTGCAAGTGTTGAGGGAGAATTAGTTGTATGCAATGTTCTCAAAGTGCGAGTTCTGGTTAGCGAAGGTGGCATTTTTGGGCCACGTGATTAGTGGGGATGTGGTGGCAGTGGATCCAACAAAAGTGGAAGCCGTCAGAGATTCGCCGGTTTTGAGGACCGTGGCGGAAGTCCGAAGTTTTCTTGGACTAGCCGGGTACTATAGGAGATTCGTTGAGAATTTTTCATGGATAGCTCTACCCCTCACCTCACTCACTCGTAAAGATCATAAGTTTGTGTGGACTCAAGAGTGCAGTCAAGCATTTGAGGCACTAAAGGAGAGACTGATGATGGCTCCAATCCTAAGTCTACCGCAAGGTACCAGAGGATTTCAAATCTTTAGTGACGCATCTGGTTGCAGTTTGGGTTGCGTTTTGGTGCAACATGGCAAGGTGATAGCTTTTGGGTCTAGGCAGCTGAAGCTTCATGAGAGGAATTACCCCGTCCATGACTTGGAGTTGGCGGCGGTAGTTTTTGCATTGAAAATATGGCGACACTATGTTTATGGTGCAAAGGTAGAGATCTTCATGGATCATAAAATCCTGAAGTATCTCTTGGATCAAAAGGACTTGAACATGCGACAACGCAGGTGGGTCGAGTTCCTTGAAGACTATGAGGTGGCGATTCAGTACACGTCAGACAAAACCAATGTGGTGGCAGATGCCTTGAGTAGAAAATACTCTGGGCAAGGGAATTGGATAGAAGCCCATGATGAGCGGTTGGTGCTAGAATGGGAGTCCCTTGGTTTGGAATGTGTGGCGAGAGGCGAGTCCAGTGTGGCTCGGTTGAACTGGATTGAAATGCAGAATGACTTGTCCGATCGTATTCGGGAAGCGACCAGTTTGGATGTGGAGTTTCAACCATATGTGGTGGACGCTCAAAAGGGCGAGAGCAGCGCCCGGAAGATGATTGATGGGATTCTGAGGAAGGATGGAAGGATTTGTGTACCGCAGTTCGGCAGGCTCCGTGAGGAGTTAATGTTTGAGGCTCACTTCACAAAGTACTCCATTCACCCGGGCAATACAAAGATGTACTTGGATATGAAGAAATCCTTTTGGTGGCCGGGGCTGAAGCGGGACGTAGCTTTGTATGTGAATCGATGCCAAACTTGTGTCTTGGTGAAGGCCGAGTGTCAGAAGCCGGGCGGGTTCCTGAAGCCTCTTCCAATCCCTGAGTGGAAATTTGATGACATCTCCATGGATTTTGTACATGGTTTGCCTAGATCGCAACAGCGCAATGATGCTATTTGGGTGATCGTGGATCGCTTAACCAAAGTGGCTCACTTCATCCCAAATCGGAAGGAGGATAGCATAGAGAAGCTGGTGGAGTTGTATGTTCGCAACATTGTGCGACTTTATGGGATTCCTAAAAGTATAGTCAGCGATCGTGACAGACGTTTCACGTCCAAGGACTGGAGGTTGGTTCAGAAGAGTTTGGGCACGAAGCTAAAGTTCAGTATGACGTTCCATCCTCAAACTGACGAGCAAACTGAAAGAACGAACCGTACTATGAAGGATATGCTGAGAATGTGCATTCTTGACGTCGACAAGAAGTGGGAGGATCACCTCTTCATGGTGGAGTTCGCGTACAATAACAGTTATCAAGCAAGTATAAAAATGGCGCCATACGAAGCTTTGTATGGGAGACGATGTCGAACACCGATGTCTTGGACAGAGGCGGGAGACACCAAAATTTTGGGAAAGGAGGTGGTAGTTGACGCTTGTGAGTTGGTACGGACCATTCAAGAGCATATGAAAGTGGCGCAAGACCGGCAAGCAAAATACTTTAATGCTCGTCATAGGAAGTTGGAGTTTGCGGTAGGTGATTGGGTCTATTTGAAGATCAAGCCGTTCAAAGACGTCTCATGGATTCGCCGACTCAAGAAGTTGAGTCCAAGGTTTTTGGGACCTTTTGAAGTTGTTTAACAGGTGGGAGAAGCAGCCTATCAGTTGGCGTTGTCCATGGAGCTGAGTGGATTGCACGACGTCTTCCATGTCTCCGTATTGAGGAAAGCCTTGGTGGAGGCTAGTGTGGTGATCGAGCCGGCATCGGTGCCGATAGAGGAAGACTTGAGGACGCAAGTCCGTCTAATTGCTATAGAGGATTCATAGATTCGGCAGTTGCAGAATAAAAAGGTCAAACTCGTGAAAGTCCTATGGGACAACTGCGGTCGTGAGGAGCTCTCTTGGGAGCGAGAACAAACCATGCTGGAAGAGTATCCGTAGCTCTTCAGTTCAGGTATCATTTAAGTTTTGTTCCCTTTTTTTGCTTTGTAATTTCGGGACGAAATTCTTTTAGGGGGGAGAGAGTTGTAACGCCCCAAAATTTGAAAGAGGGACGATCAGTGTTTTTGGCCAAGTTTGGGTCTTAGTTGGGGGTCACACGGCCTAGGACACGGGCGTGTCCTTGGGCGTGTCCCGCTCGGGTGGCGTAGTAAGGCACACGGTCGACGAATTTCGGTCGACGAAATGTTTGGGAGGTCACGCCCTGGAACACGGGCGTGACAGAGGGCGTGTACCCTCGGTTCGACGATCGTCGAGTGTCGATCGTCGATCGTCGAGTGGCGATGGTCGAGTAGGGGTACACGGCCTGTGACACGGGCGTGTCACATGGCGTGTCCCGCTGCGTCAATCTACGTTCGACGATTTCCATGGATCTGCGTTCGACGATTTGTCAGGGCTATGCGTTCGACGATTTCCCCAGCATTCTGCATTCGACGATTTCCATGGATCTGTGTTCGACGATTTCCCCAGCATTCTGCGTTCGACGATTTCCATGGATCTGCGTTCGACGATTTGCCATGGATCTCCGTTCGACGATTTCCCCAGCATTCCGCGTTCGATGACTTCCATGGATCTGCGTTCGACGATTTGGCTGGTTCGACGAATTGCAAGTGATTCTCTGTTCGACGATTCGACAGCGATCAACGATTTTGGTTCGACGATCGTCGAGCGGAGTTCATGACTGGTTGTCACGGGGTGTCCTTGACGAGAATGCGGGGTTTCGGCCCATTTCCAGGCTGGACTCGCATCGCAGCCGTGCATTCCTTGGTGTGGTATCCGAAGGCTGGGGGTTTTTCTGTTTGGGATATACCCGAGAGTAGGGTTTCAAAATCTGGATTGTTTCAGTCATTGTTCTCCATCTAAGATCTAGAGAGAAGGGAGAGCGCGGAAGACGGTGAAGGAGATCCGGCTGTTAGAGAGGTTTCAGTGCTCCAAATTGCGAGCCGAGTCCAGATCCGTGGAGGCTAGATCATTGCGAGGGTTTTCATCCGGCTATTTTTCCATGGATAGGAAGAGGAGTCGAAGGGTAACGACACTTCTCCTCTTGGTTTTAGGATGCATGTTTTAACATCTTTTATTTTCTAGTTTTTGACCACCAAACTCTCAAATGAGAGGGGTTTGGGTCGCCAAGGTTCAAGAGGAACCTCCGGGTCGATTGAGTCTGTCCCCAACATGTTTTTGCATTAGAGATCCGCTTCGTTAGTTGATTAGGCATGGTGGGTGAAGCCGTAGTCGCGACCGTTAGTCCGACTCGGTGATGTTGCATACGAGATTTAAGGATTCGTAGAGATCCGTTGCGGCAAGAGGTTGTTTGTGATGTGTGATGTTTGTGATGTTCTTCCCTTTATCTTGCGTGAGTACATGTGGTCGGTACCGGACAAGATTAGCTCCTCATTGGCGGTAGATGGTTTCCTTGGTGGACAAGGTTAGCTCTACATGTGTGGTAGATGGTTTCCTTGGTGCACGGGAACGCTGCAGTACGAATGAGGGATTAGGGTGGAATTGTCTGGGATTGTGATGTGCCAAGGTGTGGCTGTGTCTCCGTGGTCGGCTGGCTATCCCGTGACGTGAAAGTCATGTGTGGAAAGTGTCCCGGCGAGACTAGTCCCCTTTTGTGAGACTGACGAGAACGCCGAGCATGGGGCAAGCCCGGACAATGAGGCCATGAGCGGGTGGGGTCCAACAAGGGTTCTTAGAATCAGTCAGTGAGTTGGACGAAATCTTGACATGAGAATTCAGAGTTTGTCGGCAAGCCCGGGTCTACGACCGTGAGCGGGTGGGGCCTTGGCAAGAGTTCCGTGTGGCGGCTTGTATGCCGTTGGGGGATTGTGGTTCCCTTTTGTCTGCGGCTTTATGCCAATGGGGAAATGATGAGTACCCAAATGATGTGATGTTGTGCTAGATGCATACGCTATAGGGTGACTTGGGTGAAGCCCGGGTGTTGCATTCATGTTGCATAGTAGGCCCTATTATTATATGCTCAACAGTAGAGAACATGTATGATGTTTGAGACATCCAAGCCTGTTTCCTTAGTTTCTTTTCTTGCTTATGAATATTGCATACGAAGTGCTAACTTGCAGGTTGGAGGAGTACCCCGGGGTTCGTTAGGTGCGGCCGGGAGGAGATGTGTTGGTTACACAGTTTGAGGTCAGCCTTTGCTGACCCACGTTACTAATAATTTTTACAGGGCAAGGATCGCAAGCAGGAGCTAGCTCGCCGGACAGAAAGGCCTAAGCCTCATGAAGTGTTACATTTTTGCTGTAGCTCTACTTTTTTGACATTGTATGTTTGATGCCCATGTTGACCGCCTTGCATGCCGAGGTAGACTAGGAGTGCTTATGCACTTTTATGACTGATGTATTATTTGAGTTTCGACTCACTTTTGTTGTAAGGACATAATGCCATTTCGTTACTCTTGTAGGTTTGGATAACTTCTAGTCTTGCTTGTTGTTTCCGCTGTGTTGTGTTATGAGTTTTGAGTTTGGATAGTTATATCATCTTATAATACTGAAGATGTGCCGTCTGTATGTTGTGGGGCCCCGGCCGGACCCATATTATGCGGTCATTACAGGGGAGGTGTTACAACTGCGGGCGTGAGGAGCTTTCTTGGTAGCGAGAGCAGACTATGATGGAAGAATACCCCGAGTTATTTCTCTCAGGTAACATTTAAATTTTTATGTACCTTTACATAATTTCAGGACAAAATTCTTTAAGTGGCGGAGATTTGTAACGCCCCGAAAATCGTAATCGAACCGGTCTCGTCCAAGAGAAGTTTTGGTGTCTGTATAGGGGTATACGGACTAGGACACGGGTGTGTCCAAGGCCGTGTGGTTCTTTGTGTTGGCCGGATGTGTCCAGAGAAGGACATAACAGGAAACACGACAGCGTGACACGGGCGTGTCCACTGACACAGGCGTGTGCATACCTGTATCACCGCCCCTGTTCCCAAGGGTCGTGTCGGTTTGCGTGACGGTTACTGGTAACACGCCCCTAGGACACGGGTGTGTCGGTACCCGACACGGGCGTGTCAGATTGAGACACAGGCGTGTCTTGACCCGTGTCCTTTTCTGTGCTCGACGATCGTGTCTTGATCGAGGCACACTGCCTGGGACACGCCCATGTGCGAGGCCGTGTTCGGCCCAGGTTTGAGGGATTTTGGGCTGATCTGAGCCGCTCATTTTCTTTAATTAAGATCTAACAGCCCAGATGTGTTCCTGCTCTGTTAAGGCCGGGAATGGAGATTTAATCCCTCATTTTCTCTTTACCATTCTTTTTTTAAGAAGTTAGAGAGAGGATGAAGGAAAGGGAGGGATTCCGGCCGCTGGCAGAGCATCAGAGCACCGATTTGAGAACCGAGAGCAGATCTGCGGAGGAAATTCCATTGAGAAGCCTTCTATCCGTATAGTTTTTCCATGGCACAAAAGCGTACTATAATGGTAATGATTCTCTACTTGAGCATGTGAAGCCCTCCTTATTTTGCATAAGGAAACCCGCTCCCGCGAATGTGCGGTGTTCCTTGGGGTTGACGGGAATAATACCCTTTGTGTTGAATATAGAGTCCGGAATCGAAGTACGGACATAGGCATTGTGTGTGAAGCCTGCCCGGACATGTTGGTCTGGATCGGTGATGTTGTATTTTGTATAGTTTGCCGGAGAAGACTCCGTGCTTTGTGTTTTGGGGTTTCTACACGGTAGATTGCAGCAGGAATTATTGGGGATTAACTCCAAGGCGCACCCGAAAAATTGAGCGAAAACATAATTCTACTAACTTGGCGGCCGGGGAGCCGGCCTTGTGCATAATTGGGTTATGTGATGTTTGGAATTGATGCGGGATCCGAGAGAAGCATGGCTCGTGCATACGTCTTAAGGTGACTACGTGTGTGAGCAACAGACAAGTAGAATTGGACCCGGGCTATGTGGTTCGGTGCGAGAGACCCAAAGAGGGACTGGTCATTGGTATAGTCGCGAGCCTTAGACGGTGGTCTGAAAGGCTGAAATGCTCACGATGTTGCCATCCTAGGGATGGTGGTGAATCCGCTGAATTGACAGGATTCACCGTTAATGTGCCCTGAGTGCACAGGGTGTTTGGCCGTGCGAGCCTACACTTGTGGCGAAGTATGTTTGTACTATATTGTTTAGCTGGGCTAATAAAATGCAGGGAAGAAGCACCGCCGTCCCGAGTAAGGGGCATGGTTGTTATAATTTGGTCGGCTTTGGCTAATCGTTACTTTGTTTGCCACCGTGCGGTGGAATGTTGCTTGCAGGTACTGCGGAGCCGAGTACCAAATAACGGGCTGAAGCCCATGTTGCTGAGCTGACCCTCGAAGGCCAAAGCGAATAGTTGTATTTTATTTTTGTCATGTGTGGCCGGCCTGCGAGCCGATGTATGTAAGACACTATTTTGTTAAGTGAACTCTTGTAAGGCCATAAGGCCAAATACTTTCAGTGTATTTGTTGTTTCATTCCTGTGGTAGTTGTAGACATTCATGATAGTTGATCATTCAATTATGGGTTCTTTATACCTGTTTAAAAGCTTCTGCTAGAATGCTCTGTGTTAGGGCGAGTAGTTATAGTTGTATGGTTTCGATATTCTTATGTAACCCTTCCGACTGTCCGTGGTATATGGCGTCGGGTTCCAGCTGGACCTTTTGTTATACGCTGTATGACGGATGGGGGTGTTACAACGGGAAGGGGGGCTCGCTGCCACCCGGGGCAAAGAAGGCTTCAGCCTAGTGGATAATCTCGTCATGGAGTCCTTTGTTCTTCTCCTTCAGCGCCCTATTCTCCTCCTCCAGCCCGACAACACGAGCTTCTAGCTCGGCAGCGCGAGAACGCAGTTGGTTGTTCTCTTCTTCCAGCCCGATGGCATGAGCCCGCAGCTCACCTACGGCCTTGGCATCCTGTAAGACAAGAAGGGGTAAGCAAACCTATTGAAAAAAATGCAGGAAATTCTAAAGTAAAAAAAGAGAAGGAATCGGTGCTCACCAGCCCGTCGGCAGCCTTGGCGAATAGGACCTCGGCGATGCCGAGTTTTCTCGCCAGATCAGCAGCCTTGTCCTGGACGACATCGCGCTTTTGCTCGGCCTTCTCCAAGAGGTGGCTGAGATTGAAGCCGCGGCGGACCATCATATGGTGCATCTCCAGGGCCCGCATATGGGCTTGCATGCCCTCATGGCCGAGCTGACACAGGTTCATGCCCGTATAAGCCTCGACATCCTCGCGCTCCTAGAGGCCGAAGCCGAGCGCGTAGGCATGACCAGTGGAGAGTTGGCGGTCAGTCCAGGAAGGCTGGAGGGTGGAGATGGAGATCTGGTGGGCCAGCTCGTCCCACTGGACCATAGGCATGCCGACCGAGTCCTTCCACCTTCCCCGAAAGCCAAATAGGGGGCGGCTCTTCGGCAGGCTCAGCTCGCGGGCCGCAGTATTAGTAGCAGGGGGAGCGGAGGACTCTCCACCCCCCCTGCCCTTTGCCCGAGGTCTCCTTCAGCGAGCTCTCCGGCGACCCATCCGGGGTGATCTCGGGCGAGCTCATGAGTTTTAGTTTTTGTTGTTGTTGTTGTTGCCTCACCTGGGGGACCACCACAACCATTTTCATCTTCTTTTGCAGTTGCTGGCGGTGGGGCGAGCTGGACCCCGCGGGATCAGGTCGCTTCTTGCTGGATGAGGGCTTGGATGAGGTCAGCTCATCTCAGCAAGCAGCTGTGGCCGCCCTCTTGCATACGAGTGGGTCAGGGAATAGTACCGAGTCCACGAAGGGCGGGTTCTCGGGAATCAGTCGCACCCCTGCATGAAAAAATTTAGGCAAAAAAGTTTTATTGATTTGGCGGGCCGGGCAAGAGAAAAAGTGAAGAAAACCTTCGTCAGGAAGGACGGGTAGGAGTGAGTCGAGGCCCCTTCAGAGGAAGGCGACCTCAAAGTCTTTGTGGAGCTTGGAGTCGTTGCCAGACACGCCGGGGGGCCGATATACCTCCTCGCCCTTCTGTTGGGGCGAGTAGGGGACGTTGCCGAGATCGCCCTTGATGAAGACGATCATGGTCATCCAGTTGTGGTGCTTGTTTGCGATCTCGCGAACTTTGATGAAGGAGCCCCCGAAGTAGGCAACGTCATCTGGAGTCGCCTTATAGGTGAAGAGTTTCCTGAAGAAAGTCAGGTTGAACTCTATTCGCTCCCTGCAGAGGAAGCACGTGAACGCCACCATCATGGCGATGGCATTTGAGTTGAGCTGCGCGGGCACCGTGCCATAATATTTGAGAATCTGGCAGACCTCCGACCAGAGCGGTAGGGGCAACCCTACCTCGAAATGCGAGATGTGGAAGGCGAGCTCGTCAGGATAAAAAGTGTTGATTGCCTCATGTTCCCCGGGCCGGTGAGCCTCAAATCTTGGGGGCACGTAGTCGGTAAGGAACTCCGCGAACTCCCCCTCGGTGGTATTCCCCTTGAAGAAGCAGTAGTCGGCAAAGTGTCGAGCACATTTGGAGCGGCCGTCGGCGTCAGGGTTTGTCTTGCCCATGCTCGCAGGAGGATTAAGGTGCGAGTACGGATAGTAGAGAAGACAAGAAGAGGGGGTACGAAATCAGTAAAGGCGGTGGACTAGGGTTGGTGAGGGGGCCTATTTATAGAAAAAAAATCCAAGGCCAAGCCGACTGAAAGTCCACCTAGTGTCAACACTGTTCACCTATGGGGGGGGGAATAGGTGACGTGCAGCGTGTTTGCGGAAATTTACGAATGTACCTGCACAATAAAAATAAAAAGCACAACACACATAATACACAGGCAATTTATAGTGGTTCCCCAACTTGGGTACATCCACTTTCCCCCTTCGACCTATCTCCCACCAAGGGACGACTCGGTCTCTTCTCCAACAGGATTGAAATCCAATCCTTGCACTATCGGAAGGAACCCTTCCACACGTAGGAGTCAACACTCCCACAAACCGGGTTGCACCCAACCCTTACAACACGGAACAATCGTTCCTTTACAACAAAAGTAAAATAGAATGTACACGAGATACAAACTTTGTTTGGAGACTAAGATGTCCCTCTTTGTTGACGACGTGTTCTTGACGTCCACAAGGAGTCCACAACCTTAGATCTCTCTTGGAGAGGATCTCCCCGGAACCGGCGGCGGCAAGATGTGCGGCGGCAAGGTTCACGGGATCGGCGGCGACAACGATGTGCGGCTGCGCTTCTTTAGAGATCCAAACTTCGTAGCGAAGCTAGCTAGGTCTACCAACGGTCACACTAGGATCAATCGTCTCGATCGATTCGGATGGGGAAGACTTTCCCGATCTACAAATCG
The DNA here is from genome assembly GCA_039583875.1 of Platanthera guangdongensis. Lineage (NCBI taxonomy): Eukaryota > Viridiplantae > Streptophyta > Magnoliopsida > Asparagales > Orchidaceae > Platanthera > Platanthera guangdongensis. The sequence goes on along the minus strand of CM077149.1, from coordinate 112,707,926 downwards.
AGAGACAAGAGATCTCCGGTTAGACACGTGAGACGCTGAGCTTAGCTAGGCTTCTGTCTCCGGAGATCGGGAAGAAACGCGATCAACAGCGGCGACCAAGTAGTTGCGAGCGGCGGCGGCGGCGGAGCGGAAGCGGCGATTTAGGGTTTGTCCGTGCTCGCGTATTATTGTCATCTTCGCTGTCCTACTGTTCAAAAATATTCGTGTATTTATACACTATAGATACTAACAATATGACCGTTGTGGGTCCCACAAGTAGAAACCCGAAATCCGGTTCAAAATAGTCCAGCGGCAGAATCCGGTCCAGCAGCTTCCAGGGAAATCGCTAAGTAAAAATCGGCGAGAATCGCAGGTGATTCTCGACGAATCGGCGAGAATCACCAAGTGATTCTCGACGATTCGTCGAGAATCGCTAGTGATTCTCGCCGAATCACTTAGTGATTATCAACGATTTTCACTTGGTATTCATGATCTGCTTAACGACTGGTTCGGCGAGAATCACTAGTGATTCTCGCCGAATCTTACTTGGCACCGTTTTGAGGTAGCCTGAAAGAGTCGGCGAGAATCACTAATGATTCTCGACAATTCGGCGAGAATCACTAGTGATTCTCGCCGAATCGGCGAGAATCACTTGGTGATTCTCGTCGAATTTTCCTTAGACAAATTTTCGTCTTTCCACCCAGGAGCTGCTCCTTGACCCATCCATGCTCCTTGGCTTCTCTTGCATAAACGCGGCCCTGTACTTGAAATTAAGTACACTCCAATAGAGAGAGTACACGTAGGCCAACACACTGATCTGCTCAACGAGGGATTACGTCGTGCAGACCCGTGTATATTGACCTACTGCACCCTGACATTGGTGTGCACTTAGCGTGGAAGAACTGCAAGCACAACTTACGAGGTTTCATCAAATACATTGTGAATTCATCTTAGCTTGATGGGTGGCTTCCTCAAATCCAGGTAATTGTGGATACAATACCCAACAATCTTCCCCTATTTGACGAAGCCAAAACCCTACTAGCTAAGATGAATAACACCAATCAAATAATAAAAATAGCATTCAGAATCTAAACATGCAACACAAGAGAATATAAGCAAATAGATCAAGACTTGAGTCATTCACCAATTCAAATATATATACCAATATATATATATACACATATAATCTCAGAATTGTTCATATATTAACAATAAGCATTAAATGTTCTTAAGAGAAAATGACAAGCTAAAAAATTGTTGACTATTTTTCCTTAGCTAAGTCATCCTTGAATTTTTGTGCCAAATACTTCTTCCTTTGCCTCTCCATATATTCTTTCGGCTTCAGATAGTATCTGGGAGGAGGAACTTTATCTACATCCGTGTTGTTTCTGAAAAAGATGTTTCGTTTTGCTTCATACGTTTTGTGCATTTCCCACTCATACTGGCTGTATACTTCGTTTCGATTGAGTTCTCCTTTTTCTTGTAGCCAGAAGGTGTCCAAGATGATGTTCTTTGAAACTGGACTCCACTTTTCATTTCGTACTTCCTCCTCACTCATTCTGATTCTCTTCTCAGCTAGTGTCTCCTTGGAGGTCCCTTCCTGAGCTTTTCTCTTGCCCCTGGCTTTTGCTAGGGCCTCTTGGTCAAACATGCTCCTCTGTTTAGCTTTGGAGATAGCCCTAGCATCAGCTTCACTTATGGGAACATCTGCAGCACTTGCACTTATTCCCTCAGCAGCACTTACTCCCTCAGCAGCCGTAGATGTCTCAGGAACATGAGTATCGGCAGGATTTTCAGGCACGGCGACGCCTAACGCCTGGTGGAGCATCCACCAGTTGCTGTCATAGACGTACTTGTTTGACTGTTCGAAGTTATTGATCATGACTTCTCGGAGCTCAGCCATCTTAGCTATGTAGTCCTTCTCCCCCTTTTTGGCTTCGACAGCGATGAAGTTTGCATAGGAGTGCAGGGAGTCATCAATATGCTTGGTGGTCCGGGAGAATTCAGTGACCAAGGCCTGCTGATTGGCGTTGAGGGTGACCATATTACCGTCAAACTTTTGAATGTTGTTCGCGACAACATGAGCATTCTAATTTACAACAGCAAGAGTATCAGTGTTCTTTTTCAATCCGGCCATAAGAAGTGTGACAGCTTGGCCGGCCTCGTTATACTTTGCTTCAAATTTCTTCTCCATCGCGTCAAGTTATGGTTGATCTCCACCATATTCTTGAGCATGAGATTTTCAGATGTCTTGATCCTTTTCAGCAGTTTACTCTGAGCTTTATCAAAGGAGGGTTTAAGTTCATTCACTATGCCCTGAATGACATTTACAGTGTGAGTGGCTAGCCCATCTCGTAATGGAAGAGCCAGAGGCACTTCTTGGCCTTACTCTTCAGCAGACGCATCTGTAGAGCTGGATACAAGCACAGTCTCTAATGGGGGAATGCATGCGGCCTCTGTAGATTTTTCTGACTCCCCCTCCACTGGTGCACGCTTGTCAGATGGAGGTTCAAAGAGATCCGGAGCCTCCAATGCTTCATGTCCCTCATTCCCGTCGTCCTCTCCGTCATCATTCATGAAATTATCTTCATCAGCAGCCTCTTCCAACTCTTTGTCAGCTGTCTCCTGTACAGCAGCTTCGGCTCCTTGTTCGTTCCGGTTTAGGGCCTCCTCATGCTCCAACACAATTTCACTTTCTTCTTGTAGTTCGGCCACAGCATCCCTGGCCACCTGGGAGATGTCAGAGACTATATCAGCATGAGTGGGTAGAGTCTCCCCCTCAATTCCTGCAGTCAAAGTGTCAGGAATTTAACTGGGGGTGACTGCTGGAGATACTCCCTGTTGTTCTTCCACGGCAGTCTGTCCAATACGCCTCTCCCATCTATCAAACACACTTGAGTCCATCTTCTTCAAGTAGTGTAGAGGAACCCCTTTACTCATGTCAAACTTGTCTCCATTTAGCTGATTTAGATACAGACTTATGATGCGGCCAAAACTCGGAGAGCTCAAGGTGCCCTTTATCTTCTCGAACAGCAACACCCCCCAGTTGAACCTTTTACGACAGATAATTGCCACCAGGATCTTGAACATATCCGCAGAGATATGGTCATGAGATCCTGGCTTGCAGATGAGTACCTTTCCAATTATGTCGGACAGGAGCTTCCCTTCTTCGTTCATATCCTCTCTTTATTGACCGAATTCCTCGGGGGAGACCGCAGAATAAAAGAGTTCTGGTTTTGTCATCGTCCTCCAGATAGTCCTCATGCTCTGAGCTAGAAAGCTGCAGGAAGCGGGTCAGCTTGCTGGCGGACATCTTGACCTTTGCCCCAGCCACCTTGCTTTTGACTAGTGAGTCGCCATTTCGGAGTCTTGCGGTAGCGAAGAACTCCAGCACCTCTTTGTCCAAGATTTTGCAAGGGTGCTCCAGGACGAATGATAGCCCAGCCTCTTCCAGCATCAGAATGATGTTTCGGAATTCGTCAGAGGCGTGAGAGAACCCAGTTCGAACAAGCTCGCAACCAGTGACCAACCCAGCAGTTGTCCTTGGAGCCATTGCAGATCTAGGGAGAGAAGCCCTATTCTACGCTTAATAAAAAAAAACAAAAAGGAAGCGATATTAGTGATCAAGTCCAAGTGAGGGTGAGGGGATACCTAACGGTGTAGACGATGAATTAGTTCGAGCGGAGAAGAATTGAAACTGGGAGAGATCGTCGGTGAGAGCTTCGACGGGATTCTTGCGGGAGACCTTCGATGGAGATCGGTTCGGCGAGATTCTTGCAGGAGTCGGCGAGTTTCCGGCGGAGGAGTTGATTCGGCGAGCTTTCCTGCGGGCTTCGGCGAGTCGGCGGGTAAGGGAAGAGGCGGCGGAGGAACTCTTGCGAGATTTGGCGTATCTCCTATGAAGTGCGGAGGAACTCTTGCGACGGGATTTGCTCCTTCGGCGGGATTCGTATGGAAGGCGAAGGGTCGACGGGATTCTAAGTATATAAAGGGTCGGCGGGATTTCAGCTCATTCGACGAGTATGCTGCGGTAAGTTTCCCGTGGGAATGAAAGGTCGGCGGGATTTGTCTAAGTCGAAATCGAAAGGTTTCTTTACTAGGAATCTTCAAGTTAAGAGGCATTGCAACATTTTCGAATTCTTCTGATGTCAAGTCAATTTAAAAATGATAAATATATATATTTTTTAAAGCCAATCTATTTGGGTTTGAACGAGGCTTTTCCAAACACTTCTTGATGTCAATTGTGAGTTGTCGAGATTCACAATGACATATCTTCGTTAACTCTTTATTGATGTATAAAGGGTTTGTATGTATCGAGTTAACCTATCCTTAGATGTGCACACATACATGTATAAGCATAAGTATAAATATACATATAGATAGAGATATATGTGTAAATATGGATGCAATATGACTCAAGTCCTTGAACTGATCAAAAGTACCTGGGATTATGAGAGTTAACATTTAGTCTCTCTGACTATAACATACTAGGTGCTCGATGTGAGTATGCTTATATATATATCACTTCTGTTATTCCATATGCATGTTCCAATTCAGTCGTGGAACACCTACTGTCTAGTTTCCATCATATTTACGGGAACCTAGACTACCCTGCAAAAAGGAATTACCTTACCTTAGGAACCCAAATCTTGTTGGGTCCTAGGTTCCTGTTAGCATAAGCACTCGACTGCCTTCCCCCAGAAAACCTGTCAGGAAGACTACCTCTGTTCCGTGAGTGTGGATAAGCCCCTGCCCTTGGCACAGAGGGGTTGTGCCAACAGTCGATGGCAAAGTGTCCCACTTTGTCGCAGCACCAACATGGGTGAATGTTGTATCGCCGTTTCCGACCTGATCTAGTGACTGAGGTAGTCACGGTCCTATGTCTAAACGGGATAGAGCATGATCTCCTCACAAAATTTCCTCTTCCATCGTGACACGTGGAAGGGTGGAAGGAATGCATGTTGTGAGCGTCATGAGGCCGAGAAGGTGGTGCCATTCTTTCAGGCATCCCCCTTCCTGAGGCCTCATGAAAACTTGCACCATGACTTCTATCCTCCCTATCCTGTGTCCTCGGGTGGTGAGAAGTCTTCTGTGAGCTGGGACATGCAGATTCACACCGAGTTGAGGCAGTGGCAGTGAATACAAAGGGCTCAGAATGAGCCTTAGGTATTCTCTCATGGGTGGCCACGACTGCCCTTGCACTCCGGGTGTCTCCACATGAGGACAGATCACCCTTACAGTGACCACGACTATTCCTGTGGTCATACCTGAAGGCATGATGAGTTACCTTCCTGCTTGGAGTGGGGGGTCGGAATACCGTTTCCCCATTTCTCCACGAATTGATAATCCGGGAGATCCACCCATTTTCTTGCTTTCTCTTTATAGCATCAACCTTGGAAAAGTTTGATACTATTCTTTTCTCATTTTCTAGACTACTCTCTAGAGCTGAGATTTTGGAGTCCTTGACTTTGTTGGACGCCAATTGGAGAGCCAACAAGATCTTCAGTCGAGCAATCTCTTGAGCTTGCTCCTCAGCAAGTAGGTTGCATGACTGAAGGGCTCTCTTCAGAGAATCAGAATCTTCTGGAGGAAAGCAGTTCCTGTCTTCAGAAAGTTCAAAAGAGATGGGGCAGGATGAAGTAGTTACCTACTCTTCAGTGTTATTGTCATTCGAGCCAGTGACCATTGCGTCATCCTCATCAGAGCTGCTTTCCTCACTGGCCTCTTCAGTCTCAGACACGGACACTAGAGCTCTGATGCTGTCGGAGAGATCCTTGCCTTCATCTTCAGAGGTGAGGACCCCCACATAGGCTTCATCCTCTGGTTGACAGCATATTCCAGCGTTCTCTGACTCCCCCATCAACTCTGAGTTCATCACCCACATGGATTTATCCATCCTACATTTTTCCAATCTAGAGCGAGAAGCTCCAGACCAGATATCCAAGATAATTTGACGAATCCTCTCGTCCAAGTTATATAGTGACAGTTCCGTCTCTGACATCTCAGCAATGCACATGGGCACTTGGATTCCAGAGTCGAAGGTCTTCATGGGAATAAACGGACCCTCTTCCAGGATGAAGGATGCTCGAGGATCGATAGTATCCAAGTGATACGACATTCTCATCCTCCAGATGGGATAATAATCCTTTGTGCATGCGGGGAGTTTGAGTGGCGGTATCTCATAATCCAGCTCCATGCTTATGACACTGGTGACAGGATTCTACTCAAGGAGTTAACCTTTTTGATGAGTAACCTCCCTCTGATACCACTTGAAAGTCCACCTAGTGTCAACACTGTTCACCTATGGGGGGGGGAATAGGTGACGTGCAGCGTGTTTGCGGAAATTTACGAATGTACCTGCACAATAAAAATAAAAAGCACAGCACACAGAATACACAGGCAATTTATAGTGGTTCCCCAACTTGGGTACATCCACTTTCCCCCTTCGACCTATCTCCCACCAAGGGACGACTCGGTCTCTTCTCCAACAGGATTGAAATCCAATCCTTGCACTATCGGAAGGAACCCTTCCACACGTAGGAGTCAACACTCCCACAAACCGGGTTGCACCCAACCCTTACAACACGGAACAATCGTTCCTTTACAACAAAAGTAAAATAGAATGTACACGAGATACAAACTTCATTTGGAGACTAAGATGTCCCTCTTTGTTGACGACGTGTTCTTGACGTCCACAAGGAGTCCACAACCTTAGATCTCTCTTGGAGAGGATCTCCCCGGAACCGGCGGCGGCAAGATGTGCGGCGGCAAGGTTCACGGGATCGGCGACGACAACGATGTGCGGCTGCACTTCTTTAGAGATCCAAACTTCGTAGCGAAGCTAGCTAGGTCTACCAACGGTCACACTAGGATCAATCGTCTCGATCGATTCGGATGGGGAAGACTTTCCCGATCTACAAATCGAGAGACAAGAGATCTCCGGTTAGACACGTGAGACGCTGAGCTTAGCTAGGCTTCTGTCGCCGGAGATCGGGAAGAAACGCGATCAACAGCGGCGACCAACTAGTTGCGAGCGGCGGCGGCGGCGGAGCGGAAGCGGCGATTTAGGGTTTGTCCGTGCTCGTGTATTATTGTCTTCTTCGCTGTCCTACTGTTCAAAAATACCCGTGTATTTATACACTGTAGATACTAACAATATGACCGTTGTGGGTCCCACAAGTAGAAACCCGAAATCCGGTTCAAAATAGTCCAGCGGCAGAATCCGGTCCAGCAGCTTCCAGGGAAATCGCTAAGTAAAAATCGGCGAGAATCGCAGGTGATTCTCGACGAATCGGCGAGAATCACCAAGTGAATCGTCGCCGAATCACTTAGTGATTCTCAACGATTTTCACTTGGTATTCATGATCTGCTTAACGACTGGTTCGGCGAGAATCACTAGTGATTCTCGCCGAATCTTACTTGGCACCGTTTTGAGGTAGCCTGAAAGAGTCGGCGAGAATCACTAATGATTCTCGACGATTCGGCGAGAATCACTAGTGATTCTCGCCGAATCGGCGAGAATCACTTGGTGATTCTCGTCGAATTTTCCTTAGACGAATTTTCGTCTTTCCACCCAGGAGCTGCTCCTTGACCCATCCATGCTCCTTGGCTTCTCTTGCATAAACGCGGCCCTGTACTTGAAATTAAGTGCACTCCAATAGAGAGAGTACACGTAGGCCAACACACTGATCTGCTCAACGAGGGATTACATCGTGCAGACCCGTGTATATTGACCTACTGCACCCTAACATTGGTGTGCACTTAGCGTGGAAGAACTGCAAGCACAACTTACGAGGTTTCATCAAATACATTGTGAATTCATCTTAGCTTGACGGGTGGCTTCCTCAAATCCAGGTAATTGTGGATACAATACCCAACACCGACCAATCAGTCCAGCTCGCCTGACCCAGCTCGCCAACCCCAGCTCACCAACTTCTGAAACTTGTCCCATCACATGCCGAGCTGAACCTAAAAGGCAGTATATTCAAATAGCAAACATTGAAATCTGAAAAAATATTCTAAGTTCTTACAGACTAGGGAGAGAATATAGTCCAAAGAGATCAAACGTAGAAGAAGAAAAAAATGAACAAATTCAATGTGCGCGAGCTGAGGGGGCAAGAGGCGAGTGCCGGTAGGCTCAGTAACAGAGTCGTTTCTATCTACCCCAGCCTCGCGTCTCCTTCCCCAAAGGTCGCCGCGAGTTGTGGAGCTCGCAAATCCGCCCCAAGTTTGTAACACCCCCAATTTCTCGATATTTGGTTTAATTCGTTATCTGGCGTTTTTATGACGTCGGGGCGTTACGTTGACGCGTTTTCGGCATATGTCATTGTTAGAGTGTTGTTTTAGTTCTTAGGTTTCTCTGTGTGTGGCTGAGTTTAGCCTGTTTGCTAGATTCCCTAGCGAGCCGGGTCTGTTTTGGTGACTCGGTGGAGCCTCTTTGGGAATGCTTGTGTTTTGGCTTCGGGAGGTGTTTGACCGAGTTTGGTTCACCGAATCTTAATTTCAACTGCGTCATTGGGCTCGTAGCGTCGGTATTTAGCTACGGTGTGATTTTCTTATAAATCTGTGTTGGCGTGAATTTTGGATCGCTTGGACCATTATTTAATAATAAACTATTATTATAATACTTATATTTCTAAGTATAAATAGTCTTGTGATAAGACGGAAACCCTATTCATCTTATTCTTCTTGAAACCGTCGGGCTGTTTGCATAAGAGAGAAAGAGGCAATCTTTGGAGAGCTTTCAGTAGTCGATTATAGGAGCTCCGATATGTGAAATGATCGTCGGAGAGTAGATCCGGTTAGCTCTCATTGAAAGTAAGGAATTGATCTAACTAACTCTAGACGGGGTGAATAGAGTATATTAAAAACTTTAAGTTTGTTTTTACAACAGATTAAGATAGGTGATATATATATATATATATATATATATATATATATATATATATATATATATATATATATATATATATATATATATATATATATATATATATATATATATATAAGAAAAGAAATATCACAACACAAAAAAATAAAAAGAGAAAGCACAACCAGACGACATAAGGAGTTTATAGTGGTTCCCAATAAACCTGGGTACATCCCCTCTTCTACCATCCTGGTAAGAATCCACTACAAGTTTTTGATCAGGTGCCCTGTCACCACAAGATCTATTTTCTAAGGGAGATCTAGCAACCATTTGAGCTTTTGATCAGGTGCCCAAAAACCAAACCAAGTCTTCTGATCAAGTGACTTGAGAACCAAAGAGTAACTTTTGAAGGGAGTTATAACCTTGTACACAGTGAAAAAAAAGGATGTTGTCTTCTCGGTCTCAAATCTCTGAGAAGACTAGTGGATTTGTTGATGTTCTCAAAGCTCCCCTTGAGTTATAGAAATCTGATTAGGAGAGGAAACTTTGCTTCAGGGTGTAGGCCTTCAAAGAAAACTTCTTCCAGTGAATGATTCTGAGAGATTAAATTTTTGTGTTTCAATTTGAATGTGTGTTGCTGGAAGAAAAGCTTGAAGAAGATGATGAACAAAATGTTTCTTTTTCTCCGTCTCTTGTTCTCTGTTTTTCAGATCTTCTCTTCCTTCTCATTCCCTGACTTATTTTTCTTAATTGCTTGTTCTATGTAATTTTATGAAAATTTTCTTTATATATATTGATTACTGATTCCAAAAACATTTCAATTTCAAATTCCTTGAAATTTTCTGCATAATTTCTGAGAGTTGGAACAACTGATTTTTGTCTTCAATGCATTTCCCCAACAGTCCTAGTAAAAATGTTAGAGTAATAACTCTGTGAAATCTATAATTAATGCAGCCAATAAACGACTATATTCTTGAGAATATCAAACATTAATTATCAGAGTATTACTATCTTACTATTTGAAATCAAATTGCTTTAGTCGATTTGATAAACTACAGAGAAGATTTAGTCGAACAGAACCTAGAAAGAGTTAGTCGAACTCAGCAAGGATTTCGTCGACCCAAGCTCCAAGTTCGTCGAATTGATAATTCTCCTTCATTGAGCTGAGCTTCAAGATCGTTGAACAGAAAATATACTTGCCAATCTGAGCTCCAAGTTCGTCGAACTGAGAAGGCACTTCGTCGAGCTGAGATTCTGATATAAGCTCACAGTTTGTCGATCTCAGCTGGACTTTCATCGAGCTTAACTCAGAGAAGGGACACTGAGTTCGTCGATCTGAGATCAACGATTGCCGAGCTCAGTTCAGCTATCGTCGAACGCCTTTTTATGCAATCTTTAAAACTGCCTTGTCTCTATAGACTTCTATCTCTAAAGTATTCTGAAGATAGGTTTTCAACAATCTAACCTAATGTGATTGAACTTAACCCTGGAACTAACTTATGACACTAGACTATAAATGTTGGGTCATCAATCCTAATAGTGAACCTAGCCCAAATCATAAGTAGGGTTCCAACACTCACCTAGATCTATATTTCAACGGTAAGTTTTTCCAGTTCCGTGGATTTTTAGAGGTTTAGGTTGCGGTTTTGACATTCTTTCGTGCTTAAAAGTTTCAGGAAGTGTTGCTTAGGTGTTCTTGCGGCCAGACCCTTGAGGAGGAGGATTTACATGGCCGGGTTTGGCGATTTGAGAAAAGTGGTGACTGCTTCCCCTTACCAAGCTTTCTTTTCCTTGTATATTTTCCGTACTGTTCTTCCCTTTGTAGTTTTTGGGAGAAGGGTTAGATCCGGCCATTTCCGATCAGCTTTATGGTATAGCTTTCCGGCCAAGGTCAACATAATCGATCCTGTAGGAGCTTTATGGTATATTCATTGTATATGAGAGATTAGATGCATCAATTATTGTTCTTGGAAAGGTTAGTCAATCGAATTAGTTGTTGTAAATCTTAATGTCATCGGTTATGAGTGATTGGAGTCATCAACTATAGATCGAGGATTTGTCTAAGTATATTTCAGCAATTATTAGTAGGAGTATGGTTAAATTAGTCAAATTGGAGTATTATACCTAAGCAAACTCGTAGAACTGAGTAGGCAAATTCATCGAACGGAGTTTGACGAACGGAGTTCGTCGAACAGAAGGCAAATTCATCGAACGGAGTTCGTCGAACAGAAGGCAAATTTGTTGAATGGAGTTTGTCGAGCAGAAGACAAATTCGTCGAGTGAAATTCGTCGAATGGAGCAAATTCGTCGAACGGAGCTCGTCGAGCGGAGTAAATTCGTCAAACGGAGCCTTAGGCTTAAGCTATTTTCGTCAAGCAGGTTTAGGCGTTGAGTGTGGTCATGTCTTGAAGTTCAGTTTTTAGCCTAAGTATAAAAGTGTTGACTGAGCCGACTTCACTCAACGCAGCGTTGAGTATGTTGAAGACACTTGATGTAGGCTAGGTGTGTCTACACGATTGGTTATATGTCGTAACATGTGACTATCGTTATATCCCGCTTCTACACTCGCACGGTAGTAAAAACGCCGCTCACTCGTAGGACAAATTATCAAGTTTATGCTAACGAACGGTAGCCACGCCGTTTTAAGATCGAACAATAGGCTATAGGCCGTTGTCCTCTCAAGCTAAATGGACCCACCCGGTCCGAACGAGCAATAGTTGTACCAAAAGGGATCTCCGAAAAGTTCGATTCGGAAAATGGTAGATCTCTCCCAACAAAAAGTGCGAGGGTTTGCCAAATCCTCTTCGGAAGATATTCAAAGATCGAAAAAAAAAACAACAAAATGCAATCGGAGAGACAAACCAACAATATTTAATGATTCCCAAGTTACGCAAAAGTCACATCCACCACAAGAAAATCTAGGAAGGAGAATCACACACAAAAGTAGAACGATTCGTTACCCAAATCAGAATAGGTGATTCTGATTCACTCGAGGATCTCTCTTCCGCGGTTCCGCCGGAGTCGTGCCGGTTGGAGAGGAAAACTTTCCGCCTTCCTCGCTTCGCGTCGGGGAAGACACAGTGGCTGGATTCGGACTGTGCTTTCCTCTTTTTTTGTTTTTGGGGGGCCGATCGTTTGCGTGTAGGGGGCGCATCGAGGGAGTTATTAGTGGCTGCTCGGGTTGGAGGAGTTGGGGGCTGCTCAGGCCGTGTAGATGGGGGCTGCTCGGGTTGGAGGAGTTGGAGGGCTGTTCGGGTAGTGGGGAGGGATGGCTGCTCGGGGTTTAGGTTATTGGTGGCTGCTCGGTAGGAGAAGAAGAACGATGAAAGAGGCGAAAGTGATGCGGGCCGAATCTAGAGAGAGAGATTAGAAAGCTAGCGGCTAGGGATTGTAGAAAGAGAAGGGGGAAGACTCTTTAGTTAGGGTTTTCTTTAAAATTTCATTCACTACTCTTAAACAAACATTACATGCCTATTTATAGGCTTAACACAACGTCTTGGCTATATGCAGCCCAACTTACACATAACAAAATAAAACACGCCAAATGTTAACTAAGAAAACATGAAAAAAAAATAATAAACTCTCAAGCTTAGAATGAGTTCAACTAATTAGTTGTCTTGCGCCGAGGGCGGAGATTGTAGCGTCGCTCCGCATGATTATCATGACGCCGCAAATCTTTGATTGGTGACAGAGAAAGATCATCCGCGAGTATGTTGTCATCATCTTCAATAGGTTGGAGGTCGTCGTCTCCATCAACCCTCCCCCGCTCAGAAGGACTCATCACCGATGAGGGGGCATTCAGGTAGTGGCGTAGGAGAGTATCATCCAAACGAGCCACCTCCGATTCCGGAAGCCAAGAGTCATCGGAGGCCGGACGATATCGCCAACGTATTAAGTATCGGCGAACACCACCATTTGGAGAGGCGAACAATTTATCTTGAAGGATCCTGTGTGGCAGAAAATTGGTCCTGGGAAACTTGGGAAAAACGTTAGGCAATAAAGGAGGAAAATTTTCATCATCAACAACCCACGTACCTCCATTGGAGACCGATGGAGAGAGCGATCCAGAAACTAATTTACCCCCCAAACCAGTAGAAATTGTAGTGGAATTAAACAGACAGTTAGATAATTCAGGTGGTGGAGAGACATAAAGCGTTAAATCGGAAACATTAAAAATAGGGGAAATACCCCAATCAGTAGGTAACTCCAATAGATATGCGTTTTCTCCCATTTTTTTATAATCCGAAAGGGTGCAGCTCGCCGATTCGCTAACTTTTTTATAGTGCCCGAAGGCATCCGTTCAGTGATGAGACGCACCATGACTAAATCACCAACCTTAAAGTGAGACGCCCTCTTATGTAAATTAGCATGAGCTTGATAAGATGCATATTGAGTGGTCAGCGCTTCATTAATGTGTTTGTGTAAAGCATGAACATGAGAAGCAAAATCCTGCACAAACTGACTGGACTTATAGGATAGTGGTAATGGAATCAAGTCAATTGGCACATGTGCTTTATAACCGTGAACGATCTCATTAGGTGATAATCCTGTGGATCTATTTTTGGAGTTATTGTATGCTAACTGGGCATGGGGAAGGATGAGGTCCCATGTACCCTTGTGGTCACCCACAAGGCAACGAAGTAAACTCCCTAAACTCCTGTTTACCACTTCCGTTTGGCCATCAGTTTGTGGACGGTAGGCCGAGGTAAACAATAGCTTGGTGCCCATAATCCTCCACAGGGTTTTCCAAAAATAGCTGGTAAACTTTACATCTCTATCGGTCACTATCGTCTTCGAAACACCTCTATGCCCAACAACTTCTTTAAAATATAATTTTGCTACATTGGACGCATCATCGGTCTTATTACACGCAATAAAATAGGCCATTTTGGAAAACCGATCGACTACCACGAGAATGGAATCATGTCGTCTCAACGTGACTGGTAAGCCGAGGATAAAGTCCATACTCACATCTTTCCATGGAATGGAAGGAATCGGAAGAGGGGTATAGAGTCCTGCATTTGTTTTATTTCCCTTTGATAATTGACAAACGCGACAACTACCCACAATTTTATTCACCGTAGACTTAAGGCCTGGCCAGTGGAACTTGTCTTCTACAAGCGTAGTAGTCTTATCGCGCCCGAAGTGTCCACCTAGACCACCACTATGTAACTCCCACACAATAAAATGCCGAAGGGAAGAACGAGGGATACACAACTTCGAATGCTTAAGCAGATACCCGTCCCGGATATAATACGCTGAAATCGTAGTGGGAGAGTTGTTTTGAGTGGAAAAGTAGATGTCCTTGAAGTCCGTACAATTAACGTATTCTTCTTTTATCCTATCGAATCCAATCACTTTGATCTCTAACGTAGCCAACAACAAAGAGACGCGACTAAGAGCATCTGCCACACGGTTTAATGTTCCCTTGAGACGTTTAATTATGAAAGTATACTCCTGAAGATAGGAGACCCACTTGGCATGCCTAGGACTCACTTTATTTTGGGAATTAATGAATCTTAAGGCCTCGTGATCGGATAGAATAACAAATTCCTTAGATATCAAATAATGATGCCAATGCTGTAAACATTGAATCACCGTATAAAATTCTCTGTCATAATTAAAATAATTTAATTTGGGTCCCGAGAGTTTTTCACTAAAATATCCAACAGGATGACCCTCTTGACTCAAGACCCCACCGATACCGACTCCCGATGCATCACAAGACAGTTCAAAGACTCGATTGAAATCTGGTAATCGTAAGAGAGGCGCGGCCGTCATTCGGGATTTGATTTCGTCAAATGCTTTGGCGGCCGATTTAGTCCACACAAACTCTCCCTTTTTCATGCACTCCGTGATTGGTGTCATTATACTACTAAAATCCTTGATAAAACGACGATAAAAAGTAGCTAATCCATGAAAACTCCGAACATCCCTTATATTTCTTAGCTCCGGCCAATCACTGATAGCTTGAACCTTCTTTGGGTCAACATGGATACCTTCAGAACTTACAATATATCCTAGGAATTCAACAGAAGGAACGTAAAATGTACATTTCTTTAAGTTGACAAATAATTTTTCTGATCGCAGAGTGGTGAGTACCGTCCTCAAGTGAGACTCATGATCGTTTGGTGAGGAGCTAAATACTAGGATATCATCAAAGTAGATAACGACGAAAAGTAAGGCTTGAAGACTAAGGTCATCAATCAGGAGAAAGTACTTGGGCCGTTAGTGAGCCCTTCCCCGAGAACTAACCACTCATAAAGTCCGTCTTTCGATTTAAAGGCCGTTTTCCACTCGTCTCCTTCCCTAATCCGGATTTGATGATAGCCACTCTTAAGATCTAGTTTAGAAAAAATTGTCGCTCCGGCTAACATATCCAATAAGTCATCCAATCTAGGGATAGGAAACTGGTATTTAACGGTTATTTTATTAACGACCCTATAATCCACACACATCCGCCAAGATCCGTCTTTCTTTGGCACTAGTAAGGCGGGTACAGCACAAGGACTCTTGCTATGACGGATGAAACCCTTATTTAGCAAATCCGAAATTATTTTTTGCAATTCGAGGTGCGCGGAGGGGTTTAACCGATAATGGGGAAGGTTAGGCAACGAGGATCCCGGGACGAAATCAATCTTGTGTTGGATTTCCCGCATGGGGGGTAACTCAGGCGGCAAGTCATCCGGGTAGACATCCTTATATTCCTCTAAAAGATTTTTCAAGGACGTGGGTAGATTCTCAAACGTGGAGTTATCTTCCTTAACTTGCAAGCAAACTAGTGCATATATTACTCCGTTAATAAAATACTCGCGCTCCAACTCTTGCTTACCTATGAAACTTAATGTCTTCTTCTCGACGGGAACGATAGTGTAATTAGAGGATACCGACGGATTTTTAGGTGGAGTTGGTTTAAGGATAACGGTCTTACCATTAAATTTAAATTCATATGAGTTGGCTCGCCCAAAGTGAGTTACATCATGATCATAAAGCCATGGTCGACCTAATATAACATGACAAGCATCCATGGGGATGGCGTCACACCAAATTTTTTCAGAATAGGCCTTGATGGTAAGGGGTACCAAGCAACGCTTCGACACTGGGAGGGATGTCTTATTTACCCATGCCACCTTATAAGGGTGAGGGTGCGGCTCTGTAACTAAAGACATTCGTGTCACCGCATTTTCGGAAATAACATTCATGCAGCTGCCACTGTCGATGATCAACTTGCACCACTTCTCTCCATTCTTAAAATTTAGCGAAAATATATTGGTCCTATTCCAGTCATCTAGGGCACGGGGAGTAGCTAGAATACATCGCATGACCATCATATGGGATTCATCCTCCAAATCGCTCGACACTCCTTCTGACTCGCTATCCTCTCCTGCCTCATATACAAGGTCGTCTGACCCACAGGTGGAGTCTAACAGGGCTAAGGGCTTGGGTTTAGTGGGACACTCACTAGCGTAGTGACCTTGAATCCCGCAAGCGTAACAAGTAACATTTGTCTTGTTAACCCTTCCTACAGGAACTCTCTCACCCGTTGGATTTCTAGTATTTCTGGCAGTAACTACTATGGAGCTCGAGTCAGTGGACCGGAACTTACCCTTATCCTTATAGATAGACGTGGGAGGTGGTCCTAAAATGGATTTTCCTTTCTGAAATGAGCGAGTTTTAGTTTTGTGAAGGTTGTGCTTCTCAATGTCTAATGCTGCATTAAACGTGACGTCTAGGTCTGTGTGACCATACCGCAGTAATTTTCCCTGGATGTCGGGATTTAGCCCTTTGCGAAACCTAGAGAGAGTAATCTCATGCATTTCTTTCACGCCACACCTCACCATCATATCCTTAAGAACACTCATGTATTCTGACACCGACATAGTCCCTTGTTTAAGGGTGGCCAAATCATCAAACATTTGTGTTCGATGGTACGTAGGGACGTATTGTTTATTAAGCGAGTCCTTCATGACTTCCCAACCAAGGTGTAATTCACCATTATTGCCTCTCAGGCGTCGTTCCTCATTTAGCCAAAATATTTTAGCTCTACCTAACAACTTCATTCTCGCCACGCGCACCTTATCTGCATCATTCAGGTTGTACCACTCGTAGTAACATTCTATTTCCATAACCCAATCGAGGAAAACTTGTGGTTCTCTCAATCCATCATAGGATGGGGGTTTGACCCGGACGACCTTAGTAAGATCAAACTCGTACGGCGCCCTCGGATGTGGTTCATTATTATTGTTGGGGTGACGGTAATTATTTCCATCCGCACGTTGGTTGGCGGGTTGATTACGGGGATCTGCTAAATTTGTTGTGAGGGTGTGGAGTGCTTCCCTAATAGCCGTCATTTGTTCCGTGAAATCTTGGCGGAATTCTTCAATCTCAGAGAGACCGAGATCCGTATCCCGGTCGGCCGCCATATTGGAAGAGGACGGGAGATATTCCATACCTAGCCTAGTGCGCATACACTAATTAATTAGAGTAGAATTTTTTTTTTCTTGTAGAAAAATAAAGACGAGAGTACTAAAAGAGCGGGTAGACGTGCTAGTAAAAAAAGGAGGGTGCCAATTAAGAAATTGGACGTGAACCTCGCTTTGATACCAAAATTGATGTAGGCTAGGTGTGTCTACACGATTGGTTATATGTCGTAACACGTGACAATCGCTATATCCCGCTTCTACACTCGCACGGTAGTAAAAACGCCGCTCAGTCGTAGGACAAATTATCAAGTTTATGCTAACGAACGATAGCCACGCCGTTTCAAGATCGAACAATAGGCTATAGGTCGTTGTCCTCTCAAGCTAAATGGACCCACCCGGTCCGAACGAGCAATAGTTGTACCAAAAGGGATCTACCGAAAAGTTCGATTCGAAAAATGGTAGATCTCTCCCAACAAAAAGTGCGAGGGTTTGCCAAATCCTCTTCAGAAGATATTCAAAGATAGAAAAAAAACAACAAAATGCAATCGGAGAGACAAACCAACAATATTTAACGATTCCCATGTTACGCAAAAGTCACATCCACCACAAGAAAATCTAGGAAGGAGAATCACACACAAAAGTAGAACGATTCGTTACCCAAATCAGAATAGGTGATTCTGATTCACTCGAGGATCTCTCTTCCGCGGTTCCGCCGGAGTCGCGCCGGTTGGAGAGGAAAACTTTCCGCCTTCCTCGCTTCGCGTCGGGGAAGACACAGTGGTTGGATTCGGACTGTGCTTTCCTCTTTTTTTTTGTTTTTGGGGGGCCGATCGTTTGCGTGTAGGGGGCGGATCGGGGGAGTTATTAGTGGCTGCTCGGGTTGGAGGAGTTGGGGGCTGCTCAGGCCGTGTAGATGGGGGCTGCTCGGGTTGGAGGAGTTGGAGGGCTGTTCGGGTAGTGGGGAGGGATGGCTTCTCGGGGTTTAGGTTATTGGTGGCTGCTCGGTAGGAGAAGAAGAACGATGAAAGAGGCGGAAGTGGTGCGGGCCGAATCTAGAGAGAGATTAGAAAGCTGGCGGCTAGGGATTGTAGAAAGAGAAGGGGGAAGACTCTTTAGTTAGGGTTTTCTTTAAAATTTCATTCACTACTCTTAAACAAACATTACATGCCTATTTATAGGCTTAACACAACGTCTTGGCTATATGCAGCCCAACTTACACATAACAAAATAAAACACGCCAAATGTTAACTAAGAAAACATGAAAAAAAATAATAAACTCTCAAGCTTAGAATGAGTTCAACTAATTAGTTGTCTTGCGCCGAGGGCGGAGATTGTAGCGTCGCTCCGCATGATTATCATGACGCCGCAAATCTTTGATTGGTGACAGAGAAAGATCATCCGCGAGCATGTTGTCATCATCTTCAATAGGTTGGAGGTCGTCATCTCCATCAACACTCAACGCCATCGCTTAATTTGCTGTCCAAGCAAGAAAGCGTTGAGTGAGTGGTATTCATCAACGCGGCGTTGAGTGAAGCCTCGATATGTAGACAATTCCAAGTCTAAGTCAAAAAGCGCCGACGACATTGAGTGGTTCGGTTTTTCGCTGAGTTTAGCTGGATGGAGTTGAGTGCGTTGACTGCACTCGACGCGGCGTCGAGTGTCCTCGTCGCTTTTCCGTGGACTTAGAATTAATTCGCCGATTCTTGTCTGATTTCTTGGGAATGGGCCTTAGGGTGAGTTTGGGGTTTTCTTCCTCATTTTAGCTGAATAAACCAGTGTTGGTTGAAGTTTTGCCGGTTCATGGATGTTGGGGTCTTTGGTGCCCGGTTTTGTGCATCTTTACCCTATATGGGTTGGTGGCTGCTGATGTGTTGGGCAAGTCCATTCCACTATGGGTTTGTGACTGCTGGTGTGTTGGGTAGGTCCCTTCCACCGCAGGTACCGGTTTTTCCCCAGTTTTGGGTGTGTCGAGGCATGAGACCACCTTTCCTTGGGCCCATTGAAGTTTTACTATTGGTGCGTTGGGTAAGTCCCTTCCATTGTGGTGTGTTGGGTAGGTCCCTTCCACTGCTTGTGTCGGACTTTGCCGGTGTTTGTTTTTGCTCTCTAATGGCGAATTGACCAATTGTTCTTTCATTTATGCACATATTCATGCTTATGTTATTTAAGCTTGATCTTTATAGCACTTGGTGCAACTTGGGATGTTTTACCCTTGTGAGTTCTTTCTTCCCTTTTTCCTTGAGCTTAAATGTTGATGATTCCTTATAATCATATAGTCATGGGTTGGTAACCCTTTTGACATTTTGTTGTCTATTGATTGAATTCTATTTCCACTTGTATTTTCTTGAAGAGGTGTTCTTTTTTTTTGGAATACCTCAGGTTCAGGGCAGTAGCCGGGTGAGCTGCTAGGTTTGAAAGTTTGCTAGTGGACTGCTATTTTGCAGAGGTTTTCCTCACAGTAGTGAGGTAGTGTTTTGTTGCTTTCATGTTAGTACAGTCATACATGCTCTTTAGTGGGTTCGTGTCAGGTTGTTGATGCCCACTGTGGGTTTTCTTTTGAAATGCTAGTTACTTTGCTAAGCTGCCTAGTTGGCCTGTTTTGTGGTGTATTTACTTGCTCTATGAGAATGTTTTATGCTAGGTTGCATGTTAGGTATTTTAACTTATAAAAGCATTACTACTAGTATTTCATGCATGCCATCTTTATAAAACTAAAATGTTATTTTCTAACTGACGTAAAGATTATTTCCATACTTATAATAAATCTAGATTCTTGCATACCCCGAGTTATCCTTCAGGGATGTTTATGCTCGTGTAGGATGTTAATCCAACATAATCAAAGTATTTCCGCAGCGTATAACTATACTTTTACTCGTGGACTAGCTGATCCACTATGCCAATGGATACGACCATCTAAACCTAAACTGATTTTTACTTAATAACTTATGAATTTCATATAAACTGTAGAGTTTGGAGTCTTGCCTGAGTGCCTGCAGTTATCCCCTACATGGCGTGGCCTAACAACGCGTATTTTCTCTTACTCTGATTTGGTGACTCGGTGGAGCCTCTTTGGGAATGCTTGTTTTTTGGCTCCGGGAGGTGTTTGCCCGAATTTGGTTCGTCAAATCTTAATTTCGACTGCAACGTTGAGTTCGTAGGGTCAGTATTTGGCTACGGTGTTATTTTCATAGAAATCCGTGTTGGACGAGTTTGGGTCGTTTGAACAATTATTTAATAATAAACTATTATTATAATACTTATATTTCTAAGTATAAATAGCCTTGCGATAACACAAAAAACCCTATTCATCGTGTTATTCTTGAAACCGTCGGCCTGTTTGCTTAAGAGAGAAAAAGGTAATCTTTGGAGAGCTTTCGACCGTCGATTGTAGGAGCTCCGATGTGTGAAATCATCGTCAGAGAGTATATCCGGATAGCTCTCACCTAAATCTAAGTTTCAAAGGTAAGTTTTTCCCGTTTCGCGGATTTTTAGAGGTTTATGTTGCAGTTTTGACCCTCTTTCGTCCTGAAACGTTTCATGAAGTGTTGCTTCGGTGTTCTTACGACCAGACCCTTGGGGAGGAGCGTTTACGTGGCCGGGTTCGGCGATTTGAGGCAAGTGGTGACTTTTTCCACTTGTCAAGCTTTCTTTTCCTTGTATATTTTTCGTATTGTTCTTCCCTTTGTAGTTTTTGGGAGAAGGGATAGATCCGGCCATTGCCGATCAGCTTTATGGTATAGTTTTCCCGCCAAGTTCAACATAATCGATCCTATAGGAGCTTTATGTTATATTCATTGTATATGAGGGATTAGATGTCCTCAATTATTGTTCTTGGAAAGGTTAATCCGTCGAATTAGTTGCTGTAAATTATAATGTCGTCGGCTATGAGTGGTTGAAGTCATCAGCTATAGGCTGAGAATTTGTCCAAGTATATTCCGGCAATTATCAATAGGGGTAAGGTTAAATTAGTCAAATTGAAGTATTATACCTAAGCAAACTCATCGAACTGAGTAGGCAAATTCGTCGAACGAAGTTCATCGAACAGAAGGCAAATTCGTCGAACGGAGTTCGTCGAACAAAAGGCAATTTGTCGAACGGAGTTCGTCGAACATAAGGCAATTTCATCGAGCAAAATTCGTCGAATGGAGCAAATTCGTCGAACGGAGCTCGTCGAGTGGAGCAAATTCGTCGAACGGAGTTCGTCGAACGGAGCCTTAGGCTTAAGCTATTTTCGTCGAGCAAGTTTAGGCATTGAGTGTGGTCCTATCCTGAAGTTCAGTTGTAGCCTAAGTGTAAAAGCATTGAGAGAGCTGACTTCACTCAATGTGGCGTTGAGTGTATTGAAGACACTCAACGCCATCACTTAATTTGCTGTCTAAGCAAGAAAGTATTGAGTGAGTGGTATTCACTCAACGCGGCGTTGAGTAAAGCCCCACCATGTAGAAAACTCTGTGTCTAAGTCAAAAAGCTTCGACGGCGTTGAGTGGTTCGATTTTTCGTTGAGTTTAGCTAGATGGTGTCGAGTGCGTTGACTGTACTCAACGCGACGTCGAGTGTACTCGACGCTTTTCTGTGGACTTAGAATTATTTCGCCGATTCTTGTCCGATTCCTTGGGAATGGGCCTTAGGGTGAGTTTGGGGTTTTCTTCCTCATTTTAGCAGAATAAACCAGTGTTGGTTGAAGTTTTGCCGGTTCATGGATGTTGGGGCCTTTGGTGCCCGGTTTTGTGGATCTTTACCCTATATGGGTTGGTGGCTGCTGGTGTGTTGGGTAGGTCCCTTCCACTGTGGGTTTGTGACTGCTGGTGTGTTGGGTAGGTCCCTTACACTGCAGGTACTAGTTTTTCTCCGGTTTTGGGTGTGTCGAGGCATGAGATCACCTTTCCTTGGGCCCAGTGAAGTTTTACTATTAGTGTGTTGGGTATGTCCCTTCCACCGTGGTGTGTTGGGTAGGTCCCTTCCACTGCTTGTGCCAGACTTTTCCAGTGTTTGTTTTTGCTCTCTAATGGTGAATTGACTAATTTTTCTTTCATTTATGCACGTATTTATACTTATGTTATTTAAGCTTGATTTTTATAGCACTTGGTGCAACTTGGGAAGTTTTACCCTTGTGAGTTCCTTCTTCCCTTTTTCTTTGGGCTTAAATGTTGACGATTCCTTTTAATCATATAGTTATGGGTTGGTAACCCTTTTAATATTTTGTTGTCTATTGATTGAATTCTATTGCCACTTGAATTTTTTTTGCCGAGGTGTTCTTTTTTTGGAATGCCTCAGGTTTAGGGCAGTAGCCGGGCGAGCGGCTAGGTTTGGAAGTTTGCTAGTGGACTGCTGTTTTGCAGAGGTTTTCCTCACAGTAGTGAGGTAGTGTTTTGTTGCTTTCATGTTAGTACAGACATACATGCTCTCCAGTGGGTTTGTGCTAGGTCGTTGACGTCCACTGGAGGTTTTCTTTTGAAATGCTAATTACTTTGCTAAGCTGCCTAGTTGGCATGTTTTGTGGTTGTATTTAAATGCTCTCTGGGAATGTTTATGCTAGATTGCATGTTAAGTATTTTAACTTATAACAACATTACTACTAGTATTTCATGCATGTCATCTTTCTAAAACTAAAATGCTATTTTCTAACTGACGTAAAGACTATTTACATACTTATAATAAATCTACAATCTTGCATAACGCGAGTTGTTCTTCGGGGATATTTTTACTTGTGTAGGATGTTAATCCAACATAATCAAAGTATTTTCGTAGCGTATAACTATACTTTTACTCGTAGACTAGCTGATCCACTGTGCCGAGTGATACAACCATCTAAACTTAAACTGGTTTTTATTTAATAACTTATGGATTTCATATAAACTGTAGAGTTTGGACTCTTGCCTGAGCGCCTGCAGTTATCCCCTACACGACGTGGCATCACGGTGCGTATTTTTTCTTACTCTGATATAACTTAAATGTTGAGAAAATGCGGGTTATGACAAAGTTCCTTTGGGCGATCTGGAGGCTCTCATCGATCTCGTCCAGGAGCCGAGAAGGGGACATCGCCTCCCCTGCTGCTTTGCCCCTCACCTCATCTGCAAGCTGCACGTAGTTGCGCTACAATGCCTTGCTGTCCTACTGTACCTTACGCATCCTGCGCACCAGCTTCTTGAAGTGCTTGATCCTCCTCCTCGTCAGCTCACCGTTCTCCACTTCAGTGCCCGGAAAGGAGTCTAGCGAACTTGGAGAAGGGAGGGACGAGTAGCGGGTTGGCCCCGAAGATTCGTCAACCTCAGACTGACTGGGAAGAGCTGTAAAGACAGTTAAACATCAGTATAAAAGGCGAGTACCCCAGGAAAATCATGAGATAAGAACCACTGAAGGTCAAAGCTTTCCTGAAGAGCTCGACGCCCTCAAGAAAGTGCGGGGTGGGGGCAGGCTTAGATTCTTGCCGCGGCCCAAGCGATGTGTTCTTGGTGGGAGGAGGTTGGAGCCTGGCACGAGGATGGCTTCAATGCCTCCCCCCACAGTCCTGGAAGGTTGTTGCTGTGGGTAAGGGGTGCGAGCTGGCGATTCCGGCCTTTGCCAGTCCATCCCTAGGGTCCCGAAAGGGGCTGACGGGTCTCGCAGGAAATTCTCCGGGGTTTTAAGCTGCATATCGTCGCAGGGTGTCTTGACTTTCGGTGCAGAGGATTCGCCGTCATCCCGTTAGCTATCCGGGTCGGCGGAAAGATCGACAACTTCTTTACCCTTCTTTTAGGTGGCGGGCAAAGTAGAGGAGCCGACCCCGTGCTCCACGGTAGACTTCAAGTCATGAAAGATAGGCTCGGCCGCTTGGGGAAATGGTTTCACCCTCTTAGCAGGATTGGGTTCAGTCAGACCACTCTACGAGACGCTATGATGAACCGCAGTCAAGTTGGCAACGCGAGCAGAGGAAACCTCGTGAGCTTGGGTAAGCCTCTCTTGGATCTCTTTAGTGATGGGCATGTAACATCCCGATTTTTATTGGTCCACCAGAGCCCTAGTGGGCCCAATAAAAGTGACCCGAATCCTACCCATGACCTAGTAGAAGGTAACCTTAAGCAGGAAATGGAGCTAGAGAGCTCCGATTTGAGTTCTGTAAATTCCTGTGGCATCGTATAGTTAGTACAAATGCATCAGAACTCGTTCTGCTGAGCCCCAAGGCAATATAGTGGATATGACCATCCCTTGTAAAAAGTCGCAAAGACAAGATTTTGAATATTGGTCTTGAGAACTCTGATTTAAGTTCTGTCAGCTCCTATGGCCTCGTATAGACAATTCAAGCACGTCAGAACTCGTTGCGTCACAATCCAAGGTCTAACGATGAATATAGATATTTTAACTGATTTAGTGCGCCGCGGCGCGCAGATTTTGGACTTTTACCAAACGAACTCTGATTCAACCCCATTTAGTGGCTCTAGACTCGTATAGTCAATATGAAGTCAACAGAAGTCGTCCCAGACAATTTTGATGATGAATAGTCAACTTTAGGTCAAATCGAACATATTCGTGGACCGAAAAGTGTGTATACACAAATTGTAACTTGACATCCCAACTTTGACCCGACGCTGATGCCTTGGACCCACCTCGACTTTGACCAGCATGGGGGACCCACCCTAGAGTTGACTTTGGTCAAACCCCCTAAAAATCCAAGTTTTTGGATTTTTTTTTCCAAAAGAGACACCCACATCATCCTCATTGATGCTCTAGGGCCCTCCTCCCCCTCACCCTTGGGCCACCAGACAGCAAAAAGGAAGGCCAAGGGCCAAGATGGGCCCAATCCCTCATTACCCCTCCTTCTTCCCTCCCCTTAGGAACCAAGGCCTAAGCCCACCTAAGGCAAACCCATAAAAGAGGCCCCACCTACTCTTAGCCAACCAGGAGGAGCCATGTGTCCACCCTAGTGGAGAAGAAGAACTCCTTCTCTCTCTCCCTCTTGGGTTAATATCACACCAGGAATGAGGGTGAGGCTGCCCCCGCCCCTCAGGCTATAAAAGGCGCTGCCCCCTGCCTTTTCCTCACCAAGCCAAACTAGCCCAAGGGAGCCCTCACCGGATCCCTAGCTCGCCAGAAAACTTCAACCCGATCCAAGCTCCTCTGCCATCTTGAATGGAAAACTAAGCCAGATCCTCCCAAGTCCCTCCTGTATAGGTAGAAGCTCTCTTCTCCTCCTTCCTCATATTCTGGACGATCTGCATGGGCCTCCCAGCGGCCGGAGCGCCGCCGGCACCACCCGACCCATGCTCTAGGTCAGGTGGTAGCCGCAGGAAGTCTATACCCTCTCAGCGCCGGTGGTGGCACTGGAGAAGGGCTTAACCACCAGGATGACTTTTTCCGATGGGGGAAAGCCGGGGTGCCGCGAGAAAATGCTGCTCCGACGGCACCTGAGAAACAAGGTGTCTCCGCCGGCGGCCTGCGACAGTTGGTCGCCATACCACCACAGGAGGAGAGCCATGCCCCCGGCGCGCCGGCCGAGGGTGATTTCGAGGCTGGGGTCAACGCAGGAGAGGCGGGGTGGCGGTGTGGCACGGTCGCGCTGGGTGTAGAACCACCACCACCCTGCTATCGGGTTCGCCAGATTAGTCGGTGGCGGGCTGCCGAACCACCACCCAGGGACTCGCCGGCCCCCGGCGAACCGCCCGGGGGCGGCGCTGGCACCCAACAGCGGCCGGCCGACAGTGGCAGAGGGCCACCACCTCTTTCATCTTCAGGATGAAATCACTGTCGTCCATCTCCGGTGATGAGATGGACAGCGGGGATTACCCCTCCCCCCCACCACCGCCTCCATTTCTATGCTCCCACAGCGGATCCGCGACTGATCCGCTGTGGGGAAACAACAGTGCATTAAGCTGTTCGGCTCGATCTCAGCCACATAATTGAAATTTGATCGGTTAATTGCAGACCAATTTTTTTAAAACAGAACTTCGTGAATATTTTTGGGCAAAATTAGAGCCCTAGGGGGCAGAGTGGCCAACATGAAAAATGTTCCCCATATTGAGGGATTCCTCCACAAAAATTTTGAAATTTTTTGAAATTATTTCAGTATTTTTAAAAGCTTAAATAATGTTTATTATGCCAAAATGATGGCCCAAAACTTGGGTAAAAATTATGAAATAATTTCTAGACCCTTAATAGGCTCTCTCAAGGGTTCTATCAAAATTTTGGGACATGAGAATAAGAAATGAAGTTTCTTTCAAATTTTAAGAGCTTAGGGCTGTGCTTGGGATTTATTTCGCTCACTTTCTCCGAAAATGAAAATTGGAACGTGCGACTATCCCACCTGATTTAAATATCAAGTTCATTTCAGTACTTTCAATTCCAGTCTCGTACTGGTCATGTTCTTTCAGTACTTTCATTTCTACTCTCGTACTGGTCAAGTTCATTTCAGTACTTTCAATTCCAATCTCGCACTGGTCAAGTTCATTTCAGTACTTTTAATTCCAGTCTCGTACCGCTCAAGCTCATTTCAGTACTTTTAATTCCAGTCACGTACTGGTCAAGTTCATTTCAGTACTTTAAATTCAACTCCAGTCTTTTACTGGTCAAACTCAGTTCAGTACTTTCAATTCAATTCCAGTGTAGTACTGGTCAAATTCAATTCGGTACTTTCAATTTAGTACTATTCCAGTTTTGTACTTGTCATTCCAGCACTCAAAATATGCAGCTTTCATAATCAGTAGCTTAAATCACCTCCTTTTATTTCTGCAATTTACTAATTTAAGCTGAGTCCTGCTCTAACAAGCAGTTGACCACTAAGGTCGAGCCTTAGATGGGATTAACCAGAGTTGAGGTATTCCTCCAGGTTTTGCCTCAAATAAAGTGCTCTCGCACTCCTTGTCGAAAGTTGAGTTGAGCGATGCGACCTGAAGGTTAATGTATGTTGGGTACATTGGAATATATGTACCTGATTTGAAGAAGCCTCACCCTACTCAATGATATACATCAAGGTGTATTTGATGTGCTTTGAGTTTCTTTGTGCAGGTTAAGTAACTGCAGGTTTGCAGGAAAAGTTTCTAAGTCCATGTGTCGACACCTAGAAGAAAAGTGTCGACACTTAAGAAGGCTTGTGTCGACACCTAGAGAAGCAGTGTCGACACTTGAAGTAATTGTGTCGACACATAAAGACTATCTGTCTCGACACTTTCAAACAGTGACAGAGACTTCAAGAAGTGACTGGATGACTTGACAGCTGCCATTTCAACCGGTCAACTGCTACTGTCAGAGCTGTCAGAAGATTATTAGAAACCGGATCAGCTAGTCACCATGAAGAAAGCTTATATAAAGGCTTATTCCTTCAACAGAAGGGGTATTAGAGGAAGCAATCATTGAAGTGAAAAACAACACAACAAGAAGAAGACCTTCAAGTGAAGATCTAAGAAGTTGGAGAGAGAGAGAGCTCCTTCTAAGAAGACAGCTATTGAACCAGGCTGATAAGAAAGTTTCAGATATAGATCTAATTCTCAAGTCAGCAGTTGATTGAAGATCATCTGCATAGAGATACAACCTTACTGTGTTCTAATTCAAGAAGCTTTGAAGAAAGCCAAGGGAGGTTGATCTCTGCAAAGTTCTTTCAAGAACTCATCAAGAAGCCAGTCAACTCATCTTTCTCAATCAGAGTTGTGGTTATTAATCTTTGTACTCTTTATTTTCAGTAGGATCCTAAGGGATCTGAGTTGTAAGCCTATATTTATAAAGGCTGAGCGGTAGGGCTTGTGTGTCTGAGTGTAGGAGATACATTTCTCTGAGTGTAGGCCTTGTTGAAGGCTGAGTGTAGGCCTTGTTGAAGGCTGAGTGTAGGTCTTGGTGAAGATTGAGTGGTAGGGCTTTGTGCCTGAGTGGTAGGAGTGGGATCACTCTGAGTTGTAGGAACCTATTTGGGTTCTGAGCTGTATGATCTGAGAAGTAGTGGAGAAGTTAGGCCGAATCTAGTACACTACTAGATAGGCGAAGGGGGAAAGTGGATGTACCCAGACCTTGGGGAACCACTATAAAAGCTGTGTGTACTCTGTGTGTGATTTATTCTATGATTGATGTGTTATATGTGCTGAATTGCTGTAGAGAATTGCATAAACATGTCTAATAATTCAGTGTTTCTGCCTTTAAAGTTAAAAAAGATTAAGTGCACCTATTCACCCCCCCCCCCCACTCTAGGTGTCTAGGCACTAGTTCTTTCAAGTGGTATCAAAGCGAGGTTCCTCAAAAAGGACATAACAGTCTGAGTAAAGATCCTGTAGGCAGAATCAGTATAATTAAGAATCAAGAAAATGGGTTCAACTGAGAATCACAAAGAGCTAGGATCCATGAAATTGTCAATCTGCAGAAAAGAAATTTTTGGCATATGGAAAGAGATGGTTAGACTTTTTATGGAAGCCTCTGACCCAAGAATTTACATTACAGTCAAAGAAGGGTCATATGTGCCAATGAAAGTATCTGTTCTAGATGCCAATCAGAGAACTCTCAAAGACTATTCAGAAATGACCAAGGATGAAATAATTCTGGCCACTATGGACAAGAGGGCCCAGAATATTATTGTAAGTGCAATTGATGATGCCACATTTCAGAATCTGATTCATTGTAAAACATCAAAAGAAATGTGGGACACACTGATAGTCTATATGGAGGGATCAGAAGAGGTAAGACAAGACAGGAAGTCTTTATTAAATCAAGATTATGAAAGCTTCAAACAAGGCAGGTCTGATAGCATAACTGAATGCTACAAGAAATTCTATAGGATAGTCAATGAATTGATGTCCCATGGAAGAGAGTTCAGCAATTATGAATTGAATGATAAGTTCTTGAGATCCCTAACAAAGGACTGGGACACCAAGATTTGTGCCATAAGGGAAATGGCCAAATTAGCAGACATTCCTCCTCCAACTTTATTTGGAAAACTGTTATCTTATGAGATGCAGTTAATGGTTAGAAAGGAGGAAGAAAAGACTACAAGAGTAGAGCACAAAGAAAGAGCTGTGGCCTTCAAGACTGAAGCCACTAGGAAATATAAAAGCAAGTCTCCATCTCCACCTCAAAAAGTTGCTGAGGCTGAGACAGATACTTCAGATAACAAGAAGTCAGAAAGCAGTGAAAGTGATGAAGACTTTGCTGCATTTACTAGGCACTTTCAGAAGTTTCTAAAGAAGAAGCAGTGGAGGTCCAAGCCATCCAATTCACAGACAAAAGATGACTATTATCAGAACAGGAAGTCATCAAGGAATGACAGGAGAAAGTCCAAGTCTAGTAAAACTACATCCTCAAAGATAGTATGCTATTGTTGCAATAGATAAGGACATGGAATAGCTGATTGTCCAGAAAAGAGGAAAGAGTCCACTGACAAGAAGAAGACTCAATTTAAGGGCAAAAAGGAAAAGTCCTTTGTTGCAAAGAGAGACAAAATCTTAACTGATATGTCATCTTCAGAAACAGATTCAGAAGCTGAAGCCTATATTGGCTTGTTTGCTGAAGAAGAAGAAAATGAGTTCATACAGTTAATGAACTCAATATATGAGCATGAGGACAATCAGTGCAAGGGACTGATGGCCTTATCAGAAGGAGACAAAATCCAGGATCAGCCTGGACCTAGTCATGTACAAAATTATTCTTCAAGTTCAATTTCTAGTAATGAGTCAGATTCAGATATATCAGCATCAAGTGATGTGAGTGGATCTGAATCTGAAGGAGACATTCATCAGTTAATTGATGAATATAGAGTATTATTGCAGGCTTTGAAGAAAAGCAAACTCTTGGTCAAAACTCAGGCTAAGGAGATTGCTAGTCTTAAAGTAGCTGTAACAGATTTTGACAAGTTATTAGATCAGAAATTAAATGAAATAACAAGACTGAAGAATATTACAGTTATTCAGATAGGGACTATTACATTTAAAAATGATCAAATTAGAAATCTGGAGATTAGTCTTCAGAAGGAGAGAGATATTGTAGCAAGTTTTTCTAAACCAAAATCTGTTCTACCTTTGATAGATGAGTTTGTACCTCATAAGGGTAAAACTGGATTGGGGTTTACAAAACCTGCCTGGACAGTAAAGTCCAAATCTAAGGGCAAAGCCCCAGTACTCAACAAGAAGCATGCTGTAGATAAAATAGCCAGGGTTGTACCTAAACAAAGGTACAACAGATTTGAGTGCTGGTGTTGTGCCAAGGTAGGCCACTTTGCCATAGATTGTTGGCATAATTCAAGTGCCAAGGTGAGTAGCAAACTGCCTGCTAGAAAAGCTACAGTTAGTTTTGTTAAGAGTCAGACTAACTTGCACCAAGGACCCAAGAATTATTTGGGTTCTAAGGTTAAGTAATCTGTTTTGCAGGTGAGTCCAAGTGGGCATGCCCCAATATAGTACTTGGACAGTGGATGTTCCAGGCACATGACTGGAACTAGAGGATTGCTGAAGGACTATACACCAATCAAGGATGGTCCTAAGGTTACCTTTGGTGGTTCAGAAAAAGAAATCATCAAAGTATTTGGTAACATTTCTAGCAACCTAATTGCAATTACTCAAGTGGCTTATGTAAAGGGTTTGAAACAAAACCTCATTAGCATAAGTCAGCTGAGTGATTTAGGATATGGCATCTCATTTGTCAAGGATGGTTGGCATATTAGTAGGTCAAGTGATCAAAAGATCATTCTGACAAGATATAGGAAGAGAAATGTCTATTGTCTAGACATTATGTGTGAGAACATTGTTTCTCCTATTTGTCTTGTAGCTGATGAGAAAGTCTCACATTGTGTTAAATGGCACAAGAGGCTGGCTCATCTTAACTATAAGACAATTGGTCAACTCTTTAGCAAAGAGTTAGTGAGGAATGGTCCTCAAGTTAAGTGCATAAAGGTTGGGATATGCTCAGCTTGTCAGAAAGGCAAGCAGACCAGATCCACCTTTAATAACATTGAGAACAAAGATGCTGTGAGGTGCCTATACCTCTTGCATATGGATCTTTTTGGTCCTATGCCAGTTCACAGTCTAGGTAGGAAGGTCTACACATTTGTGGTTGTAGATGATTATTCAAGATTTTCCTGGGTATTCTTCCTAAGGCAAAAATCTGAAACTCCTAGTATCTTTTATAGTTTTGTCAAACAAATTCAGAATGAGTTAGACAGTACAGTAGTCAAAATAAGAAGTGACCATGGTAATGAATTCCAGTCTGATAGCATGACAAAGCTATGTGAAGAGTTTGGGATATTTCAGGAATTTTCCTCACCAAGAACACCTCAGCAAAATGGTATTGCTGAAAGGAAAAATAGAATCTTGATAGAGGCTGGTAGAACCCTATTGAGTGACACATCTCTCCCAGAATATTTCTGGGCTGAGGTAGTAAACACTGCATGTCATGTAATTAATAGGGCTACTATCACCAAGAGCCACAATAAGACCCCCTATGAGATTGTGAAGGGCAAAAAACCAAATCTATCCTATTTCAGGGTATTTGGTTGTAAATGCTATATACTTAACAATGGTAAGTCCTATTTAACCAAGTTTGCTGCCAAATCCCAAGAGGGGATCTTTGTTGGGTACAACAACAACAGTAAGGCTTATAGGGTCTACAACTTGACTACTCAAGTTGTAGAAGAGTCAGTTCATGTAGTCTTTGATGAAGCTAGACTCATTAACAATGAATTGCCTAAAAGTGTTTGCAGCTCCATAGGTGTAATTGAGAAGATGGATAAGCTTACTATTGCAAAAGGTCCTACTACAAATCAGCAAATGGAGGATGGTAGCTGCTATCCAGGGGGAGTACAAGATACTCCTGTTGCTGAAGAAGACCAAGAGGAGCAGCTGAATGAAGAAGCTGAAGGTGTACAACCAGAAGACAGGCTGCCTCCAGCAAATAGGCATTTAAAAGATCATCCAGCCAATCAAATTATTGGAGATCTCAGACAAGGGGTACAAACAAGGAGCAGGAATCTAAGTTCAGTTCTCTACTCCAGCTTTCTATCTCAAGTAGAGCCAAAGAAATTTGAAGAAGCAATCCTAGACCCTCATTGGATTGAGGCAATGCAAGAGGAGCTGAACCAGTTCAAAGATGCAAAGTCTGGGAGCTAGTTCCTAAACCAAAAGACCACAATATTATTGGAACTAAGTGGATCTTTAGGAACAAGTTGGATGAGAATGGAATTATTATAAAGAATAAAGCTAGACTAGTTGCAAAAGGATATAGGCAGGAAGAAGGTATTGATTTTGATCAAACTTTTGCTCTAGTAGCAAGACTGGATGCAATAAGGATGTTCCTTGCCTATGCAACATTTCAAGGGTTCAAGGTATACCAAATGGATGTTAAGTCAGCTTTTCTGAATGGAAATCTGAAGGAAGAAGTCTATGTAGAACAACCATCAGGTTTTATTGATTCTACTAAACCTAATTATATTTATAGGCTTAGAAAGGCTTTGTATGGGTTAAAACAAGCCCCTAGGGCTTGGTATGAAACCCTGTCTAGTTTCCTTATTGAGAATAAATTCACAAGGGGGAAAATAGACAAGACTCTATTCCTTAGGGAATCTAGAGGCAAGATTATCTTAGTCCAAATATATGTAGATGACATAATATTTGGGTCTACAGAATGTAGTCTTTGCAAAAAGTTTGCAAAACTTATGCAAGGACAATTTGAAATGAGCAGTATGGGGGAACTTAAGTTTTTCTTGGGTCTCCAAGTTAGACAGACTGAGGATGGTTTATCCATATGCCAGTCTAAGTTCACCCTAGAATTGATAAGAAAGTATGGTATGAAATCATCCTCTACCATGAAAACTCCTATGGGGTCAACAATATCTTTATGCAAAGATGATGCAGGGAAACCTGTAGATGAAACCTTGTATAGAGGGATATTTGGCTCCCTACTATATTTGACTGCTAGTAGACCAGATATCATGTATGCTACATGTGTCTGTGCTAGGTACCAAGCTTGCCCTAAAGAATTTCATTTGACAGCAGTCAAAAGAATTTTGAGATATCTTAAGGGCACTCCTTATCTAGGCCTTTGGTACCCTAGGAATGGAGATTTTGAACTGACTGGTTATTCAGATGCAGATTTTGCAGGCTGCAAGGAAGATAGGAAAAGTACAACAGGTACCTGTCAATTTCTAGGTGGAAGGCTGGTGTCTTGGAGTAGCAAGAAGCAGACCAGTGTGGCTATCTCCACAGCTGAGTCAGAGTATGTTGCTGCAGGAAGCTGCTGTACACAACTACTATGGATACAACACCAACTAGGAGATTATGGTATTCAAGTAAGTAGAACACCTTTATTTTGTGATTCTACTAGTGCTATTTCTATTGCAAATAATCCTGCCTCTCATAGTAGGACTAAGCACATAGAAATAAAGTACCATTTTCTAAGAGAACATGTGAAAAAAGAAGATATTTCCCTAGAGTATATAAATACAGATAATCAGTTAGCTGATATGTATACTAAGCCCTTAGATGAAACCAAATTCAATAAATTTAAAATTAAATTAGGGATGATAAACTTAGAATAGTTTACAAAATTGGCTAAGTAAAATGGTGTCGACACACAGAGTTGTCTGTGTCGACACATAGAAGTGGTGTCGGCATTTCAGAGAAATGGTGTCGACACATCTAGGAAGTCTGTGTCGACACTTCAGAGAATTAGTGTCGACACATGCAGTATAGGTGTCGACACATCCAAGGTGGTGTCGACACTTAGGCTTTACACAGAATTAGTCTGGTAGAGTCTCGACTAAGTGTCGAGCTGAGTGGTGTCGACACATATATAAGTGTCGACACATATATTCTGTCGACTATACTTGTGTCGACACATAGTTGTCGAGACATTAGCAGTAAGTGTCGACACTTTTCAACAGTGTCGACATAATTTAAGTATTTTGACGCGCCTTTTCACCTTCGATTCTAGAAAGGTATAAATAGGTTTTCCCCAGTGTTTGTCGACACGCTCACCAAAGTTTCGAGACCAAACTTGTGTGTCGACATCTCTCTTCTCTAAATTCAAAATTTCTTCAAACCCTAATGGCGCCCAAGCTAGAAGAGAATGTTAATGAAGGATATGAGCTCGTGCGACACGCCTTTGATGACGCGGAACCCGAAATCAAAGGTGTGGTAACCCTAATTATCGAGACTGGATTGGAATACCTTGTATCAGAACCAATCAAGATCTAGAAGAAGGAGGTCCTTGAATTTTTGAGTGCAACATCACTTGATGATACTGAACTCAAGACTAAGTCCAGAGTTCATGGAACCAAAGTCAAGGTCACATAGAAAAGTCTAAGGAAGGTACTTCAACTACCAAGAACAAAAGAGGAAGAAGATGTATCTGCTTCTAAGACTAGAGAGGCATTGAGATGATGTGGAGTGGATTCAAACCTGAAAATTGGATTAGTTTTCAATAGAAAAGGGATGAACATTCAAAGGAAGTTTTTATCTGAAATAGTAGGAAAAGTAATACTGAGCAAGCCTGGAGGGCATGACAAATTTTAGCTCATATGTTCAGTTTGATGACAAGGATTATCTTCAAACTTAAGACTGACTGGTCAGTAGTTCTGTTTGATAAGATAAAAGAAAGTATGAAGAAACCCAATTTGGGTAGAATTCTGAGTCTCTACGTAGCTGGTAGTATACCTGAAGTGATGAACCAGGCTGCAGGTTCAAAGATAAACCATATGAGGAGAATGGATTTGAGAATTTTCTCTAGGTGGGATAGAGTATTGACAAAAGAAATGCCTACTCCAGAAAAGGACACACCTCAGAAGAAGAAGAAAAAGACAGCCATTATGGCTCAAGAATCCTCCAGCAGCTCTGAAGAGCAAGTGGTCTTTACTCCTGATGATGAAGAGACAGGAAATGCTGGACAGTCTCCAGCAAGACTAGAAGATGCACAGAGGCAGGGGGAGCTACCCTCAGCAAGCCCAATTCACCTGGATCCACTCCATGGGGAGCCTCTACTTGTGGAAGAGCCAACTCCTCTAGAGAGTGAAAGGGCTACCCAAACCATTCTGGT
Source organism: Platanthera guangdongensis (assembly GCA_039583875.1). Lineage (NCBI taxonomy): Eukaryota > Viridiplantae > Streptophyta > Magnoliopsida > Asparagales > Orchidaceae > Platanthera > Platanthera guangdongensis. The sequence goes on along the minus strand of CM077149.1, from coordinate 112,672,685 downwards.
GGTAATCATTGAAATTAATCAATTAGATTTCCCTATTGAGGATGAAGTTTTGCCTAATTCATTACCTGATGTTCATCAGCAAACACAGATACAACCTCAACCACAAGATGTTGTCATGGAGGACACATCTGTTGCTGATAAAGTGGTTGATGAGATCAGAGATTCTCCAGCCCATTCTCAACAGGAATTTACCTTAGAGGAGCTATTCCCTGATCTTGTACAGACAGATCTTGAGAAAGAAATAGATGTTGTTGAGGGGGAGAAGGCCCATATTGAGGGGGGGGGGGCATATGGAGAATGTAGAGAAAACGGCTACACAAGAGACAGAGAAGCCAAAGGATGCTGAGGAGCCACAAAGGACTGAGAAGGAGTTACCTCCTAGTCCTAAGGATAGAGTGGACATAGTCAGCACTTATGCTTCAGAAGATGAAGAGGCTGCTAGAGCCAAGAAGAGGAAGTTGCAAGTCTTCAAAAGAAGGAGCCAGACCTATAAGAAAGCCCTACAAACAATTGCTCCACAGCCAGCCCCATCTACTGATTACAGTTCACTGATGGTGGCTTTACAGATTAAGCTGGATGAGCAAAGGAAGGCTTTACAAACCTATATGGATGAATGCCATAAGTCACTTCAGTTTGATCTTGCACAAGACATCAAATCTATCAGATTTGAAGTGAATCTCAACAAAAAGGAAATGACTGATTGCTTCCATAAAGGAGGAAATGCAGTGGTCTATCTGGCTACACATCAAGAGAATCTCAAGAAACAGCTTGATGATCTGGCACTAAAACAAGGCTATGTCTTAGAGAATCAGCTGAGAATGAATGATAATTTGACAGCTTCTCATAATGCCATAGTCACTGAAATGAAGAATATAGCTACTGCCCAGACTGCACACAGTGCTGCTGCCAAAGCTGAGTTTGATAAGCAACTCCAAGAGAGCCTACTTGCAGTTCACTCTACCATCCAGGATTCACAGAAGATAATCATTGACAAGCTCCAAAGGTTGAAACCTTTTTTTATAAAGATGGCATTAACTATCTGAATGCCCAGATCAGGTTTCAGAAGGATGATCTGAGGGATCACATAGAGAGAGAAGTCATAAAGGGGGAGAGAGTATTAGTCAAGGCAGGCTCTGATCATGCCAAATGGATTTCAAATTCCATCAGAGCCACCCTTGGATATCCACCATTATGTGATGATGACAATGTGGCAGAGTCTGGAATAAATCCTGCATACTTTGGAGGAGAGCAGGCTGAAGTAGCTCAAGTGATATACCCTACACCAGACTTTGACATGATACATCAAGAGATACAGTCTATGTATAGTCCTCCTGAGGGAAATCAGAATATCATTCTTGAGAAAGTTTTCCAGCCTGTGCCAGAGGCAATACTAAAAGAACACGAGGCTTTGTTAAAAGAACAAGAGGCTCAATTATCTAAGAAAAGATTTAGAGAGCAAGCTGAATTAAGGCCAGATTTTGAACAATGGAGCCCCACATCCAGGAATATCATCTTGACTGCTTGGAAGGCTGCTAAGGACAATGTCCTGGATAGAGGCAAGTGGTATTCTGACCTGGAGTGGAGAAAACATGAGAATAGGCAAGAGGTCATTGTACAATATAGAAGAAAGGCTAAACTGGGAAAGCTATCTCCTAATGCACAGGAGCCTAGCAAGTATTTCCCTAAGCCTTATCACTATTTTGAAAGGCAGAAGATAAAGGCTGAAGAGCTGAAAAAGAAAGATCTCAAAGGGAAGAAGCCTGCTGTTGTTGATGACACTGAAGCTCCAGTTCAAGCAAAGATTCAATCTGGAAAGGAGATTGTAATCAAGGAACCAGAGCAGCCATAAGATAGCATTTTCTTAAGTTTACAAATTGTAATCATTTGTATTAAAATTCTATGTAAACTTTTGACTAATGAAAATGTTGGAATTTGTAAGAACATTGTGTCATGGTTCAAATCTATTACATTAATTATTCTGAGCTAATTGTATATACATATTCTGTTCATGCATGTTTAAGTATTTTCCCTGTCATATATTACTGTTTTACATCATACTGAGAATTTGTTATGTATGGTGTATATCATTGACTAAGAGTTATGACTTCTCCAAATAGGGGGAGATTGTTGGGTACATTGGAATATATGTACCTGATTTGAAGAAGCCTCACCCTACTCAATGATATACATCAAGATGTATTTGATGTGCTTTGAGTTTCTTTGTGCAGGTTAAGTAACTGCAGGTTTGCAGGAAAAGTTTCTAAGTCCATGTGTCGACACCTAGAAGAAAAGTGTCGACACTTAAGAAGGCTTGTGTCGACACCTAGAGAAGCAGTGTCGACACTTGAAGTAATTGTGTCGACACTAGGAAGGCAGAGTCGACACCAGAAGGAAATTGTCGACACATACAGACAGTGTCGACACACAATGAAGAAATGTCTAAAGAATCAGTGTCGACACTTAGAAGCAGTGTCGACACTCAGAGAAACTTTGTCGACACTCAGTAAACTTCAACAAAGTTCAAGTACTTGTGTCGACACTCAGCAAACTTCAATAGAGTTTAAGTACAAGTGTCGACACAAAGGAGTTGTGTCGACACTCAGCAAAGTCTCAACACATGAAGAATATGTCGACACACAGGAGATGTGTCGACACTCAGCAAAGTCTCAACACATGAAGAATATGTCAACACAAAGGAGATGTGTCGACACTCAGCAAAAGTTTCAACACAGAAGGCATGTGTCGACACAAAAAAGATATGTCGACAATTAGCAAGTTTCAACACAAGAAGATGTGTCGACATAAAGGAGTTGTGTCGACACTTAGCAGAAATCAACTAAGTATTGAAGAAGAAGGACTTGTGTCGACACACATGATCAATGTCGACACATTCTGAAGAAGCAGTGTCGAGAAGCAGTTTCTACAACACAAGGAGTTGTGTCGACACCATGAAGGCTAATGTCGACACTTAGTCTACTTGTGTCGACACTTGGTCTATTTATGTCGACACATAAAGACTATCTGTCTCGACACTTTCAGACAGTGATAGAGATTTCAAGAAGTGACTGGATGACTTGACAGCTGCCATTTCAACCGGTCAACTACTACTGTCAGAGCTGTCAGAAGATTGTTAGAAACCGGATCAGCCGGTCACCATGAAGAAAGCTTATATAAAGGCTTATTCCTTCAACATAAGGGGTATTAGAGGAAGCAATCATTGAAGTGAAAAACAACACAACAAGAAGAAGACCTTCAAGTGAAGATCTAAGAAGTTGGAGAGAGAGAGCTCCTTCTAAGAAGACAGCTATTGAACCAGGCTGATAAGAAAGTTTCAGATTGAGATCTGATTCTCAAGTCAGCAGTTGATTGAAGATCATCTGCATAGAGATACAACCCTACTGTGTTCTAATTCAAGAATCTTTGAAGAAAGCCAAGGGAGGTTGATCTCTGCAAAGTTCTTTCAAGAACTCATCAAGAAGCCAGTCAACTCATCTTTCTCGATCAGAGTTGTGGTTATTAATCTTTGTACTCTTTATTTTCTGTAGGATCCTAAGGGATCTGAGTTGTAAGCCTATATTTATAAAGGCTGAGTGGTAGGGATTATGTGCCTGAGTGTAGGAGATACATTTCTCTGAGTGTAGGCCTTGTTGAAGGCTGAGTGTAGGCCTTGTTGAAGGCTGAGTGTAGGTCTTGGTGAAGATTGAGTGATGGGACTTTGTTCCTGAGTGGTAGGAGTGGGATCACTCTGAGTTGTAGGAACCTGTTTGGGTTCTGAGCTGTAAGATCTGTGGATCTGAGAAGTAGTGGAGAAGTTAGGCCGAATCTAGTACACTACTAGATAGGCGAAGGGGGAAAGTGGATGTACCCAGACCTTGGGGAACCACTATAAAAGCTGTGTGTACTCTGTGTGTGATTTATTCTGTGATTGCTGTGTTATATGTGATGAATTACTGTAGAGAATTGCATAAACAGGTCTAATAATTCAGTGTTTCTGCCTTTAAAGTTAAAAAGATTAAGTGCACCTATTCACCCCCCCCCCCTCTAGGTGTCTAGGCACTAGTTCTTTCAATATATAATAGGGCAGGCCGCCGCACACCCGGTGCGTATTTGCTTAATTGTTTGATTGATTTCTTGTGAATTGCTTGCGGTAAATTGTGGCTGGTTAGTTCCTTCTGCAGACCGTTCGTATTGGTGCGAGATGACGACGACTCAAGGCGACATGGAGATGGGTACCACAGATGACCGGCTATTATGTTGTCCCCACTGGGCTTTCCTCCATTGGTCAGCCAAATATTGCATCGTAGGATGTCGCTCATATCCAATAGTACACGGGATTGTACGTTGGGGGCTGGGGCTATGCTGTACGACCCACCACCCCCCCCCCCAAAAGTGGCAGGACTGGCCACTATCACCGACAGCCACATCGGTGAGGCCCGCGGGGCTCGCTACCCTGCTGGAAAAGAAGCGGTCCATACAATGTCGATATAGGATGTCTGTGCGCGGCTGTGAATGCCTGTGATAGGATACAAGAGGTGTATTTCTGGTGTACTAGTGTACTAGTATAGCTTTTTTCATAACTAATGTTAATATTGTTGCCACTTCTGTTATGCTACCATTCTTTTATTGTTGCTCCTAGATTAAATTCTGTGCTAACCCTCTCATGCTTCAGCTATCTTATGATGTTGGGTGCGTGTGTGCTCGTCTCCAGAATATGGATCCGGGGAAGGGATTTGTTTCTACTTAGCCATGTGACTAACGGTTATTTAAATGACCATTCACAGGAAATGAAGCACCGTAGCGACCCGCTGTCACAGGAGAAAGCGCTAGTGGTTAGGACTACCCGAGCATAAGCATCACTGATGTCTATAGGGTTTCGAGATGTGAGTGCCAGTGAGTAGGATAGATAGTGAGAGGGAGATGCTATAAGTAGAACTTGTACAACCTATGGGCTTATATAAAAACTTGGGCTACGACCCTAGTATTCTTGTAAATATACTTGCTACTATATATATATAGTAGTGGTTTCCTGTTAACACTTCCGCAAATTTTCGATGTATTTTGAATATTGTGATTCTAGCTAGAAAGGCAGACAACTAGTGCTTAGTAGGGCAGGTCGTTGCCCCTTGAGAGCACTAGCTGGATGTCTTGGGCAAGTAAGATTCCCTCCGACCTGAACCGAGGTAAGGGTTGACAGGGGGGGTCCTACAGGGTATCTCGGCAGGTTTAGAGCAAAGGGAATGACAAAAGTCACACAGGTACGCAGGCGTATATATATAGCCACAGGTGGACCTCACCCGAAGATTCTCTTTGGGTCCCGCAGCACTCGCCGAACACTTGGGGTTGGATGATTCTTTCAGAGCTTTGTCAAGCTCAAAAGGAGCGGGGCATGAGTACAACCCCGTATCCGGCGACTAGGGTCGGTAGGACCCAGGTCAGCTGGATCGAGCAGTCCAAGTCCTGGGCGAGCACTCAGGGGGACAGAGCTCGGCAGCCCCCTACTCGTTCAAGCAAGGTGAAATTACCGGGGGCGAGTAGAGTCAAAGGGCTCTCACTCACCCCAGGCGAGCCCGACAAGCGGTAGACGAGTAGGGCCAGCCGGGCTCGTACTCGCCAAGCCCTAGGAGGAAGCGGTGAGTGGCAGCTCCATCGAGCACTCACCGCCCCAGGCAACAAGAGGTCTCAGGGACTACTCACCTAGTCATCTGTGATGTTTTTTTTACCATTTTGCCCCTGCTGGCCTGCTCATAGCCTTTCAGAATAGTGGAGTTATTGGCAGGCCAATCTGGACTGCGCATAGCTATTTGGAACAGCAAAGGTTGGCTATTTGCAGGTCGTTTTCAGAAATCTATAAATAGGACCCAAGGGGTAGCTCAAAAGGCATACTCACTTTGTTGAAACCGAAAACTCAGTCTCTTGTGGAGTTCACCCTTGGGGAAGGGGTGATCACACACTTACTTCTCTCCTGCAAGCCAAACGACAAAAAGAAAACTGACCCAAGGGCTCGGCGTGGAGGTCCCACCACACACCCAGAAGATCTTGGAGCGCTTCCCCTCCTTAGACAAAGGCCGAGCTAAGGCTACCTCAAAAAGCGCTAGAAGATTGGGGAACAAGTGAGCATGCCTTCTGAGATGCCCCTTGGGTCCTATTTATAGATTTCTGAAAACGGCCTGCAAATAGCCAATCTTCGTTGTTCCAAACAGCTATGTGCAGTCCAGGTTGGCCTGCCAATAGCATAACTCCACTGTTCTGAAAGGCTATGGATAGGCCAGCGGGGGAAAAATGGTAAAAAAAAACATCATGGGTTGCTGGGAGAGTCCCCCCTTAAGCTTTTGCTCGCCTAGGAAGGCGAGTACGGGCTCGGCTGGCCCTACTCGTCGGCTTCACCTGGCGAGTGCGAGACTTTTGGCTATATTCGCCCCGGATGATTCCACCTCGCCTGGGCGAGCTGGGGGCCGTCGAGCTCTGGCCCCTTGAGTGCTCGCGCAGGACTAGCACTACATAATCCTACGGGTCGGCTCTTGAGAAATTGTGCCCGGCGAATGCTAAGTTCGGTTCGATGAACGCCGAGCTCCATTCGACAAACGCCTAGCTCCGTTCGATGAGCTGAGTAGACTGGGCGGGCTTCTCTCAATGCCAAGGCAGAATGGCGTTGAGTGCCTGGACTTCACTCAATGCTAAGGCAGAATGACATTGGGTGTTTATACCTCACTCAACGCTAAGGCAGAATGGTGTTGAGTTTCTAGACTAGCTGGTACTCACTGCCTCTACTCACCTCTCGGCGAGTATGGGCCCGGCTGGCCCAACTCGCGTGCCACTAGTCAGGCTCTCCTGGGTGAGTTGGAGGCTACCGAGCTCTGGCCCCCCATTGATGCTTGGCCGGGACTTGAGAAAAGAGAGCCGACCAGTCTGGTTCATGGCGATCCCACTAGACGGATACGAGGTTGTACACAATTCTCACTCTTTTTGAGCTTGGCAAGGCTCGGAAAGAATCATCCAACCCCAAGTGTTTGGCGAGTACGGCAGGAACCAGAGAGAATCTTCGGCTAGGGTCCACCTGCGGCTATATATGTGACTGCATACCTGGGTGACCTTTGCCATTCCCTTCACTCTAACCCTATCGAGATGCCAATCCATAAGGAGATCTAAGAGAGGCTCGCCCGAGTTCGCGATGCTTCATCTGCTCGCATTGCCAGCCTGACTGCGGTTCCACTTGTCGTCCCTCAGAGCGACTTGACTGAGCCCAATCCCTCCAAGAGGGCAAAACCATTTCCCTAGGCGGCCGAGCCCATATTTGATTACCTAAAAACGACCCTGGAGCACGGGACCGGCTCCACCAATCTACCTGGCCTTGAGAAGGGAAAAATATTGTCAACCTCTATGCCGACCCGGAAAATCAACGGGATGACGCCGAAGATTCCGCGTCGCGGGCCAACAACACCCATGGCTACTCACGACGTAGAACTCTAGAGAATCGCCCTCGGGACCCATCACCCCCCTTCGGGACCCTGGGGCTAGACTCGCAGAGGCCGAACTCGCCGGTTCCCGCCCCTTACCCTCAGCGGCCTGTCGGGCCCGTGAGGGGAGGTGTTGAAGCCATCCTTGTTTTGGGCTTCGACCTCCTTTCTCTAAGAACACGCTGCCCACGCCGTAGCAAGAATCTGAGATTGGTCCCTCCCCGTACTTTCTTGGGGGTGCCGAGCTCGTCAGGTAAGCTGGCCTCTGGTTTTTGTCCTGTAATTGTTCGAGATACTCGCCTTCCATACTGATGCTTAACTATCTTCACAGCTCTTCCCAGCCAGTCTGAGGCTGAAGAGTCTTCGCGACTAACCCGCTATCCCCCCTCCCTTCTCTGAGCTCGCTAGACTCCTATCTGGGCTCTGAAGTGGAGAACGAGATGCTGACGAGGAGGGGGATCGGGCTCTTCAAGAAGCTGGTGCACGCCCTGCACCAGGTGCAGGAGGTCAACGAGGCGCTGCAGCGTGACTACGTGCGGCTTGCAGACGATGTGAGGGGCAACCTGTAACACCCCAGTTTTTGCAAGAGGTTCAGTCTGCAGTTCTGAACATTATTGGGTTTCTGGCAGGAGGCACACGGCCTGCGACACGGGCGTGTCGCAGGGCGTGTCGAGGCCGTGTCGACACTCGGCCCAAGTGTCGACACTTTCGCTCGACAAAGTGTCGAGAGTGGGGCACACGACCTGCGACACGGGCGTGTTGCAGGGCGTGTCGAGGCCGTGTCGACACTCGGCCCAAGTGTCGACACATTCGCTCGACAAAGTGTCGAGACTGGGGCACACGGCCTGCAACACGGGCGTGTCATAGGGCGTGTCCCGCTTGGTCGACGATCTTCGCTCGACGTTTTTCCGCGGTGTCGACACAAAGCCTGTCGACGGGTGTCGAGACTTGGCACACGGCTTGGGACACGGGCGTGTCCCAGGCCGTGTCATCTCTCGGGTTGGTTCCGGGGCCGTGTTGTTGGAGGCACACGGCCGGCCACACGGCCGTGTCACTGAGGACACGGGCGTGTCGGGTTGAACACGGGCGTGTCGGATGCCCGTGTGCGGTTCCAGGCGCGTCGATTTGAGACGGCGAATGAGGCACACGGCCCTGGACACGGGCGTGTGCCAGGCCGTGTTCGGACCAGGTCTTTTTTTTTTCAGGCGAATCGTGGCCATTCTTTCCCAGATTTTGGGATCTGACGGCTCAGGACTGTTCTTGGGAAGTTAAGTCTGATTCTAGGGTTGGAAACCCTCATTTGTTTTCCAAGTCTTCTCTTTCTAAGTTCTTGAGAAAAACTAGAGCAAGGAGGAAGAAGAATAAGGTCTTGGGCTGTAGGAAGAGTTTCAGAGCTCCAAATCGCGAGCCGAGTCCGGATCCGTGAAGCTTGGAGCGTTGCGAAGGTTTCCATCCGGCTATTTTTGCCATGGCAAGGAAGAGGAGTCGGAAGGTAACGACATCTCTCCTCTCGGTCCTTAGGATGCACGTATTAGCATCATTTAGTTTTCTTTCTCCCTAATTTTTGGGCACCGAACTCTCAAATGAGAGGGGTTTTGGTTTGCCAAGTTTCAAGAGGAACTTCCGGGTTGATTGAGTCCGTCCCCGACATATTTTTGCATTAGAGATCCGCTTCGCTAGTGGATTAGGCATGGTGGGTGAAGTCGTAGTCGCGACCGTTAGTCCGACTCGGTGATGTTGCATACAAACTTAGGGATTCGTAGAGATTTTCCGTTGCGGCAAGATGCCATTTGTGTTGTGGTGGTGATTGTCCCGTTTATTTGCAAAGGTACGTGTAGTCGGACCCAGACAAGGTTAGCTCCTCGTGGCGGTAGATGGTTTCCTTGAGGGACAAGGTTAGCTCCGCACGAGTTGGAGATGGTTTCCTTGGTGCGCGGGAACGCTGCAGTACAATGAGGGATTATGATGTATTTAGTCTTGGTTTGTGTTGTGCCAAGGCGTGGCTATGTCTCTGTGGTCGGCTGGCTATCCCGTGACAGGTGCGTCATGTGTGGAGAGTGTCCCGGCGAGACTAGTCCCCTTCTGTGAGACTGACGAGAATGCCAAGCTTGGGGCAAGCCCGGGCAAAGAGGCCATAAGCGGGTGGGGTCCAGCAAGGCTTCTTAGAATCGGTCGGTCTGTGTTTGTTGGAATCCTGACATGAGACGTCAGAGTTTGCAGGTAAGCCCGGGGCTAAGCCCACGAGCAGGTGGGGCCTTGGCAAGAATTCCATGTGGCGGCCTGTGCGCCGTTTGAGGGAGTTGTGTCTCCCTCATTGTTTGCGGCTTTATGCCAATGGGGAAATGTGAGTACCCAAATGTTGTGATGTTGTGCTAGTTGCATACGCAGTAGGGTGCCTTGGGCGAAGCCCGAGTGTTGCATACATGTTGCATAGTAGGCCCTTTTATTACATGCTCAACCAGTAGAGAACGTGTTTGATGATTGAGACATCGAAGCCTGTTTTAATGCTTTTCTATTTATAGATGATTATATTGCATACGAAGTGCTGACTTGCAGGTTGGAGGGTTCCCCGGGGTCCGTTAGGGGCGGCCGGGAGGAGATGTGTTGTTACACAGTTTGAGGTCAGCCTTTGCTGACCCACGTTACTAATAATTTTTACAGGGCAAGGATCGCATGCAGAAGCTAGCACGCCGGCCAGAAAGGCCTAAGCCCCATGAAGTGTTTTTTCCCTTTTTGTAGCACTACAGTTATGATGATGTTTGTTTGAGACTATTTTGTCCGTCTTGCATGCCGAGGTAGACTAGGAGTGCTGAGCACATTCATGTTTGATGTACTATTTCTTTTTGGACACTTGATATAAGGCCTTAAGGCCATTTGTTTTACTCTTTAGTGGTGGATAACTTCTAGTCCTGTTTTGTTTCCGCTGTGTTGTGCTAGTGTTTTGAGTTTGGGTAGTCATATCAACTTATAATACTAAAGTTGTGGCGTTCGTATGCTGTGGGGCCCCGGCCGGACCCATATTATACGTCCACTACAGGGGAGGTGTTCCAATTTGGTATCAGAGCCAGGTTAGATTCAAGGTCAGTGCATAGAGAAGTTATCCACATAAGAGTAATGCGGGACCGTGAGTGTCCTTATGTTCTAGTCTTGAGATTGGAGACTAATCCCTTATTTCTTGTTTTCCTGAAGAGTGCAAGCAACGAGGCGGGCACTTCAAGAGCAAGGGATGATCTCTCGGCGAGCAGTGCAACTGCTCCAGGCCTTCTGGGCACGGGTGCAAACCCGGCTGACTTCTGCCGTATGCTTGCAGAAGCGATGGTGGCAGCGCAAGCGACGACTGCAGCCCAGGTGGCAACCCCTGCTACACCGGACACGGCGACGGCCGTGCCAGGCGGAGAAGCCAGGCGAGTGGAGCCTTTGGCAGAAAGGGTGGTGGTAGGGCATGGAGACCGACACATGAAGTATTTCCTGAGTTTCCATCCCCCGTATTTTAAGGGTGTAGGAACGCCAACGGACGCGGAGGATTGGTGGGTACGTATTCAAGAACTGTTAAGGGCGGCAGAGACGCCAGAGGAGAAGAAATCCGAGTATGCGGCGTTCATGTTGGAAGGAGACGCCAAGTTGTGGTGGGTGAGTCATAGCGGCCGCCTGTTCCCGGGGCACACCCCGTCAGTGGAAGAGTTTGGGGACGCTTTTCTTAAGAGGTATATTCCAGTTTCAACACGGTTGGCCCTGCAGAGGCAGTTTCTGCATCTAATGCAGCGAGACAAGACAGTGGATGAGTACGTGCAAGAGTTCACCCGTTTGGGTCGTTATGCGGGAACGACAATGGCGGATGATGTAGAGAGGGATAACGTCTTCTACCAAGGTTTGAGGGAGAATCTGAGACAGCCTCTCATCTCCATGAAGAGGGCGGGATTTAATGGGCTAGTTGAAGCCGCCAGGAGTTTGGAGAGTGATCTGGAGCGAACCCAGCGTCGAAAGGGTTTTACTCCCAAGCATGGGGAAGGGAAGCCCTCCCAATCTCATGTAAAGTCTGATGGGAGCAGGTGGAGGAGGAAGCCTCACCCTTCCAGGTCGGGTGAGAGGAGCACTTGGATGCCTGGGGGTTCTCACTCTAGGGGACCGCCGACGTGTTACAACTGCGGGAAGGTTGGGCACATAGCCCGTGCTTGTCAGCAAGGGGGAGCGGGGCAAGAGTCAAAGCAGGAGTAGTATGTGCGCTCGGGCCCCAGTGCTGCAGAGAAAGGAAAGATGGCGGAGTCGAGCGCTTCTCGGTTCCAACTGGTGCAACCAAGGGCTTACAACCTTGGATAGCAAGAAGCGATCCGCCAAACCGATGTGGTGACAGGTATGAAGAAAATTTAAGTTTGCATTTGTGCTTCATACTTTTAGACTCCCTTTCCGTGTGTTGTCTTGTTGTAGGCTTCGTGTTAGTTTCTGGATACCCCGCTAGGGTATTGTTCGATACTGGGGCTTCGCACTCTTTTCTTGCGGAGAGTTTCATCCGAAGGGTAGGAGTCGAGACTTTCTCGGCGGATGAGGAACTGAAAGTGCGCATGCCCAATGGGTCATCTATGACCACCGGGGCTAAAGGGCGCATCTGTTGGGAGCTAGACGGAGTTGACTTCGTTTTGGAAGCGGCAGTGTTGCCGTTAGTAGAGTTCGATGTCATTTTGGGCATGGACTGGCTTGCAGAGCAGCGCGCCAGCATTGATTGTTTATCCAAGGTAGTGACCCTAAAGAGTAAGGGGCAAGCGGAAGTCAAGTTTATGGGCCTTTGTGGAGTAGCCCATTCCCTAATTACGGCCATGCAAATGATGCGGGCGGTTAACCAGGGAGGTGTGGCGCTGGTAGCGTTGTTGGAGGTTCGTCTCTCCCAACTTTCGATTGAGGAAGTGCCTGTGGTAGCAGAGTTCAAGGATGTGTTTCCGGATGAACTTCCTGGAGCGCCTCCTCGGCGGGAGATCGACTTCTCGATCGAGTTAATGCCGGAGGCTAGACCGGTGTCGCGTCCCCATTTAGGATGGCACCAAAGGAGTTAGCGGAACTTAAGTTACAGCTACAGGAACTGTTGGAGCAAGGGTATATTAGACCCAGTTCTTCACCGTGGAGCGCACCGGTGTTGTTTGTAAAAAAGAAAGACGGTAGCATGCGCCTATGCATAGACTACCGAGAGCTGAATAAATTGACCATCAAGAATAAGTATCTGATCCCTCGGATAGACGATTTGTTCGACCAATTGGTGGGGTCAGAGGTATATTCGAAACTGGACTTGAAGTCAGGCTACTATCAGCTGCGAATTCGGGACGAGGACATACCCAAGACTGCCTTTGTTACAAGGTATGGACACTTTGAGTTTACGGTGATGCCGTTCGGGTTGACGAACGCACCATCGGTGTTCATGGACCTTATGAATCGGGTATTTCGGGAATACTTGGATTCGTTTGTGGTTGTCTTTATTGATGACATTTTGGTGTATTCCAAATCACAAGTGGAGCATGAGACCCACTTGAGAATAGTTTTGCAAGTGTTGAGGGAGAATGAGTTGTATGCAAAATTCTCCAAATGCGAGTTCTGGCTGGAGAAGGTGGCATTTTTGGGTCACGTGATTAGTGGTGATGGGGTGGCAGTGGATCCGGCGAAAGTGGAGGCCATCAGAGATTGGCCGGTGTTGAGGACCGTGGCGGAAGTCCGAAGTTTTCTTGGGCTAGCCGGGTACTATAGGAGATTCGTGGAGAATTTCTCGAAGATAGCTCTACCCCTCACCTCACTCACTCGTAAAGACCATAAGTTTGTGTGGACCCAAGAGTGCAGTCAAGCATTCGAGGCACTGAAAGAGAGTCTTATGATGGCTCCGATCCTGAGTTTACCGCAAGGGACCGATGGATTTCAGATTTTCAGTGACGCATCGGGATGCGGTTTGGGTTGCGTGTTGGTGCAACATGGCAAGGTAATAGCTTTTGGGTCTCGACAGCTGAAACCTCATGAGAGGAATTACCCCGTCCATGACTTGGAGTTGGCGGCGGTAATCTTCGCGTTGAAAATATGGCGACACTATGTGTATGGCGCAAGGGTGGAGATCTTCACGGACCATAAAAGCCTGAAGTATCTCTTGGATCAGAAGGACTTGAACATGCGGCAACGCAGATGGGTTGAATTTCTTGGAGACTACGAAGTGGCGATTCAGTATACGCCGGGTAAGGCCAATGTGGTGGCGGATGCGTTGAGTAGAAAGTACTCGGGGCAAGGAAATTGGATCAAAGCTCATGATGAGCGGTTGGTTCGGGAATGGGAGTCCCTTGGGTTGGAATGTGTTGCGAGAGGCGAGTCTAGCGTGGCTCGGTTGAACTGGATTGAAGTGCAAAGCGACTTGTCCGATCGTATTCGGGAAGCGACTCGATTGGATGTGGAGTTTCAACCTTTTGTGTTGGAGGCTCAAAAGGGCGAGAGCAGCGCCTGGGAGATGATTGGGGGAATCTTGAGAAAGGATGGAAGGGTTTGTGTACCGCAGTTTGGCAATCTCCGTGAGGAGTTGATGTTTGAGGCTCACTTCTCAAAGTACTCCATTCACCCGGGCAGTACAAAGATGTACTTGGATATGAAGAAATCCTTTTGGTGGCCGGGGTTGAAGCGAGATGTAGCTTTGTATGTGAGTCGTTGCCAAACATGTGCCTTGGTGAAGGCCGAATGTCAGAAAACGGGTGGGTTCCTGAAGCCCCTTCCAATTCCTGAATGGAAATTTGAGGACATCTCCATGGACTTTGTGCATGGTTTGCCTAGATCGCAGCATGGTAATGATGCTATTTGGGTGATCGTGGATCGCCTAACCAAGGTGGCTCACTTCATCCCAAATCGGAAAGAGGACAGCGTGGAGAAGCTGGTGGAGTTGTATGTTCGCAACATTGTGCGACTGCACGGAGTTCCTAAGAGCATAGTCAGTGATCGAGATGGACGATTTACGTCCAAGGACTGGAGATTGGTTCAGAAGAGCTTGGGCACGAAGCTAAAGTTTAGTACGGCGTTCCATCCTCAAACTGATGGGCAAACGGAGAGAACGAACCGTACTATGGAGGACATGTTGAGGATGTGCGTTCTTGATTTTGGCAAGGGGTGGGAGGATCACCTCTTCATGGTAGAATTTGCGTACAACAACAGTTTTCAAGCTAGTATAAAGATGGCGCCATACGAAGCTTTGTATGGGAGGCGGTGTCGAACGCCAATGTCTTGGGCAGAGGCGGGAGACACCAAACTTTTGGGAAAGGGTGCGGTAGTTGACGCTTGTGAGTTGGTACGGACCATCCAAGAGCGTATGAAGGTGGCGCAAGACAGGCAAGCAAAATATTTTAATGCTCGTCACCGGAAGTTGGAATTTACAGTTGGTGATTGGGTTTATCTGAAGGTCAAGCCGTTCAAAGGCGTCTCACGGATTCGCCGACTCAAGAAGTTGAGTCCAAGGTTTTTGGGGCCTTTTGAAATTGTTGAGCGGGTAGGAGAAGCAGCATATCGGTTGGCATTGTCCGCAGACTTGAGTGGATTACATGACGTCTTCCACGTCTCCGCTTTGAGGAAAGCCTTGGTGGAGGCTAGCGTGGTGATAGAGCCGGCATCGGTGCCGATTGAGGAAGACTTGAGGACGCGAGTCCTCCCAATTGCTATAGAGGATTCGGAGACTCGGCAGTTGCGGAATAAAGAAGTCAAACTCGTGAAAGTTCGATGGGACAACTGCGGTCGTGAGGAGTTCTCTTGGGAACGAGAACAGACCATGCTAGAAGATTATCCAGAACTATTCATGTCAGGTACAATTTAAGTTTTGTACCCTTTTGTTTTGAAAATTTCGGGACGAAATTCTGTTAAGTGGGGGAGAGCTGTAACACCCCAATTTTTGCAAGAGGTTTAGTCTGCAGTTCTGAACATTATTGGGTTTCTGGCAGGAGGTACACGGCATGCGACACGGGCGTGTCGCAGGGCGTGTCGAGGCCGTGTCGACACTCGGCCCAAGTGTCGACACTTTCGCTCGACAAAGTGTCGAGAGTGGGGCACACAGCCTGCGACACGGGCGTGTCGCAGGGCGTGTCGAGGCCGTGTCGACACTCGGCCCAAGTGTCGACACATTCGCTCGACAAAGTGTCGAGACTGGGGCACACGGCCTGCGACACGGGCGTGTCACAGGGCATGTCCCGCTTGGTCGACGATCTTCGCTCGACGTTTTTCCGCGGTGTCGACACAAAGCCTGTCGACGGGTGTCGAGACTTGGCACACGGCTTGGGACACGGGCGTGTCCCAGGCCGTGTCATCTCTCGGGTTGGTTCCGGGGCCGTGTTGTTGGAGGCACACGGCCGTGTCACTGAGGACACGGGCGTGTCGGGTTGAACACGGGCGTGTCGGATGCCCGTGTGCGGTTCCAGGCGCGTCGATTTGAGACGACAAATGAGGCACACGGCCCTGGACACGGGCGTGTGCCAGGCCGTGTTCGGCCCAGGTCTTTTTTTTTCCAGGCGAATCGTGGCCAATCTTTCCCAGATTTTGGGATCTGACGGCTCAGGACTGTTCTTGGGAAGTTAAGTCCGATTCTAGGGTTGGAAACCCTCATTTGTTTTCCAAGTCTTCTCTTTCTAAGTTCTTGAGAAAAACTAGAGCAAGGAGGAAGAAGAAGAAGGTCTTGGGCTGTAGGAAGAGTTTCGGAGCTCCAAATCGCGAGCCGAGTCCGGATCCGTGAAGCTTGGAGCGTTGCGAAGGTTTCCATCCGGCTATTTTTGCCATGGCAAGGAAGAGGAGTCGGAAGGTAACGACATCTCTCCTCTCGGTCCTTAGGATGCACGTATTAGCATCATTTAGTTTTCTTTCTCCCTAATTTTTGGGCACCGAACTCTCAAATGAGAGGGGTTTTGGTTTGCCAAGTTTCAAGAGGAACTTCCGGGTTGATTGAGTCCGTCCCCGGCATATTTTTGCATTAGAGATCCGCTTCGCTAGTGGATTAGGCATGGTGGGTGAAGCCGTAGTCGCGACCGTTAGTCCGACTCGGTGATGTTGCATACGAACTTAGGGATTCGTAGAGATTTTCCGTTGCGGCAAGATGTCGTTTGTGTTGTGGTGGTGATTGTCCCGTTTATTTGCAAAGGTACGTGTAGTCGGACCCGGACAAGGTTAGCTCCTCGTGGCGGTAGATGGTTTCCTTGAGGGACAAGGTTAGCTCCGCACGAGTTGGAGATGGTTTCCTTGGTGCGCGGGAATGCTGCAGTACAATGAGGGATTATGATGTATTTAGTCTTGGTTTGTGTTGTGCCAAGGTGTGGCTATGTCTCTGTGGTCGGCTGGCTATCCCGTAACAGGTGCGCCATGTGTGGAGAGTGTCCCGGCGAGACTAGTCCCCTTCTGTGAGACTGACGAGAATGCCAAGCTTGGGGCAAGCCCGGGCAAAGAGGCCATGAGCGGGTGGGGTCCAGCAAGGCTTCTTAGAATCGGTCGGTCTGTGTTTGTTGGAATCCTGACATGAGACGTCAGAGTTTGCAGGTAAGCCCGGGGCTAAGCCCACGAGCGGGTGGGGCCTTGGCAAGAATTCCATGTGGCGGCCTGTGCGTCGTTTGAGGGAGTTGTGTCTCCCTCATTATTTGCGGCTTTATGCCAATGGGGAAATGTGAGTACCCAAATGTTGTGATGTTGTGCTAGTTGCATACGCAGTAGGGTGCCTTGGGCGAAGCCCGAGTGTTGCATACATGTTGCATAGTAGGCCCTTTTATTACATGCTCAACCAGTAGAGAACGTGTTTGATGATTGAGACATCCAAGCCTGTTTTAATGCTTTTCTATTTATAGATGATTATATTGCATACGAAGTGCTGACTTGCAGGTTGGAGGGTTCCCCGGGGTCCGTTAGGGGCGGCCGGGAGGAGATGTGTTGTTACACAGTTCGAGGTCAGCCTTTGCTGACCCACGTTACTAATAATTTTTACAGGGCAAGGATCGCATGCAGAAGCTAGCACGCCGGCCAGAAAGGCCTAAGCCCCATGAAGTGTTTTTTTCCTTTTTGTAGCACTACAGTTATGATGATGTTTGTTTAAGACTATTTTGTCCGGCTTGCATGCCGAGGTAGACTAGGAGTGCTGAGCACATTCATGTTTGATGTACTATTTCTTTTTGGACACTTGATGTAAGGCCTTAAGGCCATTTGTTTTACTCTTTAGTGGTGGATAACTTCTAGTCCTGTTTTGTTTCCGCTGTGTTGTGCTAGTGTTTTGAGTTTGGGTAGTCATATCAACTTATAATACTAAAGTTGTGGCGTTCGTATGCTGTGGGGCCCCGGCCGGACCCATATTATACGTCCACTACAGGGGAGGTGTTACACAACCTGGCCGGCAAGGCGATGTCCCCTTCTCGACTTTTGGATGAAATCGATGAGGGCCTCCTGATCGCTCAGAGAAACTCGGGGCAGATTCACGAGCTCCTCCTCTCGCGGCAATCTGGGGGGCGGGGAATGCGAGCCCGGGGTAGATAGAAACGACTCCATTGTCGAGCCTACTGGCACTCGCCTCCTGACCCCGCAGCCCGCGCATTTTGTTCCTCTTTTTCCTCTGTACCTGATTTTTTCAAACAGTAATAGTTCCTTGGCCTGTAATAACTTTGGATATTTTTTTGATTTTAATGCTCGGTATCCGAATAATAATATATAGCCCTTTATATTCAGCTCGGCATGTGATGGGACAAGTCATAGAAGTTGGCGAGCTGGGGTTGGCGAGCTGGGATAGATGAGCTGGAGTGATCGGTAAGCTCGACCTCAGATTTCTTTTTTCTATAAATAGCCCCCCTCACCAACCTCGTACCACCGCCTTTACTGCCTTCATACTCCCACTTATTGCCCTCTTTCCTTCCGTATTCGCGTTCTAACCCTACCGCGAGCATGGGTAAGACAAACCATGATGCCGACGGCCGCTCAAAATGAGCCCAACATTTCACCGACTATTGCTTCTTTGAGGGGAACACAATCGAGGCGGAGCTCGCCGAATTCATCTCCGACTACGTCCCCCCTGGCTTCGACGCGCGCCGGCCCAGGGAGCAGGAGGCCATCAACACTTTTTACTCGGATGAGCTCGCCTTCCCCATCTCGCATTTCTAGGTGGTGTTGCGCCTTCCACTCTGACCGGAAATCCGCCAGATACTGAAATACTACGGCGCGGTGCCCACACAACTTAACTCGAACGTCATCGCCATGATGTTTGCGTTCACGTGCTTCCTCTGCCGGGAGCGAACAGAGTTCAACCTGAACATCTTCAGCAAACTCTTCACCTACAAGGCGACCCAGATGACGTCTCCTACTTCAGGGGCTCATTCATAGAAGTTCGCGAGAACGCGAACAAACACCACAACTGGATGACCAAGATCGCCTTCATCAAGGGCAATCTCGGCAACATCCCCTACTCCCCCCAGCAAAATGGCGAGGAAGTGTACCGCCCTCCCGCCGTGTCCGGTAACGACGCCGAGCTCCACATGTTCTTCCTCCACAAGGATTTCGAGGTCGGCTTCTTGCGATGGGGCCTCGACTCGCTCCGCCTCGTTCTTCCCGGCGAAGGTATTTTCCTCTTTCTTTTTTGCTCAGCCCGCCGAATCATCATAGAATTTTTCTAATTTTCATACAGGAGAACGACTGACTCTCGCAAACCCGCCATTCGCGGACTCAGGATTACTCTCTGACCCCCTTGCTCGCGAGAGGGCGGCGGCGGCCTGCCGAGACGAGCTGGCTTCCTCCAAACCCTCATCCAGTAAGAAATAATCTGAGCATGCGAGACCGAGCTCACCCTGTCGCCAACAACCGACAAAGAAGATGAAGAAAGCAGTGGTGGTTCCCCGGGAGAGACATCTACAACAACAATAAAACCCCAAATACATGAGCTCGCCCGAGACCATCCCTGACGGGTCGGCAGAGAGCCTGCTGAAGGAGATCACGAGCAAGGGGCAGGGGGCGGCGAGTCCTCTGCTCCCCCTGCTGCAAAGAAGACGGCCCGCGAGCCAGCCGCGCCAAAGGACCATCCCCTCTTTGGCTTCGGGGGAAGGTGGAAAGACTCGGCCGGCGAACCCGTGGTCCAATTGGACGAGCTAGGCCACCGAGTCTCCATCTCCACCCTTCACCCTTCCTGGGCCAACCGTGAGCTCTCCACCAGTCATGCCTACGCATTCGGCTTCAGTCTTTATGGTCGCGAGGACGCCGAGGCCTACAAGGGCATGGCCTTGCTGCAGCTCGGCCACGAAGGCATGCAGGCCCATATGCGGGCCATGGAGCTTTATCATATGATGATCCGCCGCAGCTTCAACCTCAGCAACCACCTCTGTCACAACCCGCATTTTCTCCGAAATTTAAAAAGTATCAGAGTAGAAGAAAACGCGCGTTGTGATGCCACGTCGGACAGGGGATAACTGTCGACGCTCAGGCAACCACCAACTACTAAAACTATGAAAGTTCAAAAGCTTAATGATGTGAAAATCAATTATATTTTAGAGGCCGTATCCCTCGGCTTCGTGGATCAACTAGTCCACCCTTCAAAATTATACATATACGTAGCGGAAAAATACTTTATTTAATTTTGTTTAACACCCTAAGAGAGTGCTTAAGCGTCCCCAGGGGACGCCTAAGGCTAAGCAAGACCCTAGATTTAATTTATATATTATATATATAGGAAATACCCTTTTTACGTGGTTTGAAAATAGTGATTAGGCTTTTTAGAAAGGAAAACATGATGCCTATATTTTTGATATAATAGTTATTTTTCTTTTATAGGTTTTAAAGTAACTAGCAACCTAACATAAATCATCCCAGAAGCAAGTTGAATAAACTCCAAAACAGGAAATCTAGCAGCATAAGCAAAGTACAAAGCATCTAAAAGAGAAACCACCAGTGGGCGCCAACAACTGACACGAACCCACTGGTGAGTAGGTATATCTGTACTACAAGTCTAAAGTAACTACCTCCCAGGAGTGAGGAAAAGAAACTTAGCAGCAGCTATAACACTAGAAAACTCCAGAAGAACCCTAGCCGCGCAGTCGGCTATAAACCTGAACCTGAGGCATTCAAAGAAAAGAACGCCTCAGCAAAGCAATATATAATTATGGAAATGAAACAATAGCATAAGAAAGAAGTGAAACAGGTAAGAGCTAAAGTAAACAAGTGAAGGAGGAATACTCGCCATGAGTGAGTAAAAAGGGGTGCACCAAGTGCACGGGTGAAGTCAAGCCTCACAAACCTATGCAAGAAGGATTAGCAAAATAAATAAATTCTATCATGAAACTAGAACAGGAAGAGTCACCTAATGCTGGAGATGGACAAAATCAGAAATAAGGGCCTAGACTGGTGGCAACGGTCCAACCACGTCTAACAGGCCTAAACATCTCAAGGTGCTGTGGTGGTGGCATCAGTCCAACTCAACCAAACAGCTCACATTGTCTTAATAAGACAAGAAGTAAAACAAGGGTGGCGGCATCGGTCCGACCCACCTCAAAATCACATCCTACTCCAGCACTAAGTGACTCGGGAAAACACTAACAGGTAGTTCCAAGAACCACCATGAAGTCAACACTGAACCCTAAACATCTAGAGTAACCCACCTAGGAGACTTAGCTGCCAAGCGGCTGACAGCGTTGGTTAACTAGACTCGCATCTAACCTCGCACAAATACATTAAGCTTGAGTACGCAAAGCACCACAGTTAATAAAACACTTGATAATATCATATCATCAGCAGTTATCTTAGGCTAAACTTCCGTCTCAAGAGGTTTTACACCTACGAAATCTCATATGCTTACCAGGGAACCGAGCCCAAACTTCGTTTATTCAAGCAACTTAATACGAGTGAAAGAAAGTAACACAATACTAACTGTAACTGCGTAGTTCGATACTACACCCGCACAAGTAAATCGATACAACACATGCACGATTAGTTCACTAACAACACATATACGCGTAAATTTAGGGGTTTGATACCGCACAAAAGCACGGGGATTCGACATTTCATGCAAACCGGAGGATTAACGCTAGACAAAACATGAGAATTGGGGGGGGGGGGGCTTCTGATACAAATCCGATCTTCCTCCTTTTTTGGGGACAACCAAGCCTACTACAACAAAATTCTTGCAACTAATAATAACGAACTCACATCAATGGTTTACCCCCAAAGAAACCGCAAACAATTAACTACCTCATGAATGAACAAAACTTGAAATTTAGGGCACTTAGATTATATTCTAACGGGGCAAGATTCCTAGTGCAAGCAAAAATAAAAGAGAACCATAAGACCACATTCCCGAAGGATAAAATCAGCCAACATATAAAGAGGAAGCATGAGGGGCCTTGCACCGATTTTCATTTTTTTTATGGGTATAAACAAATAAAAGGACAACACAAGGGACTACTCATGAATCAAGCAACGATACTAGCATGAAAAAAATTACTTTGGCAAGGGAATACTTGCCTAAATCTTTAGAGGAATTCGGCCAGCACGTTCTTCCCAAAAGGTCCAGATCATAGCCAACAGCCCTAAGAAAACACTGGACAAAAACACTGGGCGGTCAAGCATGGAAGAAACGAGAACTCCAACACCGATCGGAAAAAAAGGATGGTGAAATCCCAAATTAGTTACCTCGGAACGCAGATCTAGCCTAGAGGAGTCCGAATCCGGCCTCGAACTGGAGATCCGGGCAGAAACGGCCGGCGAACGGGCGGTCGGAGCGCTGCGGGAGGCTTCCGCCCGACTTCCTTCTTCCGCTCGGGTTCCAGGCAGCCGACAGTTTGGGGGAATCCTAAACCTAAAACCGGTTATATATATATATATATATATATATATATATATATATATATATATATATATATATATATATATATATATAGACTTATTTAATTATACACCTATATTTATATACACACACACTAACACTCATATATACGTATATCTATACATACACCCTAACACATGGTCGCAGGCACGCACACGCAAATTATTAAAACCTTGCATGTCCACAACACGCGCTATGCCCTAAATGCGCAAACAAGAAAAATACGCTCGCACAAATGACGACTCGCTAACTAGCGACCGTCGAAAAGGCGCGAAAACTAACGCTCTCGGATTCCGAACAAATCCGCACCGTAGCTAAACACTCGGGCTACGAAAACATCGGCGAAGTCGGACACAACCTCCGACGACCACACACTTGGGCAACCTCACCCGAAGCCAAAGTACGGGGATTCCCTAAGAGGCTCAGCCGGGCCTCCAAAACAGACACTGGCTAGCTGGGGAAACCATACAACAGGCTATAACCTCTAAGAACACCTAACGAGGTACTCTAACAACGGCACGAGCCGGGAATGCGCCAACGTAACGCCAAATGAGGACTTAAATAATTGCCGAAAAATTCGAGGGCGTTACAGTCACTCCCCCTAAAAGGAAGTTTCGTCCCGAAACTTTACGTACACTACTTCTACTAAGGAGGAAAGTAACAATATAAAAGTTACTATAAATAAAACATACCCAACAAATCAGGAGAACAGGCGAGGGTAAGCCTCCCTCATAGCCGATCTAGCTCCCAAGTCGCACTTTCCAAATCTTGATTCTTCCAAAGAACCTTCACCATCGGGATAGACTTTGATCGCAGCACCCGGTCCTGAGTATCCAAGATGCGGACCGGCACCTCAACATATGAGAGGTTAGGCTCCAACTGGGGCACGACATCCAAGACTTGCCCACTGCTCCGCACACACTTCCGCAGCTGGCTTACATGAAAGACATTATGTACGCCCGGGAAGTTGGCTGGTAGATCCAACCTATATGCTGCCACACCAATACGCTCCAAAATTCTGAATGGGCCCACGTACCTCGGATCCAGCTTATGGTTCTTGTCGAACCTCTTCACTACAACCATCGGAGACACCTTCAAGAAAACCAAATCCTCTACCGAAAACTCCAAATCAGACCTACACCGGTTGGCGTTTTTCTCATATCTCTCCTGCGCTAACCGAAGCTTTTCCCGAATGAGCTTCACAGCAACCTCCATTTCCTCTAGAGCATCAGGACCCAACAAAGGCCTCTCACCGACCTCAGTCCAAAACAATGGAGTTATGCAGCGCCTCCCATACAATGCCTCGAAGGGAGCCATTTGCAAGCTCTCTTGGTAACTGTTATTGTAGGCAAACTCCATGAGCCGCAAACGCTCATCCCATGCTCCACCGTGATCTAGAATGTAGCACCTGATCATATCCTCCACAATCCGGTTCACTCGCTCGGTCTGCCCATTTGTCTGAGGGTGGTAAGCGGTAGAATATCTCAAGTCTGTGCCCAAACCCTCCCGCAAACTCTTCCAGAAACGAGAAGTAAATCTGGAGTCTCGGTCTGAAATGATGCTCACGGGAACTCCATGCAACCGGATGACCTCGCTCAAATACAGCTCTGCTATCTTCTTCATCGGGTAATCGACCTTATAAGGCACGAAGTGCGCACACTTCGTCAATCGGTCCACGATCACCCAAACTGAGTCAAATCCTCTTGTAGATCTTGGCAAGCCCGTGATGAAGTCCATGGAGATACTTTCCCACTTCCAAGTCAGGATTTCCAAAGGAGTCAACTTTCCACCAGGCCTCCCATGATCGGCCTTCACCCGCTTGCAAGTGTAACATTCAGAAACATACCGAGCTATATCCCCTTTCATACCTTGCTACCAGGAGATCTGCTTCAAATCATGATACATCTTCGTGGATCCTGGGTGGTAAGCAACACTGGATCCATGAGCCTCTTTGCACACCATACTCCTGATGTCTCCAACCGCGGGGATGCAAAACCTGACGCGGTACTTTAGGGTACCCGAATCGTCGATGGAGAAATCCGGCAACTCCTCTCTCTCAGCCCTGAGGTACAGGTGTAACAAATCTGGATCATCCTTCTGGTGCAACCTGGTGAGCGAAATCCAAGATGGCTCTGCCACTGCCAAACTGCTTTGCAAATCACAGCCTCCCACAGAGATGTCCATCAACAAGAACTCTTCCACTAAACGATCCGCCGTTAGGTTGAAGATCTTCCCTGTCTTGCGGCTCAGGGCGTCGGCCACCACGTTGGCCTTGCCTGGATGGTACTGGATCTCCACGTCATAATCGGCCACAAACTCTAGCCGCCGGCGCAGATTCAGCTCCGTCTGAGTAAACACGTACTTCAGGCTCTTATGATCTGTGAAAATCTTGCACTGAGCCCCATAGAGTAGATGCCTCCACAGCTTCAACGCAAAAATCACCGCCGCAAACTCGAGGTCATGCGTAGGATAATTCCGCTCATGAGTTTTCAACTGCCGCGACCTATACGCGATCACTTTCCCCTCTTGCATCAACACGCCTCCGATCCCAACATGTGAGGCATCCACATAAACATCATAGTCCTTGTCCTCCGTAGGTAATGTCAGAACGGGAGCAGTGCACAATCTCCTCTTTAGCTCCAGAAAGGCCTCCTCGCACTGCTCGCTCCAGATGAACGCTGCATGCTTCTGTGTCAGCTTAGTTAAGGGCGCTGCCAAGGTGGAAAAGCCCTCAACAAACCTTCTATAATAGCCGGCCAACCCCAAGAAGCTCCTAATCTCCTTGGGTGTGCTCGGTCTATGCCAATCCATCACTGTAGAAATCTTCACTGGGTCCACTGAAATGCCATCTTTGTTCACCACATGACCCAGGAAGGACACCTGAGGCAACCAGAACTCACATTTGCTCAACTTGGCGTACAACTGATGATCTCTCAAGGCAGATAACACCAACCGCAAGTGCTGATCATGCTCCGCAGCATTCCGTGAGTAAATCAGAACGTCGTCTATGAATACGACCACAAACTTGTCCAGAAAATCTTTGAACACCCGGTTCATCATGTCCATGAATGCTGATGGCGCGTTGGTCAACCCGAAAGACATAACTAGGAATTCGAAATGTCCATGCCTCGATCGAAACGCCGTCCGTGGAATGTCCGACTCCCGGATCCTGAGCTGATGATATCCTGATCGAAGGTCAATCTTGGAGAACACAGAGCTACCACGCAACTGATCGAATAAGTCGTCGATTCTGGGCAGGGGGTACCTGTTCTTGATGGTGACTTTGTTCAACTCCCTATAGTCGATGCAAAGGCGCATCGAACCATCTTTCTTCTTCACAAAAAGAACGGGTACACCCCAGGGCGACGAGCTCTGCCTTATGAAACCCTTCTCCAATAACTCATCCAGTTGGGTACGCAGCTCCTCCAGCTCTCACGGGGCCATCCGGTACGGCGCCTTAGCAATAGGACGCGTACCCGGCTCCAAATCAATCACGAACTCGACATCTCTGGCCGGGGGAAGACCGGGAAGGTCGCTAGGAAACACATCAGAAAACTCACGGACAACAGGAATCTCATCCAACAACGGCACACTGCTAACAGTCCCCAGCACCGAGACTAAGTAAGCAAAACAATCAGAACTGAATAACCTCTGAGCACATACCGCAGAAATCGTCGAAGAGGCCTGGCGCGGATCGCCATAAATACTCCCAGGCTGACCGTTGTCCTTCTTGAAATCCAAGCGCTTACCCCTGCACTGGATCACTGCATCGTATCTGGACAACCAATCCATACCCAGGATGACGTCGAAATCTTCCAAGTCTATAACCTTCAGATCTGCCTTGGCTGGGAAATCCCCCAACATAATAGGACAATCCAGAATGCCCTGATCTGATATCACGGAATCACCTGAGGGGAATTTGACGCAAAAGGCATCACCGACACGATCAAGAACCAGCTGGCACCGCTCTACAAAGGCCCTAGCCACAAATGAGTGGGTAGCACCTGAGTCAAAGAGAACGCGCGCCCAGCAGTTCTTTACCTTAAAACTCCCTATATAAATATCAACGGGGAAATTGCACAGTCAATAAAGAAAACAAAAGCCAGACTAATCTGCAAAAGAAGTAAAAGACTAGCGAGAAGGTTTACCTGAAATGACTTGCGTCGAAGTTTGAGCCTCCGCTGAAGATATCACGTTCAGCTTCCCTTTGCCTCTATCCATAGACTGAGGCGGTGGCAACGCCTGAAGAGGAACTGGTCGGTGCACAGACTGGAGCTGCGGGCATCGGGCCTTGGTATGACCTTTCTGTCCGCACTGATAGCAGACCTTGTCCTTCAACCAGCAACGGGCAACATCATGCCCCTCTTTCTTGCACAAAGTACACACCGCATTTTTCCTGGGAGCATCCTGTATAGCATGCACATGCACCTTCTGCGCCGCCGCCCTCTTGAAACATCTCTCAGCAGGATGGCCCGACCGACCGCAAAAACTACAAACCTCCTTGCTCCTCTTCCCCGAAGGAGCACCGGGCATTTGGGGGCTCCTTCCCTCAACCGCTTTCCTCTTCTCATTCCTCGCCTGCTGTCCTCTATGTTTCGCGTTTTCGATGGCCTCTACCTTCAAAGCAGCCTCCACTGCCCCAGCATAACTCACTGCTCCATGAGCCACCGCCAGCTGTTGTACATCGCTCCGCAGGCCACCGAGGAAACGCTTTGCTCTATCCTCCTCTGAGCTCACCAAACTAGGGGCAAAGCGACTGAGTTTGCTGAACTCAATCTCATACTCTCTGACTGAGAGTTGCCGCTGCTTTAGATGCAAGAAATCATTCATCAGCCTGTCTCACTCCACTGACGGTAGAAATTTCCGCATCAAGATCTCCTTGAAGGAAGCCCAAGTGCTTACTCCTACCATTCCCTCCTTCTCCCTCATCCACCAGCTCTTCGCTAACCCCTTCAGCTGATAGACGGCCAGCATCACCTTCTGATCATCAGACACTCCTGAGTAGTGAAACATCTCTTCTATGGTGATCAACCAGTCATCCAATATCATGAAGTCCGCCTTACCATCGTAGGTAGGGGGACGCAGTCGCTGGAACTGAGTGATGAAAGCCATCTCCGGGGGCACCACCACTGGAGGCACCAAAGGGGCTGGAGGTGCAGGAGGTGCGGGAACAGCTAAACCCGCAGCAGGGTCCTGCGCTCTCGGGGCTAGTCCTGCCACCACAGATAACAGGGACTTGATCTGAGACTGGACGTCCACCATCTGCCTCGATAGAGCCTCATTGCTCTGCCTCAGACTTTCCATAACTGTACCGCTTTGAGTACCAGAAGACCCGCCCTCAGATTGGGGAGTCGATCTCGCCACTCTACGCTTAGGCGCCATCCTAAAAAGATCAACAAACGATCATCAGAACTTAGTTCAACTATTAGGTCAAAACAACAGGTACAGACAAACCTACATAAGTACTTGCTTTCACTACCAACTTGCTCTGGGGGTTTTTTTTTATATATGTATATATATATATATTTATACAGGGGAAATAATGTCGTGCTTAACCTAAGATGGTTCACCACCATCACACTAACTCTTGTGCCTATATCGAGAATACATGAATTTATATTCTTTTCGACTCAAAACCATGTGTGTACATATGTCATCCAGCAAGCCTTTAGCTTGGCACGTTGTGCTTATGCAATATTATGCTATGCATGATTGTGTTATGCATTCTAAAAAGGCCATAATGCATGATATGAGCGGCGTACACATGAAAATGTTATGCATCCCATACTACATAACATTTTCATGCAATGAAAAAGAAAACGTGCTAGTCGCATTCATGTGGTGAGGTTATGCATCCCATACTACATAACCCTCACATGTTGCCTCCTATGGTGGATCCATATACGAACACATAATATGCATCTCATACTACATAATATGCCCCGTATACTTCATGTTATGCTATGAGTGTAGTGTTCGTGCTTCAGCCAAGACGTGCTGATGACATGTCGGTGTGTGTATGACATGATGCTAAACTTCTAATACCTACAAGGAAAGGTTGCCCGACAAATTGTCAAGCAACCTCCCTCTGATACCAACTGTCACAACCCGCATTTTCTCCGAAATTTAAAAAGTATCAGAGTAGAAGAAAACGCGCGTTGTGATGCCACGTCGGACAGGGGATAACTGTCGACGCTCAGGCAACCACCAACTACTAAAACTATGAAAGTTCAAAAGCTTAATGATGTGAAAATCAATTATATTTTAGAGGCCGTATCCCTCGGCTTCGTGGATCAACTAGTCCACCCTTCAAAATTATACATATATGAAAGTGCAACTAGATCTGATATACTCTAGAGGGGGGTGAATATAGTATATGATGCTTTAAAAACTTTTACAAACTTTTTACAACTATTGTTGTAATATGTGTGAGCAGGGAAGCAAAAATAAATCTAATCACAGCACTAAGCTAAGCAAAAACTAAGCACAGAAAAATCAAGGCCAGAAACAAACATAAGCACAAGCAAAACCAGAAGACACAAGGAAATATAGTGGTTCCCCAAACTTGGGTACATCCACTCTTCTACCACCCTAGGTAGGAATCCACTGCAGGATGAGTTGATCAGGTGTCCTGGGCACCAATGAGCTTTTGATAAGGTGCTCAAAAACCAAAGCAGATTTTTTGATCAGGTGTCTTGCCACCAATGAGCTTTTGACAAGGTGCTCAAAAATCAGGTTCAAACTTTTGAAGGGAGTTTGAAAAACCCTTTACAGAGTGGGGGTGAGAGAGTGATGGAAGTCTTCTTTTTCTCAAACAACTGAGAAGACTATGTGGATTGTTGTTGTCAAAGCTCCCCCTGAATCCTTGAGATCTTCAGGAAGAAAAGCTTTGCTGAGGGTGATAGGCCTTCAAAGATTGAACTCCAGCAATGGATGATTTCAGCAATAGCTGAAATGTTGAGTGTCTGGAGTCTTGAAAATATGTTGGCCTTGAACACTTTGAAAACTAAAGAGATCTGAAGATTTGAAAACTTGGTCTCCTTGGATGAGTGTTCTTCAGAATTCCTTTTTAACAGAAGATTTTTGAATGTGTCTCTATATTCAGTATGTCTCTCTCTGTATTGTGTGTTCTTCTATTGAGAGATTCAAAAATTCTATCTCTTATTCTCTGATATAGAGTAGAATAACATTCTCTGTCAAGTATAGCTGTTGGTCTGCATTGATTGCATCCTTAATTGCATAATCTCTTCTGGAGGAAAGTCCATAGATACATTCCTGAAAAATCTCTTGAAACTTGGTCCAGAATTGAATGAAAACGGCTAGCAAATCTCTGAATTAATTGCAGAATAACTCCTAACTGATTTGAATTTGAATTCTGGAAGTTATCTGAAATCGTCGAACTGAGCTCTGCTATCGTCGAGCTGAGCTCTGCTATCGTCGAGCTGAGCTCAGCGATCTGAAAACACACAGCAGCAAAATAATCGTCGATCTGAGCTCAAAGATCGTCGAACTGAGCTCAGAGATAAAGATCCAATACAGAGTCAAAATCGTCGAACTGAGCTCACCGATCGTCGAATGGAGTTCGACGATATAATGAAGTTGAGCTCAGCGATCGTCGAATGGAGTTCGACGATCTGTCGAAGTTGAGCTAGACGATCGTCGACCGGAGTTCGACGAATCGTCGTGCTGAGCTCGACGATATGACTTAGTCTTCAGAAAGAGAATCCTGGTCTTCAGGGCAGCTTCCAAACCTAGACTTCTAACCCTTAGACTCAATTCTAATTGACCTATTAAGCTATACAGAAGGTCAAGCAAAGGTTCCTAGAGACATAGTGATCCTGACCCAAATTAGAAATAGGGTGTTCCAACAATCTCCCCCTATTTGGGTTAGGATTACTATTTACAGACTTTGGAAAAATTTAAATAACAACATACAAATAAAAAAACATAGAAAAGCAATAGCTGGACAAGCAGAATCACAGAGATATATATTGCATCCAGATAATCAGAAATTCACAGAAACTGTCACCTTACAAAGTCATTTCTTCTCTTTGCCTTTAACCATTTTAATTTCTCTGTTTGGATTAAGGGCTTCTTTGTTGGACCTGGTGTCATCTGCTGCACCCAAATAAGTTTGCTTTGTAGGCCTGGGAACCACAGCAGCAGGATGTAATTCCATGTATCTCTCAGCATCAAAGAATTTACTGGAGGCATATTTCTCTAATTCTTTCTGTCTTTGCTCAGACATTGTTGAAATATTGGAAGAATCTAATCCTTGATCTCTGGCCTTCTTAATCTGATCCAGTGCAGCCAATTCCTTCATCCTAGCAGTCCAAGCAGATGGATTATTTTCAGGGTCCTCAAAAGGTACAGGTGGCTCATACCTGTTGGAAGGATTGTCTTGAGGAGGCCTGGCAGACACAGTCTCTTTTAGCTTGTAAGGGAAAGGACCAGTTGATGTATCAGAAGAACCATGTCCTCCCCTAGAATATGGGTGCTGCCTGGAGTACCCTTTGGAATATACTTGAACATCTCTTTGAGTTCCTCTATATCCTCCTCTCCTAGAATATGAACCCCTAGATTGGCTTTCCCTTTAATAGGATCTGGCATGAGGTTGATAGGGAGCCTGGCTTCTGGCTGGGGCTTGAGTTGCAGAGCTTCCACCTGCACCTGCATCAGGAGGAGGTGGTGGAGGAGGATGAGAGTGCTGGACTTGGGATGAACCCTTCTCATATTTTCTCTTTTTCTTCATGGCTTTTAGCTGGTTCTTGGAATACTGCATCCAGTGTTCAGAGATTGGGCAATTATGAAGGATATAATAAGGGATATCATTGTTATCCTTAACTTTAGCAGGAGGAACCCTTTTCATAGCCTTGCTCCTTGCCTTCCTTTTCCTGACAATGGTAGCAGATGAGTCATCAGAGTCTGTTTTAAGCTCATCAGATTCAGAGCTCTGATCATCATACAAAGCATCTATTTTCTTCATCAATTCTTTCTTTAGCTGAACAGAGGCAGATGAGGCAGAAGTGGAGACAGCAGCAGCAGCAGCAGATGGAGAAGGTGTAACAGCAACAGCAGCAGTTGGCTCTGGACAAGTGACAGCAGCAGTAACAATCTCACTTACAGCAGTAGAAACAACAGATTCATCATCAAAAATTGCAGCAGGCTCAATTTCAGTGGCCTCTGACATCAGAAGATCCTTGGATATTGGTGCATCAGAAACAGTTGGAACTTCAGCAGCAGTAAGAATATCTTCAGCAGCAGCATCAACATCTTCCGTAGCAGCAATTACTGAAAGTACAAAAGAAGTGAGGATGCTAGGGTCACAGCAAGACAATGGCACAAGTGCCTTGGATAAGTCTTCTGGGGGCTGGACGGCATTACTCTCTGGCAAACAGCTAAAGAAGGCAGAATCAAAAGCAGATAGCAAAGACCTGAGGTCTATTGCCAGAACTGGAGTAGGAGGCACAGCAGCAGCAGCAAGAGGAGGAGCAGCAGTCTCAGAAACAGCAGCAGCAACAGCATGAAGGCTTTCTTCATATGGCATCTCCCCCTGCCTAGATGCAGAGACATCTGGATCAAGGCACACTACTGTGGGTGCTGCCTGAGGGAAGAGGGAGGAGAGCCTGGCAGAGAGAGCTGCCACTGACAGGTGTAGAGGAGCCAAGGAGGTCTCCAATAGTAGAGAGAGCCTGGGGGCAATCAGCTCATACAGCCTGGCAGCTAGGGCTGAGAGGTCTACTTGCTCAACAGCTGGAGCAGAGGTAGAAGGAATGGGAACAGCTGGGGATGCTGGAAGGGAAGGGCTGGAGAATTGGGGAATGGAGGGCTGAGGTGTTGGTAGGGTGGATATGGAGGATAACGGGATGGATATGGAGGGAGTGAATGTGGGCTGGTCTATGATGTGGTGTAGGAGGTCTTGGAATGAAGTGGAGGAGGTAGGGAAGTCAGGAGGAGATGAGGGGGAATCATCCATAAAGGAATCATCCAGTAGGGTGAAGGATGGAATGGATGGTGAGGAGGTGACATCAGGTGGAGGGTAGGAGAACAGTGGGTGGAATTGTTCTTCTGGTAGAGGTAGAATGGGTTCTGGAGATGGAGTTGATGTTGGAGATGGGCTAGATATGGTGATGGTGGATGGAGCTGGAATGGTGGATGGTAAGGGAAGGGATGGAATTGGAGGAGGAGAAGAGGCAGCAACAGCAGCAGCCAAGTCATCTGCAGGAGCAGAGACCTGTGGGAGAGTGACTCTTGGAGTCCTTGTGCCTGAAGGAGCACTGGAGGAGGGCCTGCTAGGCTTGCTTATTTGCCTGTCCCACTTTCCAAAGAGGGCACATGTTAGTCTCTTGGAGGCATTGATGTGAACTCCAGAGGAGACCAGCAAGGCAGGGCACCTATGCTGTAGGAAAACTCCAATAATCCTTCCAAAATTAACAAAACTCTTGTTTATTTTCTTCTTGATGAGGTCAAAGAACACCTCTCCCCAGTTCAGATTTTTCTTATCCACAAGAGCTCCCATGAGGCAGAACTGATGTCTGGATATAGTATCATGGGCTGAGTGCTTTGCCAGTAGCACCTTCCCTACCACATCTGCCAGGAACCTGTATTCAACAGACAGATTCCTCTTGAATAGCTTGCTAGGGTTTCCCTCTGGATGACCCATCCTGGCAAGCAGTTCAGAATAATCCTCTCCAGATAACTCAGCAATATCTTCTCCATTTCTCAGTCCAAACACTTCTGATAGAATGGTTGGGGTCATGGGTACCTGATTTCCAGCTATGGACCCAACTATGGTGCTGTTATCCTGATTATGGGCAGTATAAACCCATTCCTTGATTTCATCAGAAGCCAGCTTTATCCTGGTAGTCATGATAGCAGTCAGATTCTGATCCTTGAACAGACCCAACATGTCTTGAAAGACCTGGTCAGTGGTGCTGAAGGATTCCAGATCAATGTCAAACCCGGCATCGAACTTCATGGCAGCAAGAACAGCCACTGACACAGCCATTGTACCTGCAAAATTCAACAAACAAAACGACCAAGAGTAGAACTGTTTGGAGGGAAAGAAGATTCTTGCAGAGAAATCGAAAGCGCAAAAGAGAACGACGGCGAAAAATGAGTTTTATATTAGGGTTCGACGCAGAATTGGAAAGATCGTTGAACTCAGTTCGACGATCGAGGCTCCTAAAGGAATCTGAAGAGTCTTCAACATCGTCGATCTCCGTTCGACGATCTTGCAGAGCGTCGAGCTCCGTTCGACGATCGTTCAGAGAATATAATCGTCGAGCGCCGTTCGACGATCGTTGACCGGAAGAGATAGTTCATACTATCTGCGAGGCGCTGAACTCAGTTCGACGATTTTGGAAATCGTCGATCTCCGTTCGACGATCTTGGGGTAAATCGTCGAGCGCAGTTTAGAGATCAGAAAAGTTCTAGACACTAAGAAAAATCAGAATGTTTGCCTAGTATTGGTCAATTTTTAAGCTTTCAAAATCTTGGAGATTATTTAAGACTTCCTCCATCTAACATTCCTAAGCTGATTTAGGAAGAAGGTGTGTTTCTTTTCATCCAAGGGCTTGGTGAAAATGTCTCCCCTTTGTAAATCAGTTGGGATATATTGTAATTCAATTTTATTCTTTTCAACATTATCCCTTAAGAAATGATGCCTAATCTCTATGTGTTTTGTCCTACTATGGAGGACTGGATTTTGAGCTATGAAAATAGCACTTGTGTTATCACAAAAGATTTTAGACTTCTCTAAGTTGTAACCATAGTCTAGGAGTTGATTTTGGATCCACAAGATTTGTGAACAACAACTGCCTGCAGCCATATATTCTGCTTCAGCAGTTGAAGTTGACACAGATGTTTGTTTCTTACAAAACCAAGAGACAAGTCTGTCACCAAGGAACTGACAAGTTCCACTGGTGCTTTTCCTGTCAATTCTGCATCCAGCATAATCAGCATCAAAGAATCCAGTTAACTCAAATGTTGAATCTTTTGGATACCAGAGACCTAGATTTGGACAACGTTTAACATACCTGAGAATCCTCTTTACTAATGTTAGGTGTGACTCTCTAGGGCTTACTTGGAACCTAGCACATATACATGTAGCAAACATTATATCTGGTCTACTAGCTGTAAGATACAGTAAAGAGCCAATCATTGCTCTGTATGTTGTCTGATCAACAGGTTTCCCATGTTCATCAGCATCCAATACAGCATTAGTAGGCATGGGTGTTTTCATATAAGATGCCTCAGACATACCAAATTTCTTAACCAATTCATGAGCATACTTGGTTTGAGAAATGAAGATGCCTTCAGCATGTTGCTTGACTTGCAATCCTAGGAAGAAGGATAGCTCATCCATGCTACTCATCTCAAATTTAGAATGCATTAGGTTAGAAAACCTTCTGCACAATTTTGAGTCAGTAGAACCAAAAATGATATCGTCTACATAAATTTGTACTAGTAGGGTATGGGACTTATGAGTTCTAATAAAAAGAGTTTGGTCTACTCTACCCCTTATAAAACCATTTTCCAAGAGAAAGCATGCTAAGGTCTCATACCATGCTCTAGGAGCTTGCTTGAGACCATATAATGCTTTATTTAATCTAAAAACATAATCATGATAAGTTGGAGAGATAAAACCTGGAGGTTGTCTGACATAGACTTCCTCTTTGATGTCTCCATTCAAGAAAGCACTTTTGACATCCATCTGATATACTTTGAAGCCTTTGTGAGCTGCATAAGCTATAAATATTCTGATGGCTTCCAATCTTGCAACAGGTGCAAAGGTCTGGTCGTAGTCAATTCCTTCTTCTTGAGAGTATCCCTGAGCGACTAGCCTTGCCTTGTTCCTTATAATTACTCCTTGATCATCCAGTTTGTTTCTGAATACCCATTTTGTTCCAACAATGGAATGATCCTTAGGCTTTGGCACTAGTTCCCATACTTTGTTCCTCTCAAATTGATGCAACTCCTCTTGCATTGCAATGATCCAGTGTGGATCTTGCTCTGCATCTTGAATGGACTGAGGTTCAATTTGAGATAGGAAGCAGGTGTGCAACAGGTTTTGGTTGACCTGATTTCTGGTTTGCACACCAGCTGAGATTTCTCCAATTATTTGGGAAATTGGATGGTCTCTTGATGTTACTAAATTAACAGGGGGTGTTGATTGTTCACCAACCTGTGTTGTTGTTTCCTCTTGTGGTACAACAACTGGCTCTTCAAGTTGTGCTTCAATGTGTTGAGCATTCCCTTCATCTTCACTGCTTTCATCCTCTTGAGTAACCTGTAACCTGTTCAAGTCTTCAACTAGAGAATGTTCCTGCAAAGGTTCTATGGTAGAAGAAATCTTCTCCTTGAAAGACATGTTAGTTTCATCAAATGAAATGTGAACAGATTCCTTAATTTTCAAAGATGACTTATTATAGACCCTATAGGCCTTGCTGATCATGGAGTATCCCAGAAACACTCCTTCATCAGCTTTGGCTTGAAATTTTGCTAGATATTTCTTGTCATTATTATGAATATAGCAAATACAACCAAATACTCTAAAATAGTCAACTTTAGGTTTCTTCCCTTTGAGTAATTCATAGGGAGTCTTTCCCTTTAGTTTATGTATCAGACTTCTGTTCAACACATAGTTGGAGGTGTTCACTGCCTCTGCCCAAAAGGATAGAGATAGATGAGCATCTGACAATAATGTAGTGGCAGATTCAATAAGGGTTCTATTTTTCCTTTCAGCTACCCCATTTTGTTGAGGAGTTCTAGGAGCTGAGAAAGTGTGTCTGATCCCTTCACTCTGACAGAACTCTTGCATAAGAAGAGAATCAAACTCTGTCCCATGATCACTTCTGATCAGGGCAATGTGAGTATTGAACTCAATCTGTATACATTTGAGAAACTCTGTCAGACACTTAAAGTTATCAGACTTCTTCCTTAGAAAGAACACCCAAGTGAATCTAGAGAAGTCATCTACAACTACTAAAGTATAGGATTTCCCTCCTAGGCTTTGTACTGTGATGGGTCCAAAGAGATCCATGTGTAACAGATACAATATCCTAGGTGAATCACTCTTATTAAGTGACTTAAAACTGTTTTTAGTTTGCTTGCCTAATTGACAAGCCCTGCAGAGTCCTTCCTTCTTGTAGGGGCCAGAAGGTAGTCCTCTAACAAGGTTGTCCTTGGATAGCCTAGCAATTGTTCTAAGGTTTAGGTGTCCTAATCTCTTATGCCATAAAACATTTGGTCTACAGACTGAATTAAACAAGCAGATATCTACATCAGTTGAAAGAAAATCTACTAGGTAGATGTTACCTTTCCTTTTACCTGTCAACACTGTTGTGTTGTTCTCTGACTTGATTTTGCATAAGGCTTTGCTGAAGGTCACCTGGTAGCCTTCATCACACAGCTGACTGATGCTAATTAGGTTGTGCTTCAGTCCTTCCACATAAGCTACCTTCTTGAAAGTTACTGATCCAATCTAGACTGCACCATATCCTTTAGTTTGTCCAAAGTTGGAATCACCAAAGATAACTTTGGGCCCAAGCTTGGCTCTGAAGGATGTGAGGTTGTCCTTGTTCCCTGTCATGTGCTTAGAGCACCCACTATCCAAGTACCATTGCTGGTTAGATGTTGGATAGGTCTTCACCTGCACATAAAACAATTCATTTGTTTTTGACCCAGTTTACCTTGGGCCTAGGTTGATAGCCTTTGAATTCAGAAATGAAAGACATCCCAGGTTGACTCTTATATCCTTCAGGATGATATCTCCTTGGAGGTAAAATCCATTCAGTATAAGGGTTAAAGGTTTGGGATGAAGAACCCTTAGGATTCAATTTTGATTTGCCTTTGAAAAAGTTTCCAGAGCTCTGACCTCTGTTTGACGATCTTGGAGCTGCGTTCGACGATCTTGGGTCAGATCGTCGAGCTCCGTTCGACGGTCGACTATGGCTGAGGTCAGGTATATGAGATCGTCGACCTGCGTTCGACGACTTTGGCTGAGATCGTCGATCAGCGTTCGACGATTTTTCCTGAGATCGTCGAGCTGCGTTCGGCGATCGTCGATCTTCATTCGGCGATCGTCGATCTCTGTTCGACGATTTCTGCTGGGACTTGGTTTTTTGAGGCAGATCAGAATTTTTCCTAGCAACCTCTACAACTCCCTTTCCTTTGTCAGAAATGAATTTGATTGGGGTTGTTAGAACAATAGGTTGGCTGGATGAGGCACCCAAGCCTAGTGTACTGTTAAATCTAGAGTTCACTGTGCTTGTGATGTCCATCAGCTTGATGCTTCTCCCATTAAGGGATTCTTCAAGATTCTTGGCCTCAGAGAGCTCACTTTTCAGTGAAGCTATCTGTTCCCTACAGCTCTCCAACTACTGAGAGAGTTTGAGGTTTTCTGACTTTAGAGTATTGTGTTCAGATAATTGATTTCTGAGAGAGATAATCTCTTTCTCAGACTTTAGCAGGTCTAAACACAGTGCTTTAAATTCAGTTTTAAAATCTTCTGAACTAAAATCAAAAGAACTAATTACCTGATCTTCTTCAGGTTGAGTCTCTGAGTCTGACTCTGACTCCTCTTCCTCTGAATTGTGTTGTGAGGCATTGATTGCCATCATGCAGAACTCCTTTTCTTCTGCATCATCCTCATCATCACTGGAGCTGGAAGAGGCTTCTGACTCCTCTTCTGTCTCACTCCAGGATTCAGCAACAAACCCTTTTCTTGTATGCTTATTTCTGCTTGAAGAAGGTTTGCTATTGCCATTCCTTTTGGAGTCTTTCTCCTTCCTTCTTTCTTTCCTGTCCCTTCTGTCCTTGTTCTTGTTCTCTGGACAGTCAGAAACTATGTGCCCTGGTTTCCTGCAACCAAAGCAAATAATGTCTTTATTGTTACCAATGGACTTGTCATACCTT
The DNA here is from genome assembly GCA_039583875.1 of Platanthera guangdongensis. Lineage (NCBI taxonomy): Eukaryota > Viridiplantae > Streptophyta > Magnoliopsida > Asparagales > Orchidaceae > Platanthera > Platanthera guangdongensis. The sequence goes on along the minus strand of CM077149.1, from coordinate 112,634,498 downwards.
GGCTTATCCTGCTCCTTATATGATCTTCTTCTGAATTCCTTTCTGGCCATTTTGTAGAATCTTTTGGCCAACAGACTGAGTAGTTCATCATTGCATGTAGCATTATCTTCAGGCAGATCCTCAGTTGCTTTGAATGCTATGGTCTTCTCTTTTCTTGTGGCTGGTGAGGCAGCCTTCTGTTCTTCCTCTCTATTTTTGATGAGTAGCTCATAAGATTTGAGCTTACCCAACAGAGCTTCAGTAGTAATCTCATTCAGACTTCTGGCATCTTTAATTGGCCAGATTCTTGAATCCCAAGTGCTGGGGAAGCATATTAGGATATTGTCATTAAGTTCAGTTAGAGAGATCTCTTTGTCCAATGTCCTTAATTCACTGACAATTAGACTTAGTCTGTTGTACATGTCTCCCACTGACTCAGTCTCTCCCTTCTTGAAATTCTCATATTGGGAGATGAGATGGGATCTTCTGTCCTTTCTCTCATCAGCTGAGCCTGAGACTATTTCTGAGAGCTTGTCCCAAATTTCCTTGGCTGAATTGCATTCAGCTACCTTTTGAAATATGTCATCTGACATTGTCTGGGCCAGGATGTTCATAGCCTTGGCATCAGCTACTTTCCATTTTTTGATATCAGCATCTGTTCCTGATGGAGGTGGAACAGCATTTGTACTTGTGCTCTCTGGGGGTCTTGGACACACTGTCAAAACAGAATTAAAGATATCTTCGTCAATAGAATTCATGTAAAGTCTAATCCTTGCTTTCCAAAGTGCAAACTTTGACAGATTGCACACTGGAGGTCTGGTGCTAGCATAATCTTTGTTTTGGGCCATGATTTGTGCAAACAAAATCTAATAATAAAATACAAAAGAAAGACAGATCTAGTTTGGGATCTTTGGGTTCAGGTGTTAGCATGTACAACCAATCAGGTATGGTATGTTTAACCAACCTCGCTCTGATACCAATTGAAAGTGCAACTAGATCTGATATACTCTAGAGGGGGGTGAATAGAGTATATGGTGCTTTAAAAACTTTTACAAACTTTTACAACTATTGTTGTAATATGTGTGAGCAGGGAAGCAAAAATAAATCTAATCACAGCACTAAGCTAAGCAAAAACTAAGCACAGAAAAATCAAGGCCAGAAACAAACATAAGCACAAGCAAAACCAGAAGACACAAGGAAATATAGTGGTTCCCCAAACTTGGGTACATCCACTCTTCTACCACCCTAGGTAGGAATCCACTGCAGGATGAGTTGATCAGGTGTCCTGGGCACCAATGAGCTTTTGATAAGGTGCTCAAAAACCAAAGCAGATTTTTTGATCAGGTGTCTTGCCACCAATGAGCTTTTGACAAGGTGCTCAAAAACCAGGTTCAAACTTTTGAAGGGAGTTTGAAAAACCCTTTACAGAGTGGGGGTGAGAGAGTGATGGAAGTCTTCTTTTTCTCAAACAACTGAGAAGACTATGTGGATTGTTGTTATCAAATCTCCCCCTGAATCCTTGAGATCTTCAGGAAGAAAAGCTTTGCTGAGGGTGATAGGCCTTCAAATATTGAACTCCAGCAATGGATGATTTCAGCAATAGCTGAAATGTTGAGTGTCTGGAGTCTTGAAAATATGTTGGCCTTGAACACTTTGAAAACTAAAGAGATCTGAAGATTTGAAAACTTGGTCTCCTTGGATGAGTGTTCTTCAGAATTCCTTTTTAACAGAAGATTTTTGAATGTGTCTCTATATTCAGTATGTCTCTCTCTGTATTGTGTGTTCTTCTATTGAGAGATTCAAAAATTCTGTCTCTTATTCTCTGGTATAGAGTAGAATAACATTCTCTGTCAAGTATAGTCGTTGGTCTGCATTGATTGCATCCTTAATTGCATAATCTCTTCTGGAGGAAAGTCCATAGATACATTCCTGAAAAATCTCTTGAAATTTGGTTCAGAATTGAATGAAAACGGCTAGCAAATCTCTGAATTAATTGCAGAATAACTCCTAACTGATTTGAATTTGAATTCTGAAAGTTATCTGAAATCGTCGAACTGAGCTCTGCTATCGTCGAGCTGAGCTCAGCGATCTGAAAACACACAGCAGCAAAATAATCGTCGATCTGAGCTCAAAGATCGTCGAACTGAGCTCAGAGATAAAGATCCAATACAGAGTCAAAATCGTCGAACTGAGCTCACCGATCGTCGAATGGAGTTCGACGATATAATGAAGTTGAGCTCAGCGATCGTCGAATGGAGTTCGACGATCTGTCGAAGTTGAGCTAGACGATCGTCGACCGGAGTTCGACGAATCGTCGTGCTGAGCTCGACGATATGACTTAGTCTTCAGACAGAGAATCCTGGTCTTCATGGCAGCTTCCAAACCTAGACTTCTAACCCTTAAACTCAATTCTAATTGACCTATTAAGCTATACAGAAGGTCAATCAAAGGTTCCTAGAGACATAGTGATCCTGACCCAAATTAGTAATAGGGTGTTCCAACAATATATGTAGCGGAAAAATACTTTATTTAATTTTGTTTAACACCCTAAGAGAGTGCTTAAGCGTCCCCAGGGGACGCCTAAGGCTAAGCAAGACCCTAGATTTAATTTATATATTATATATATAGGAAATACCTTTTTTACGTGGTTTGAAAATAGTGATTAGGCTTTTAGAAAGGAAAACATGATGCCTATATTTTTGATATAATAGTTATTTTTCTTTTATAGGTTTTAAAGTAACTAGCAACCTAACATAAATCATCCCAGAAGCAAGTTGAATAAACTCCAAAACAGAAAATCTAGCAGCATAAGCAAAGTACAAAGCATCTAAAAGAGAAACCACCAGTGGGTGCCAACAACTGACACGAACCCACTGGTGAGTAGGTATATCTGTACTACAAGTCTAAAGTAACTACCTCCCAGGAGTGAGGAAAAGAAACTCAGCAGCAGCTATAACACTAGCAAACTCCAGAAGAACCCTAGCCGCGCAGTCGGCTATAAACCTGAACCTGAGGCATTCAAAGAAAAGAACGCCTCAGCAAAGCAATATATAATTATGGAAATGAAACAATAGCATAAGAAAGAAGTGAAACAGGTAAGAGCTAAAGTAAACAAGTGAAGGAGGAATACTCGCCATGAGTGAGTAAAAAGGGGTGCACCAAGTGCACGGGTGAAGTCAAGCCTCACAAACCTCTGCAAGAAGGATTATCAAAATAAATAAATCGTATCATGAAACTAGAGCAGGAAGAGTCACCTAATGCTGGAGATGGACAAAATCAGAAATAAGGGCATAGACTGGTGGCAACGGTCCAACCACGTTTAACAGGCCTAAACATCTCAAGGTGCTGTGGTGGTGGCATCAGTCCAACTCAACCAAACAGCTCACATTGTCTTAATAAGACAAGAAGTAAAACAAGGGTGGCGGCATCGGTCCGACCCACCTCAAAATCACATCCTACTCCAGCACTAAGTGACTCAGGAAAACCCTAACTGGTAGTTCCAAGAACCACCATGAAGTCAACACTGAACCCTAAACATCTAGAGTAACCCACCTAGGAGACTTAGCTGCCAAGCGGCTGACGGCGTTGGTTAACTAGACTCGCATCTAACCTCGCACAAATACATTAAGCTTGAGTACGCAAAGCACCACAGTTAATAAAACACTTGATAATATCATATCATCAACAGTTATCTTAGGCTAAACTTCCGTCTCAAGAGGTTTTACACCTACGAAATCTCATATGCTTACCAGGGAACCGAGCCCAAACTTCATTTATTCAAGCGACTTAATACGAGTGAAAGAAAGTAACACAATACTAACTGTAACTGCGTAGTTCGATACTACACCCGCACAAGTAAATCGATACAACACATGCACGATTAGTTCACTAACAACACATATACGCGTAAATTTAGGGGTTTGATACCGCACAAAAGCACGGGGATTCGACATTTCATGCAAACCGGAGGATTAACGCTAGACAAAACATGAGAATTTGGGGGGGGGGGGGGGGCTTCTGATACAAATCCGATCTTCCTCCTTTTTTTGGGACAACCAAGCCTACTACAACAAAATTCTTGCAACTAATAATAACGAACTCACATCAATGGTTTACCCCCAAAGAAACCGCAAACAATTAACTACCTCATGAATGAACAAAACTTGAAATTTAGGGCACTTAGATTATATTCTAACGGGGCAAGATTCCTAGTGCAAGCAAAAATAAAAGAGAACCATAAGACCACATTCCCGAAGGATAAAATCAGCCAACATATAAATAGGAAGCATGAGGGGCCTTGCACCGATTTTCATTTTTTTTATGGGTATAAACAAATAAAAGGACAACACAAGGGACTACTCATGAATCAAGCAACGATACTAGCATGAAAAAAATTACTTTGGCAAGGGAATACTTGCCTAAATCTTTAGAGGAATTCGGCCAGCACGTTCTTCCCAAAAGGTCCAGATCACAGCCAACAGCCCTAAGAAAACACTGGACAAAAACACTGGGCGGTCAAGCATGGAAGAAACGAGAACTCCAACACCGATCGGAAAAAAAGGATGGTGAAATCCCAAATTAGTTACCTCAGAACGCAGATCTAGCCTAGAGGAGTCCGAATCCGGCCTCGAACTAGAGATCCGGGCAGAAACGGCCGGCGAACGGGCGGTCGGAGCGCTGCGGGAGGCTTCCGCCCGACTTCCTTCTTCCGCTTGGGTTCCAGGCAACCGACAGTTTGGGGGAATCCTAAACCTAAAACCGGTTGTATATATATATATATATATATATATATATATATATATATATATATATATATATATATATATATATATATATATATATATATATATATACACTTATTTAATTATATACCTATATTTATATACACACACATTAACACTCATATATACGTATATCTATACATACACCCTAACACATGGTCGCAGGCACGCACACGCAAATTATTAAAACCTTGCATGTCAACAACACGCGTTATGCCCTAAATGCGCAAACAAGAAAAATGCGCTCGCACAAATGACGACTCGCTAACTAGCGACCGTCGAAAAGGCACGAAAACTAACGCTCTCGGATTCTGAACAAATCCGCACCGTAGCTAAACACTCGGGCTATGAAAACATCGGCGAAGTCGGACACAACCTCCGACGACCACACACTTGGGCAACCTCGCCCGAAGCCAAAGTACGGGGATTCCCTAAGAGGCTCAGCCGGGCCTCCAAAACAGACACCGGCTAGCTGGGGAAACCATACAACAGGCTATAAACTCTAAGAACACCTAACGAGGTACTCTAACAACGGCACGAGCCGGGAATGCCCCAACGTAACGCCAAACGAGGACTTAAATAATTGCCGAAAATTTCGAGGGCGTTACAACCTCCAAAAAGCCAAGCAGGCACGCGATGTAGTCAAGGATAAGGCCGTCAACCTGGCAAGGCAACTTGGCATCGCTGAGAACTTACTCGCCCAAGCCGTCGGCGGACTGGTAAGCATCGGGCTGCTTCCTCCACTTTTTACTTAGAATTTTTCGTCCTGTTATTAACATGCTTCCTTTCTCTTCTTCAGGATGTCAAGGCCACTGAGGAGTCGCGGGCTCACATTGCCGGGCTGGAAGAGGAGAACAACCAGCTGCGCGCCCGCCTTGCCGGGTTGGAGGGGGAGAACGAGGCGTTGAAGGAGCAGAACAAGAGCCTCCATCGCGAGGTACACCGCCAAGCGCAAATCTTCTTCCCCCCGGGCAGTAGCGAGCCCACCTTCCCATATAATAGCCCAAGTATCTTTGGCGAGGCCGATGTCGCTGAAAGACTGCGGGTCAACTCGATCACGTCTGCTGAGTGTACCATTCAGATGATAAACGACACATGGGTGTTGGTGGAGGGCTGCGAGGGGATCACGACCCGGGATCTGATGCCGAGTATATTCCCGGTGACGCCGCCTAGCGAGAAGGAGGACAGCCTCGACCTAATCTTTGGGAAGGGCTTCCACGATGACCTGTCCGCTGGAGGGGATGAAGACCGCCAGTCCAGCGGGTGTGGGGGGGGGGGGTGAAAGCTGATTTCTTTCTCATTTTTTTTTGTAACCTAGCCTAGGCAAGCTCCCCTTGTAATCATCATTATACAATTGAAAATAGTTTTGATATGAATTTTGACTTTACTTTTTCTATCTTTTTATGGGCTTCCCTGCTGTGACGTACTTGCTTGCGAGTTCTCCTCCTCAGGCGAAGTCGCGAGGATAGATCTTACCATTAAGATGGAGGTTAGGACTCGTTCCCGAGAGTAGACCTTGAGAGCTCACCAGCCCTAGACGATCTGGGGGTGGACCACTCGCTGCACTGGGCTCACCACCCCCAGCTCGCTCGCAAGTTGCCTATTTTTTCACCAATGTGAAACCAAAATTGCCAAAAATTTCACAAGTAAAACTAAAGGGGGTGAAGTGACCTGTTGGAGCCTGCCTTCCTCGGTGGGAGCCAAGGACTCGGCTCGTCATCCCTTTGCCGAGCTAGACTCGCGAGTCCCGACTCGCCTGTGAATATTCTTCTCTTCATGTTTTTAGGAAAAAGGCCAAACTTCTTTAAGTAATATCTGAAGAGTATAATACTTCCCCGAGTGACATCTAGCCCTGCCAGCTTAGTGAGAGCCTGGCAGCGGGCTCTGCTCGGGGTCTGGGTAGACACCATCGAGTGACATCCAGCCCTGCCAGCTAAGTGAGAGCCTGACAACGGGATCTACTCGGGGTCTGGGTAGACACCATCGAATGACATCCAACCCTGCCAACTAAGTGAGAGCTTGGCAGCGGGATCTGCTCGGGGTCTGGGTAGACACCATCGAGTGATATCCAGCCCTGCCAGCTAAGTGAGAGCCTGACAGCGGGATCTGCTTGGGGTTTGGGAAGATGCCATCGAGTGACATCCAGCCCTATCAGCTAAGTGAGAGCCTGTCAGCGGGATCTACTCTGGGTCTGGGTAGACACCATCAAGTGACATCCTGCCCTGCCAGCTAAGTGAGAGCCTGATAGTGGGATCTGTTCGTGGTCTGGGTAGACACCATCGAGTGACATCCAGCCCTGCCAGCTAAGTGAGATCCTGATAGAGGGATCTGCTCGGGGTCTGGGTAGACGCCATCGAGTGATATCCAGCCCTGCCAGCTAAGTGAGAGCCTGGCAGCGGGATCTGCTTGGGGTCTGGGTAGACGCCATCGAGTGACATCCAGCCCTACCAGCTAGGTGAGAGTCTGGCAGCGGGATCTGTTCGATGTCCGGGTAGACATCATCGAGTGACATCCAGCCCTGTCAGCTAAGTGAGAGCCTGACAGTGGTGATAGAGACGTTGCTGACACGGCCGCCATTGATCCCCGTCTGAGAGAGTTCGTCGATTGGGACGATCGCTGCCGCAAGCTCGAGGATGGGATCGACGTCCGCCGCCATTATATAAAAAATATATAATTGTAAATTAAATAATTATAATTATATATATTTTAAATAATTTTATTATTTTAGAAATTTTATTTTAAGTATTTATTTCTTGTTTTAATTTTCATTTCATGTGTAATGATGAGTGCTTATAACCATCATGTGTTATTTTAATTATTTCATTTCATGTGCTATGATGGGTGAATATAACCATCATATTTTCAATTTTGAATTTTGAATTTTGAATGAAGGGTTGATTGAGTGGTGTAAGCCTATATATAGGCCATAATAGTTGTCATATTGTTAGAGTGATGAAAAAAGAAAGAAGAAACCCTAATGTTGCTTAATTATTTACCCCTCCTCCTTGGCAATATTCGGCCACCACTCTCCCCCTTCCTCTTTGGCCGCCGGCCAATCTCCAACACCACCTCTCCCTCCCTTTGCTTATCTCGGCCCCTCCACCTTTGCTCCTCTCAAGTACTCGGCTTCCTCCCTCCTAACAGCCCCCTTTTTCCCCCTCCTCCTAGCCGCCAACCACCACCCCCACTTCTTCAACAATCGGCCACCCTCAATATCACCCAAACCCGACCACCATCTCCATAACTTCAACCCTAACAACCCACCTATTGGTTTCTTTTCTCACAACGCCGCCTACCACCTTCTCCCTCTCTTTCCAAATATTTATATTATCATTCAAGAAGGTCTCATCTTGTGGATCGAACTCCGACATGAAGCGAAGAAGGCGAACAAGTTTTTATCCAACCGGCGTGACTCCGGCGGAGCCGTTGAAGGGCGATCCAAGTAAAGAAATCGGAATCATCCATTCTGCTTGGGTAACAAAAAATTTCTACTCTCGTGTGTTTCTTTTCCTAGATATTCTTGTGGTGGAAATTCTTAGCGTTGCATCTTGAAGCATTGAATAATCGTGGTTTTCTTTCGATTGGTTTGTGATTATCTTGACTAATTTAATTTCGAAAAGGTTTGGCGAACCTTCGTTTTCTTTTGCTGGGAGAGATCTACCTTTTCTGAATCGTTATTTTTGGTAGATCACCGCTCGTTCGGACCGGGTGAGTCCTTTTAGCCGGAAAGAATATTAGCTTATAGCTATTGTTCGATTCAAAGCAGTTTGGCTACTCGTACGTTAACATATCATTGATAGAATTAATTAACGTGGTGCCGCGTAGAACGATTGTGTGAGTGTAGGATTTGATCATTAAAGAGGCAAACGTGTTCGTCCGTGGATATATTTGGTGTCAACGTGCAAGCCTGCATCAATTTGGTATCAGAGGGAGGTTCACGTCAATTTCCTAATTGGCCCCTCCCCCTTTTGCTTTGAGCACTGACACGCACTTTCCCGTTTCATTGCACAACATATAAATCAATTTTAAAATTTTGGGTCTACAAATAGCGGCCTAAAATTTTCAGTTTTTCTCAAAATTCAAAAAAAATAAAATTCTGGAAATTCTCCATCATTTTTTAGTAAGAAATCCAAAAAAATTTATTTTTTATTAAGTCATTATTTTTATTAAGTCGTTATAAAATTTAATTGTTGGTCTGCAAATAGCGGCCTATATTTTTATTAGTTCAGCAAAAAAATCAAAAAAAAATTAAAAATAATCTTCATATTATTTACAACAAGAAAATAAAAAAAAATATCTATTACCTTACGTAATTAGCGGGAACAATTACATCTTTGAAAATTAAATAGGACCAAGTTATTCATTCATTGCTTGTGCACCAGTTCCGGGTGAGTTCTCTCCGGTTCTCACTGAACATGACATTTGATGTTAATGTTTCCCTTTTAGACTATTGGTATGATAATGCCATGTCTAAACACACCCCAACCTTGCTTTCCAACCATCCCCACACGTATTCTCACACTGAGAATGAGATAATAACGTATGATGGTTATGAGAATTCGCAAAAATTTAGGGACTGGCTTAAGTGGACAGATATTTACTTTGATTGTCACGAATGGGATGACCACCAACAGGTGAACATCGTCCTTGTATGATTAATAGGTCAAGCCCGCGTATTCTGGTACAACGAAGAGCTTCGTGTTGGTAGCAAAACACATTCTTGGACGCAAATGCGTAGGCTGCTCTCGGATCGATTTGATTCTGCCTACCTTCGCCCTGCTAACTCCAAGCCTATGAGTGAGTATAGTTTTGACACTAGATCCATACATGCCTTTAGGAATGATTATAAACCAAACGCCCAGACCAAGCGACAGATAACTAATGATTTGACTAACCTTAAACAAGGGAACAAGTCGGTCTCGGATTATATGCATCTTTTCAAGGATATGATGGTTAGAAGTGGTGTGAAGGAGTTGCCAAAGATCACCCTCTCTATGTTTCGTAAGGGGTTAAACCCCTACATTCAGGTTAAATTACTGCGTTATTATCACACTGATCTAGACACCACTTTTAATACATCATTAGAAATTGAGAAGCACCACTTTCCTAGGAATAAAGCTCTCTCGTGTCCGACCGGAAAGGCCGTATTAGGACCACCACCACCCGTTAGGGAAACCTCTCCTAATAGGTCTTGTGTTGTGGACTCGATAGATGCTACCACTAGGGTTATGCCTCTATTAGCCTCAACATCTAAGCCCCTAGAGATAGTGACTGATAGCCCTGAGGATGTTGATATTGATATACTATCTCTGGATTTTGAGGATGACCCCGTAGGTGAGAGTATTCTGACATGTTCGTTAGTGCCCGACAATTCTAATGTGTCTGAGTCTGAGGGAATCCCTAGTGATCTAGAAGATGATGTTTGGGATGATGATGAAAGTCCAAGTTGTGAGAGTATCTCTGTAGGGAAGGCGCAACCAACTCGCCCAAAAGCCCGGACTGTTTGAGGACGGCGCTACCACTCCTTTATGGAGCTGGCTACCCTAGGATCCACGGGGCGGCCAGTTAGGCCCCAGGGGACACACCCTTCTGTTTCGACTAGTGCGGGCCATAGCGCCTCACGCCGTACCTCCCAACACCGGGGCATTGATGGAACCCAACAATCCCCCCCCCCCCCAGCAACGACCCCGGGGTTTCGAACCCGTGACCTCCTCTGATACCACTTGTAGGGAAGGCGCAACCAACTCGCCCAAAAGCCCAGACTGTTTGAGGAGGGCGCTACCACTCCTTTATGGAGCTGGCTACCCTAGGATCCACGGGGCGGCCAGTTAGGCCCCAGGGGACACACCCTTCTGTTTCGACTAGTGAGGGCCATAGCGCCTCACGCCGTACCTCCCAACACCGGGGGCATTGATGGAACCCGACGATGACTCTCAAAATCCCAGGTAATCTTGATCAGTTCAAGGACTTGTGTCATATTCCATCCTCAATTAAAATATATATATATATATTTCTATCCATGTGTATATTTATACTTATGCTTATACATGTATGTGGGCCCCTCTAAGGATAGGTTAACTCGATGCATGCAAACCTTTATACATCAATAAAGAGTTAACGAAGATATGTCATCGTGAATCTCGACAACTCACAATTGACATCAAAAAGTTTTTGGAAAAGCCTCATTCAAATCCAAATAGATTGACTTTAAAATATACATGTATTTATCATTTTTTATATTGACTTGACATCAGAAGAATTCAAAAATATTGCAATGCGTCTCAACGTGAAAATTCCTAGTCAAGAAACCTCTCAATTTCGAATTAGACAAATCCCGCCGACCCATTATATACTTGAAATCTCGCCGAATTAGACAAATCACGCCGACCCTTCGCCTTCTTCACGAATCCCGCCTCACGTCGCAGCAGATATCCCGCAAGAGGTCTTCCGCCGACTCGCCGAAACCCGCAGACTTGCCGAAACCCACAGGAGCTCTCCCGCCGACTCGCAGAGACCCGCAGGAAGCTCGTCGCACCACCTTCGCAAACTCCCGTTGATTCCCGCCGACCCTTGCAGGAAGCTCATCGCTACACGAATCCGGCTCTCCATCTTCTTCCCGTAAGTTCTCGCAAGTTTCTCGTCAAATCGCGAAGTGTCTCTGTGACCGCAAGGTTCTTGCAAGGTCCATCGTCAAATCGAGAAGGTTCTCGCAAGGTTCTAGCAAGGCCGAACCCCGAAGGAAACTCTCCTATCCACCGAAGGTCTTCCCAAAGGACGCTCGAGGAAGAGTTCCCACAGGAAGCTCACCAACTCACTTCCGTATAAGCCCTTAGGTAACCTCCTCCTCACTCGTACTTGGACGCTCTCACTAGTGACGCTTTCTTTTTGTATGTTCATTAACGCTTAGAGTAGGGATTCTCTCTCTAGATCTGCAATGGCCCCAAGGACAACTGCTGGGTTGGTCACTGGTTGCGAGCTTGTTCGGACTGGGTTCTCTCACGCCTCGGACGAATTCCGCAACATCATTCTGATGTTGGAAGAGGCTGGGCTAACATTCGTCCTGGAGCACCCTTGCAAAATCCTGGACAAAGAGGTGCTGGAGTTCTTCGCTACCGCAAGACTCCGAAATGGCGACTCCGTAATCAAAAGCAAAGTGGCTGGGGCAAAGGTCAAGCTGTCTGCCAGCAAGCTGACTCGCTACCTGCAGCTTTCTAGCTCGGAGCATGAGGACTATCTGGAGGACGAGGACAAAACCAGAACTCTCTTATTCTGCGATCTCCCACGGGGAACTCGGTCAATAAAGAGAAAAGAGATGAATGAAGAAGGGAAGCTCCTGTCCGACATTATTGGAAAGGTGCTCATCTGCAAGCCAGGCTCTCATGACCATATCTCAGGGGATATGTTCAAGATCCTGATAGCCGTCGTCTGCCGCAAGAGGTTTAACTGGGGGGAGTTGCTGTTCGAGAAGATCAAGGACACCTTGGGCTCTCCAAGTTTTGGCCGCATCCTAAGTCTATATCTAAACCAGCTAAATGGAGACAAATTCGACATGAGTAAGGGTGTCCCTCTCCACTACTTGAAGAAGATGGACACAAGTGTGTTTGATCGATGGGTGAGGCGTATTGGGCAGACTGCAGTGGAAGAGCAACAGGGAGTATCTCTAGCAGTAACCCCCGGTGAAATTCCTGATACCCTGACTGCAGGAATCGAGGGGGAGCCTCTACCCTCGCATACTGATGTAGTATCTGACATCTCCCAGCTGGCCAGAGATGCTGTGGCAGATCTACAAGAAGAAAGTGAACCTGAGCTGGAGCATGGGGAGGCCCCGAACCAAAACGAGCAAGGAGCCGAAGCTACTGGAATGGAGACTGCTGACAACGAGTTGGAAGATGCTGCTGATATAGATGATTTCTTGGATGATGACAGAGAGGAAGATGGGAATGAGGGACATGAAGTATTGGAGGGTCCGGATCTTGTTGAACCTCCATCTGAAAAGAATGCACCAGTGGAGGGGGAGTCAGATAAATCTCCAGAGGCCGCCAGCATTCCTCCATTAGAGACTGTGATTGTATCCAGCTCTACAGATGCGTCTGCTGAAATGCAAGGCCCACAAGTGCCTCCGGCTATTCCGTTACGAGATGAGCTAGCCACTCACACTATCAATATCATTCAGGGCATTGTGAATGAACTTAAAGCCTCCTTTGATGAAGCTCAGAATAAACTGCTGAACAGGATTAAGACATCTGAAAAGCTCATGCTCAAGAATATGGTTGAGATCAACCATAAACTGGATGTGATGGAGAAGAAATTTGAAGAAAAGTACACCGAGGCCGGACAAGCTGTCACACTTCTAATGGCCGGTTTGAAAAAGAATATTGATACTCTTGTCGTCGTCAATCAGAATGCACGTGTTGTAGCCAACAACATTCAGAAGTTTGACAGTAATATGGTAACTCTTAACGCCAATCAGCAGGCCTTGGTCTCTGAATTCTCCAAGACCACCAAGCATATTGATGACTCCCTGCACTCATATGCAAACTGCATCGCTGTCGAAGCCAAAAAGGGGAGAAAGAGTATATAGCTAAGTTGGCCGAGCTTCAAGAAAGCATGAGCACACACTTCGCACAATCAAGCAAATATGTCTATGAGAGCTGCTGGTGGATGCTCCAACAGGCGTTAGGTACATTAGGCGTCGTTCTGCCTGACAATCCTGCAGGTATTCATGTTCCTGAGACATCTACGGCCGCTGAGGGAGTATGTGCTGCTGAGGACTTAAGTACAAGTGCTGCAGATGTTCCCACAAATGACGTTGATGCTAGGGCTCTCTCCAAAGCTAAACTGAGGAGCATGTTTGACCAAGAGGCCTTAGCAAAAGCCATGGGAAAGAGAAAAGTTCAGGAAGGGACCTCCAAGGAGACTCTAGCTGAGAAGAGAATCAGAATGAGTGAGGAGGATGTACGAAACGAAAGGTGGAGTCCAGTTTCAAGGAACATCATCTTAGACACCTTCTGGCTGCAAGAAAGAGGAGAGATCAATCGAAACGAAGTATATAGCCAGTATGAGTGGGAAACGCACAAAAAGTTTGAAGCGAAACGCAACATCTTTTTCAGAAACAACAAGGATGCAGATAAAGTTCCTCCTCCTAGGTATTACCCGAAGCCCAAAGAATACATGGAGAGGCAAAGCAAGAAGTACTTGGCTCAAAATCCTAAGGGTGACTTAGCTAAGGAAAAATAGTCAATAACTTATAGCTTGTCACTTTGTCTTAAGAACACTTAATGATTATTGTTATCATATGAACAATTCTGAGATTATATGTGTATATATATTGGTATATATATTTGAATTTGTGAATGACTCAAGTCCTGATCTGGTTGCATATATTCTCTTGTGCTGCATGTTTAATTTCTGAATGCTATGTTTATTATTTGATAGGTGTTATTCATCTTAGCTAGTAGGGTTTTTGGCTTCGTCAAATAGGGAGAGATTGTTGGGTATTGTATCCACAATTACCTGGATTTGAGGAAGCCACCTGTCAAGCTAAGATGAATTCACAATGTATTTGATGAAACATCTTAAGTTGTACTTGCAGCTCCTCCACGCTAAGTGCACACCAATGTCAGGGTGCAGTAGGTCAATATACACGGGTCTGCAAGACATAATCCCTCGTTGAGCAGATCAGTGTGTTGGCCTACGTGTACTCTCTCTATTGGAGTGCACTTACTTTCAAGTACAGGGCCGTTCATAGCAAGAGAAGACAAGGAGCATGGATGGGTCAAGGAGCAGCTCCTGGTGGAAGACGAAAATTCGTCCAAGGAAAATTCGACGAGAATCACCAAGTGATTCTCGCCGATTCGACGAGAATCACTAGTGATTCTCGCCGAATCGACGAGAATCATTAGTAGAAACTCGCCGACTCCTTCTAGCTACCTCAAAACGGTGCCAAGTAAGATTCGAGCGAAATCACTAGTGATTCTCGCCGAACCAGTGGTTAAGCAGATCATGGATACCAAGTGAAAATCGCTGAGAAACAAAAAGTGATTCGTCGAGAATCACTAGCGATTCTCGACGATTGATTCTCGACGAATCGTCGAGAATCACTTGGAGATTCTCTCGCCGATTCGTCGAGAATCACCTGCGATTCTCGCCGATTTTCACTTAGCGTTTCTCGGGATGTTCCTGAACCGGATTCTACAGCTGTCAATTTTCTGGACCGGGATTTAGGATTTCTATTGTGGGTCCCACAAACGGTCATATTGGAGTTATCTACAGTATATATATTCGGGTATTTTGAACAGTAAAACAAGGAGAAAGAAACCGAGCCGCGACGTAACCCTAAAATCGCGATTCTCTCCTCCCGCCGCCGCCGTCGCGCTCGGGCAGTAGGTCGCCGTCAACAATCGGGAATCTCCTTCGTGATCTCCGGAGACAGAAGCTTAGCAAAGCTCTGAGTCTCACGTGTCTATCCGGAGATCTCTGTCTCTCGATTTGTTGACCGGGAAAAACTCCCCGTCCGAATCGATCGAGACGACTGATCCTAGAGTGACCGTTGGTAGACCTAGCTTGCTTCGCAACGAAGTTTGGATCTCCAAGTTCAGCAGCCGCTCATCATCATAGCCGCCGATCTCGAAGCTAGCCGCCGCTCGTGTTGCCGCCGCCGGTTCCGGGGAGATCCTCTCCAAGAGAGACCAAGGTTGTAGACTCTTCGTTGACTTCACGAACACGTCGTCGAACGAAGAGGAACACCGTAGTCTCCGAAAGAAGTTTGTATCTCGTATACATTCTATATATACTTTTGTTGTAAAGGAACTTTGTTCCTGTTGTAAGGGTTGGGTGCAACCGTTTTGTGGGAGTGTTGACTCTCAAGTGTGGAAGGGTTCCTTCCGTTAGTGCAGGGATTGGATTTCAATCCTGTTGGAGAAGAGACCGAGTCATCCCTTGTTGGGAGATAGGTCGAAGGGGGAAAGTGGATGTACCCAAGTCGGGGAACCACTATAAATTGCCTGTGTTTTTTGTGTGCTGTGCTGTTTATTTTTATTGTGCAGGTACATTCGTAAATTCCGCAAAAGCGCTACACGTCACCTATTCCCCCCCATAGGTGCACTTTGCCGACACTAGGTGGACTTTCAATCTCTTTGCCTTTTATGAGCCCTACTAGCGTTGTGTCTGTGCACCCTAGTATTGAGTGCCCTCTCCCGGATACGATCCCCATCGCCTTAGAGCCTACGATTATACCCAATGAGACTTTATCTGACTTTCCTGAGAAGCCTGTGAGTGAGGATTTTTCCATTGTCATTGACGACCCTGACTTAGTGGATGGTCCAACTGATTGGGAAGACTCATCTTATGTGAGAAGGTTATGTTTGGATGATTTTAGAGCTGCGAACCCGACCGATAGTTATTTGATGATATCACCATTATTTGAAGTTCCATCTGAATTAAATTTTCCGCCGAGTTCGATTTTGTCCATTTCTGAGACCTTTACTGATTCTGAATTAAACGACGTATCTAGTGTGTTGGAAGAAATTGCAAGCGAGAAAGTGGTATTTTTGAACGATTCTTTGGTTTTACCCCCGGATGAGAGTTCATTGAAGTTATCACCGATCGGTGAAAGTTATTCTGATTTGGATTTTATCTCGGGTTTGATTTTACCGACCCTTCCTCCTATCTAAGAGCCCACATTAATTGACGATTTAGGACGTGACATCGGTAGTCCTAGACTGAGTTGTTGTGACATGCCCACTCTTTTAGTTTCTACCTTGGCATTGTCTCAGCACTTAGATATTAGTACGTTGAGCGCGCTAGTTTTTGATTTGTTCACCGCACCGCGTAGATCTGACTACGCGACACATTTGGCTATTCATTTCTCTACATGTCTAGCTATGGTTCTATCCTCGTCCATTCTGATTCTTTGGTTATTGTGCCTCTGGATGTGGTGTCTCTTTCACATACCCATATCCCACACCCAGTCGCACGTATTTACCCACCGTCATTTGATGACCCTTTTTCCCACACGTTAGTGACCAAGGTTTGGCCCCAGGAGTTGTATCGCTCGCACCTCATGTCACATCCGGGAGCGTCCAACTCTTTTAGTATTTATGATGAGCGGTTTCCCTTGGCATATCTTCATGTCAAGCGTCAAAATATTAATTATAAAATTAGGACTGCGAATTTGAAGCCTATGAAAATCATCTTTGATTATAAGGCTCCCGTACCCCCGGACTTAACCCCCTTATCCTCTGTATTTGGGGTAAGTCATGTAGCCCACGGTTTAACCCCTCACGATAGTATGATACTTAGGCGCCTTTTAAGAGAATTAATCACTCAAGTTGCGTCTTATTATTTACTTGCTAGTTTATCGCCGAAACTCGCACCAGATTATGCTCATCATGATCACATTTTATATAAGCACATTAGTGAAGCGCTAACCACATCATATAAATCTTATCAATTTCATGCTAGCTTATATAAAAGGGCGTCTCACTATATTATTGGCGATTTAGTTTTGGTGCCTCTCGTCCCTGAACGGTTGCCTTCGGGCACTATAGAAAGTTGGCGAGTTGGCGAGGTGGACCTTTTGGATATTAAAGAAATTAGGAGAATACGCATATCATTTGAAGTTTTCCACTGATTGGGGTATTATCCTTATTTTTAATGTTTCTAATTTAACGCCATATGTTTCTCCACCACTTGAATTATCTGCCTGTTCGTTTGGGTCCATTGTGTTTTCTTATAGTTTGGGTAGTGAGCTTGTGCCTGGATCGCTCTCTTCATCGGTCTTCACTAGAGGTACGTTGGTTGTTGATGTAGAAACTTGTTTTCCTTTATTGCTTAATCTTTTCCAAGGTTCTCCAGGACCACATTTTTGCATGACAGGATACTCGAAGATGAAGTGCTCTCCTCGCCAAGTGGTTTTGCTTGCTGCTACATGGTTCTTTTGGATGATTCTCTCCTGCACCGGTACTTTCAGACCAACTCATCGGTGATGAGTAGTTTTGAGCGGGGGAAGATTGATGGAGACGTTGCTGACACGACCGCCATTGATCTCCGTCTGAGAGAGTTCGTCGATTGGGATGATCGCTGCCGCAAGCTCGAGGATGGGATCGACGTCCGCCGCCATTATATAAAAATATATAATTATAAATTAAATAATTATAATTATATATTTTTTTATAATTTTATTATTTTAGCAATTTTATTTTAAGTATTTATTTCATGTTTTAATTTTCATTTCATGTGTAATGATGAGTGCTTATAACCATCATGTGTTGTTTTAATTATTTCATTTCATGTGCTATGATGGGTGCATAAAACCATCATATTTTCAATTTTCAATTTTGAATTTTGAATTTTAATGAATGGTTGATTGAGTGGTGTAAGGTTATATATATACCATGATATTTATCATATTGTTAGAGAGATGAAAAAAGAAAGAAGAAACCCTAATCTTGCTTAAAGATTTCCCCTCCTCCTTGGCAATATTCGGCCACCACTCTCCCTCTTCCTCTTTGGCTTTGGCCGCCGACCAATCTTCTCCTCTCCTCCTCTCCAACACCACCTCTCCCTCCCTTTGCTTATCCTGGCCCCTCCACCTTTGCTTCTCTCAGTACTACTCGGCTTCCTCTGTCCTAAGCCCCCCCCCCCCTTTTCCCCCTCCTAGCCGCCAACTACCACCCCCACTTCTTCAACAATCGGCCACCCTCAACATCACCCAAACCCGACCACCATCTCCATAACTTCAACCCAAACAACCCACCTATTGGTTTCTTTTCCCACAACGACGCCTACCACCTTCTCTCTCTCTTTCCAAATATTTATATTATCATTCAAGAAGGTCTCATCTTGTGGATCAAACTCCGGCGTGAAGCAAAGAAGGCAAACAAGTTTTTCTCCAACCAACATGACTCCGGCGGAGCCGTTGAAGGGCGATCCAAGTAAAGAAATCGGAATCATCAATTCTGGTTGGGTAACGAAAAATTTCAACTCTCGTGTGTTTCTTTTCCTAGATATTCTTGTGGTGGAAATTCTTGGCATTGCATCTTGAAGCGTTGAATAATCGTAGTTTTCTTTCGATTGGTTTGTAATTATCTTGACTGATTTAATTTCAAAAAGGTTTGGTGAACCTTCATTTTCTTTTGTTGGGTGAAATCTACCTTTTTTGAATCGTTATTTTTGGTAGATCTTTTTTGGTACAACACCGCTCGTTCAGACCGGGTGGGTCCTTTTAGCCAGAAATAATATTGGCCTATAGCCATTGTTCGATCCTAAGCGGTTTGGCTACCCGTACGTTAGCATATCATTGATAGAATTAATTAACGTGGTGCTGCGTAGAACGATTGTGTGAGTGTAGGATTCGATCATTAGAGAGGCAAACATGTTCGTCCATAGATATATTCAGTGTCAACGTGCAAGCTTGCATCATGCGAGATCTGCTCGGGGTCTGGGTAGACACCATCGAGTGACATCCAGCCCTGCCAGCTAAGTGAGAGCCTGACAGCGGGATCTACTGGGGGTCTGGGTAGACGCCATCGAGTGACATCCAGCCCTGCCAGCTAAGTGAGAGCCTGGCAGCGGGATCTGCTCGGGGTCTCGGTAGACACCATCGAGTGACATCCAGCCCTGCCAGCTAGGTGAGAGCCTGGCAGCGAGATCTTCTCGGGTTCTGGGTAGACACTATTAAGTGATATCTAGCCCTGCCAGCTAAGTTAGAGCCTGACAGCAGGATCTACTCGGGGTCTGGGTAGATGTCATCAAGTGACATCCAGCCCTGCCAGCTGAGTGAAAGCCTGACATTGAGATCTGCTCGGGGTTTATCAAATGAACACTTCACCCTCTCACGTGAATTACTACAACAGGATTAGCACATCAAAAAGCTTTATTAAGAATAAGACATTACTTACATATCTCAAGGATAAAAATGTTTTAAGTCATCATCGCTTCAGGTGAGACTTAGGGTCTCGCCCTCCACATTTTGGAGACGATACCCTCCTGATCTTAATGTTTCTTTTACAATGTATGGACCCTCCCAGTTGGGGTTAAGCTTCCTCATGGCTGCCGATCTTCCCGCTGCATCCACCTTTTTCAAGACCAAGTCGCCCTTCGCAAATTGTTTGACTCTAACGTGCTTGTCAAAGTACTTAGCCATTCTCCTCTTCACTTCTTCATGTCGGATGGCGGAGAGGTCGCGCAGTTCCTCTACCATGTCAAGGGAGAATCACAGCTCCTCCTCATTTTCGGCCCTTCATTCTTCCTTGCCTTCCTCTGTCGTGACCACCTGAGGCGTTTGAACTTCAAATTCTACGGGGAGTACTTCCTCACATCAATAGGAGAGCTTGAAAGGGGTCTCCCCTGTAGCTGTGTTGGGGGTGGTCCTTAGGGCCCAGAGGACCGAGGGAAGTTGCTCCACCCAGCTCCCTTTCAGGTTTTCTACCTTCTTCTTTAGGAGGTTGAGAATAATCTTGTTCGCAGCCTCCACCTGCCCGTTGCTCCTGGGGTGGTGGACTGAGGCAAATCTGAGGTCAATTTCGAGCTGCTCGCAGAAGCTAGTGAATTCCGCGCTAGCGAACTAAGGCCCATTGTATGTGACGATGACTTGCGATAACCCATGGCGGCAGATGATCTCACCCCAAACAAAATTTCTGATGACCTGGTAAGTTACCTTGGCCAGCGCCTTTACTTCCAGCCACTTAGAAAACTAGTCAATCATTACTAGTAAGAACCTTCTCTGCCCGCTGGACTAGGGGAACGGTCCAACTAAGTCCATTCCCCAAATTGCAAAGGGCCAGGGGGCCGTGATACTCTTGAGGCGTTGAGCAGGATGTAGACTTATGGCATCTCTTTGTGAATTTTGTAGCGTCGTGGCCCAAGGTTGGTCAGAAGTATCCTTGTTTGAGAATTCTCCCTTACATGGTCCGACCCCCTGAGTGACTCCCACACTCCCCGGAGTGGGTTTCTTCGAAGATCCTATGTACCTCCCTCTCGGTCACGCAATGTGCCAACATCCCCAAGAGAGTCTTCCTATACAATTTCCCGTCCCGGAGGAGATAGTATGATGACTTGTATCTGAACTTCTTCTTATCCATCCCATTCGGATACTCTCCTGTGGAAAGGAAGGTTGTGAACGGGTCCGTCCATGCGGATATTGATCCACTTCCATCAGCTCTCCCTCTTCAATGGAAGGGCGAAATAGATCGGCGATGGTACCCCCCATCCGGGGGCCATGCTTTGCCAGCTGATTGACCTGCTCGTTTTCCTCACTAGGCATGTGACGGATGGAGAAAGTCTGAAACGTGCCGATGACCCCCTTCGCTTTTGCAAAGTATAGCCGGAGGGTAGGTTACCTCACCTCGAATTCCCTATTGATCTAGGAAGCCACCACCATAGAGTTAGTGAGGACTTCCACATCTAGCACCCCAGTTCTCTGGCCAGGCGCAGCCCTGCTATTACGACCTCATACTCGGTCTGGTTATTAGTGATGGGGACGTGCAACACCATTGTTTGATCAATACTTGCCCATTGGGGGCTTTCCAAGATTACCCCTACCCCCAAGGAAAGTTTCCCTGAAGCACGGTCCACCTTTACCTTCCACGAAGCCGGACGAGTGAGCTCCTCCTCTGCCACCTCGACCACATAATCGGCCAAAAAGTCAGCCATCGCTTGGGCCTTGATCGAGAGGCAGGGGATGAAGGAGATGTTGAACTCGCTTAGCTCTACTGACCATTTGGATAGTCTGCTCGAATGCTCCATCCCCTCGAAGATGTTGTGGAGGGGATGGTCAGTCACCACCCAAATGGAGTGTGCCTGGAAGTAGGGCCGAAGCCTCTGAGCCGAGATGATTAGAGTGAAGACCAGCTTTTCCAAGATCGGATATTGAAGTTCGGCCTTCCTCAGAACCCGACTCACATAGTACATGGGGAGCTGCCTCTTCCCCTCTTCACGAACTAGGACAGAGCTCAAGGCCTCTACTCCGACCCCGAGTTACAAGTACAGGTCTTCCCCTTCCTTCGGCCCTTGGAGCAGCGGAGCCTGGGTCAACTGCCTCTTCAGGGCTTACAATGCCTCCTCGCACTCCTTTGTCCACTCGAACTCCCCCCCTTAGTGTCTTGAAGAAGGGGGAGCACTTCTCCCCGGCCCGGGAGAGGAACCTGCTCAATCTTACCAGCTTCCCTGTTAATCGTTGCACCTCTTTAGCATTCTGCGGCGACCCTAGATCCACGATAGCTTTGACCTTGTCATGATTTGACTCGACCCCTGCGAGGGTGAGAAGATGCCCCAAGAACTTTCCCATGCTGTCCCCGAAAACGTACTTCAGGGGATTCAGCCGCATCTTATATTTACGCAGGGTGGCGAAGGTTTCCTCCAGGTCTTGGAGGTGAGAGTCCACGTCCTGACTCTTGATCATGAGGTGGTCTACGTATACCTCCAGGTTCCTCCCCTTTTGTTCCTGGAAGACCTTGTCCATCATCTTCTGGTATGTCTCCCATGCATTCTTCAGCCCAAAGGGCATCATTTTGTAGCAGTAACACTCATCCCCTGTGATGAACGAGATATCCTTGATGTCCGAGGGGTGCATCCTGATCTGGTGGTAACCTGAAAATATATCTAAGAAACTCATTACAGGAAAACCGACGGCTGAGTCAACCAACGCGTTGATCTGAGGCAAGGGATAACAGTCCTTAGGGCATGATTTATTAAGTAAAGAAAAATCAACACACATACGCCACCGGCCGTCTCCTTTTTTAACCATAACAACATTGGAGACCCAGTCGAGGTATTGTATTTCGGATACAAAGCCGGCCTTGAGAAGTTTGGTCACCTCCTCCCTGATGGGCTTGGCCAGCTTGTCCGCGGTGGACCTCTTCTTTTGCTGGACGGGGCGTGCTCCTGGATCCAGGTTGAGGCAGTGGTAAGCCACGTCCGCGTCAACCCCCGATATCTCCACTGCGCTCCATGCGAAGATGTCCACATTCTTTTGGATGCATGCTAGCATCCTGCCCTGAACCTCCGTGATCAGCCCCCCGCTGACGCGGACCTTTTCCACCCTACCTCCAAGGGTGAGAACCTCCATCTCAACCACCTCTTCTGCAGCCTCCATCCTAGACTGCTCACCGTATTCTCCTACGTCCCTCTCCTCCGGGGCAAGAACCTCCGCTTCCACCTCTTCCTCCACGGCCATCGCCTCGGCCAATTCCTCCTAATCTCCTCCTGAAACCACCTGGGTGCAGCTCAATTCTATCTCCATTCGCCCTCTTCCATCCTCCTTCTCTGCCTACTCCATTCTCCGCTCAATCTCCTCGGCCCCGTTCCTGCCATGAGATAGAGTTCACAACGGTGACATAGCACTCACTCGCTACTTTGGGGTCACCCCGAACCCAGACCCGGATCCCCTCGGCATTAAACTTCAGGCATTGGTGTAAAGATGAGGGGATGCAGCGGAAGGCGCTGATGAGGGGCCTTCCGAAGATGGTGTTGTACCTACTGGGGGCATCCACGATGACGAATCGGTAGTTTAGGGATTGCCCCCCCCCCCCCCCAGGGTGACCTGGAGCCCCACTCCTTCTACCTCCTTCCTCTCCCCTGAGAATCCAAACAAGGGTCCATCTGAAGCCAGCACCCTCTTCGCCTCCACTTTCATTGCATCAAACGCCTTATTGAAGATGAAGTTGACGAAGCTCCCGTTGTTAATGAGGATCCTAGAGACGGTGAAATTCTCGATGGTCGTCTGGATGACCAGCGCATCGCAGAAGCGATCCTTATGATCCGGCATATCCTTCCTTGAGAAGGTAATCTTTTCTTCCTGTGGTGGGGTCTGGGATGTGGAGCCAACGCTCCAACGTTACATGGTGTGGAGGCTTGCCTTCCGAGAGGGGCCTCACCCCCCCCCCCCCCTGTGGATCACCCGATCCCTCCCCGGGTCCCGACGTCCGCCCGATCTTCACATCGGTCCTCCTTCGCCCGAGGCAGGACCTCTTCAATCATCACCTCCCGGTGGCCCTACTGCTGATACTGCTCCCTGTTTCCTCTCATCTCGAGGAACTCCGGGCACATAGCTGTGGCGTGCCCTTCCTCTTGGTGGAAGTCGCAGAAGGGCAACTCCACCCTGACTTATCTCCTCCTCCTTCACGCCGCTCACCTCCTCTCCCCCATGGCTATGGTCATAGCCTGATTTTGATCGGGGAGGTCTTTGCGCTTGCCTCCAGCCCGGGGGGTGGAACTGCTCCTGGCCCCCCTGGGGGTAGTCCTTTCCCCGGTGACCTCTCTGTGGCCCCTGGTCTTGCCACTCGGGCCTCCAGCCCAACCGACGGTCCGGATCCTGATGCCCCTACCTGGGCTGCTGCTGCCCCTGAAGTTGCTGTTGTTCCCTTTGCCGGGGTTTGGCTCTCCTCTCCTCCGGACCTCTGCCGCCTCTCGGCTCCTTCTCCTCCTCTGTGGCCCACCTGGCCAACTTCTGGGCAAACTCCGGATTCGATGCCTCCCCGTCGACCTCTCTTGTAGCCCTCTCCATCAGCTCCTCATAGGAGAGGGGCGACACTCTCTTTAGATCTATCCTGAAGTAACCCTGTTGCAATCCTAAGGTGAAGTCCATCATCAGGCTATGGCCTGGCATCTCCCGGACTTGGGTGACCTCCTCCTGGAACCGGTCGACGTAACTTCCTGACGTCTCATTCATTCCCTTCTTGATGTGGAACAGGGACTCCGACTCCTTCTTCCGCCTCTTTGAGGTGGTGAATCTCAACATGAACCCCCGGCGTAGGTCCTCGAAGTAGTAAATGGAGCTGGTCGACAGCTGGTGAAACCAGTTCCACACCTTCTCTCTGAGGGTGATGGCGAAGAGCTGACACTTGAATCCATGCGACATCTGCCGGATCGAGGCCACATCCTCGAACCACTAGACGTGATGTACCGGGTCCCCCTTCCTGGTGTAGTAGGATATCTCGGGCTCCCTGAACCCCTCTGGAATTGTTGCAGAAGAAACCAACTCGCTGAAGGGGCTGCCTACCCCCGCTGGGCGGGCTGAAGGATCTCGCGCACCCATCTTGCCGAACCGGCCTCCACTTGACGAGCCGCGGATGAGCACGCGCCCGTGGAGCTCACATACCCTTCCTTCCTCGGCGACCTCCTTCCCAACTCGCCTGCCGGCAGCGTCCTCACCCAGAGATGGGGCGACAGTGATTGCGATAGCTGGAGTCGAGCACTCGGCCCGCGCGCCGAGTGCGAACTTCACGAGGCTGAGTACCTCATGCTTGAAGTCTTCGAACATCCCCACCGTGGACAGAGGGGGTGGGGGTGGTGAGTCGGACCTGTTTGAGCCTTGTCCTTCTCCTCCTGTCATCGAGCATGCCGAAGATTTTCTGTGTTGACCACTCTCCACGCTCACCACACCAAAATGTTGAAACTGAAAACTCAGTCTCTTGTGGAGTTCACCCATGGGGAAGGGGTGATCGCACACTTACTTCTCTCCTGCAAGCAAAATGACAAAACAAAAACTGACCCAAGGGCTCAGCGTGGAGGTCCCACCACACACCCAGAAGATCTTGGAACTCTTCCCCTTCTTAGCCAAAGGCCGAGCTAAGGCTACCTCAGAAAGCGCTAGAAGACTGGGGAACAAGTGAGCATGCCTTCTGAGGTGCCTCTTGGGTCATATTTATAGATTTCTGAAAACGGCCAGCAAATAGCCAACCTCCGCTATTCCAAATAGCTACGTGCAGTCCAGGTTGGCCTGCCCTACTCGTCGGCTTCACCTGGTGCGTGCGACTCCCCCCTTAAGCTTCTGCTCGCCTAGGACGGCGAGTACGAGCTCGGCTGGCCCTACTCGCCGGCTTCACCTGGCGCGTGCGATCCTTTTGGCTCTATTCGCCCCTGATGATTCAACCTCGCATGGGTGAGTTGGGGGTCGTCGAGCTCTGGCCCCTTGAGTGCTCGCGCGGGACTAGGATTGCATGATCATGTGGGTCGGCTCTTGATAAATTGAGCCCGGCGAATGCTAAGTTCCGTTCGACGAACGTCGAGCTTCGTTCGACGAACGCCGAGCTCCGTTCGACGAGCTGAGTGGACTGGGCGGGCTTCTCTCAATGCCAAGGCAGAATGGCGTTGAATGCCTGGACTTCTCTCAATGCTAAGGCAGAATGGCGTTTAGTGTCTGGACCTCACTCGACGCTAAGGCAGAATGGCATTGAGTGTCTTGACTGGCCGGTACTCGCTGCTTATACTCACCTCCCGGCGAGTACGGGCTCGGCTGGCCCTACTCGCGTGCCACTTGTCGGGCTCGCCTGGGCGAGCTGGAGGCTGCCGAGCTCTGGCCCCCCCTTGATGCTTGGTCGGGACTTGAGAAAAAAGAGTCTGGCGGTCTGGTTCATGGAGACCCCACTCGTCGGATACGGGATTGTACACACTTGTTCCATGATCTTCTAGCGCTTTCTGAGTTTACCTTAGCTCGGCATTTGGATAAGGAGGGGAAATGATCTAAGATCTTCCGGGTGTGTGGTGGGACCTCCACGCCGAGCCCTTGGATCAGTTCCCTTGTCTTTGCAGGATAGAAGTAAGTGTGTGATCACCCCTTCCCCAAGGGTGAACTCCACAGACACCGAATTCTCGATTTCAACACCGGACATGTGCCCGAGTGGAAATTTTCAGGAAATGCTACAGAGCCCTATTATAACGCCCCAAAATTTGTAAAGGGATGACCAGCGTTTCTGGTCAAGTTTGGGTCTTAGCTGAGAAGGAAAATTGGTTTCTGGCAGGGGGCACACGGCCTGGGACACGGGCGTGTCCCAGGGCATGTTAGGCTCCAGTCGACGTTTTGGTCGGAAGGTCGACGATTTTGGAGTCGACGATCGTCGAGCAGAGAACACGGCCTGAGACACGGGCGTGTCACAGGGCGTGTCGAGCCCGTGTCGACGATCGGCCCGGGGAGTCGACGAATTTCGCTCGACGATGTGTCGAACAAGGCACACGGCCTAGGACACGGGCGTGTCCAAGGCCGTGTCAGTCAGTCGACGAACTTCGCTCGACGAAGTGTCGAGACAATGAACACAGCCTGGAGCCCAGGCGTGTTGAGTTAGACACGGGCAAGGACACAGGCGTGTCCAGTACCCATGTGAGTCTCGGGTTGTTTTCGGGGCTGTGTCGATGGAGGCACACGGCCGACCACACGGCCGTATCAGTTGGAACACGGGCGTGTCGGGTCAAACACGGGCATGTCAGATGCCCGTGTGTTATTCCAGGAGCGTCGATTTTGATGGCGAATGGGGGACACGGCCCTGGACACGGCGTGTCGCAGGCCATATTCGGCCCAGTTTTAGCATTTCAGGCCCGAATCAAGGCCGTTTGTTCTTAATTTTGGATCCAACGGCTGGGGGGTTGTTCCTGATGGGATATACACGGGATTGGACCCTTAGAAACCCTCATTTCTTTTGAGTGGTTCTCTTTCTAAAGTTCTAGAGAGAGGGGAGAGCAAGGAAGAAGAAGAAGCCTAGATCCGGTCACCGGCGGAGCTTCGGTGCTCCAAATCGAGTGCCGAGTCCAGATCCATGGAGGCTAGACCGTTGCGAAGGTTTTCATCCGGCTATTTTTCCATGGCTAGGAAGAGGAGTCGGAAGGTAACGACACTTCTCCTCTCGGTTTTAGGATGCATGCTTTAACATCTTTTCTTTTCTAGTTTTTGGGCACCAAACAATTAAATGAGAGGGGTGTGGGTCGCCAAGGTTCAAGAGGAACCTCCGGGTCGATTGAGTCCATCCTCGACATGTTTTTGCATTAGAGATCCGCGCCGTTAGTGGATTAGGCATGGTGTGTGAAGCCGTAGTCGCGACCGTTAGTCCGACTCGGTGATGTTGCATACGAGCTTTAAGGATTCGTAGAGATCCGTTGCGGCAAGATACCGTTTGTGATGTGGTGATGTTTTCCCCTTTTGCTCGAGCGAGTACGTGTAGTCGGAACCGGACAAGGTTAGCTCCTCAATGGCGGTAGATGGTTTCCTTGGTGGACAAGGTTAGCTCCGCATGAGTGGTAGATGGTTTCCTTGGTGTGCGGGAAAGCTGCAGTACAAATGTGGGACTAGGGTGGAATTGTCTTGGATTGTTATGTGCCAAGGCGTGGCTGTGTCTCCGTGGTCGGCTGGCTATCCCGTGACGTACACGTCATGTGTGGAGAGTGTCCTGGCGAGATTAGTCCCCTTCTGTGAGACTGACGAGAATAACAAGCATGGGGCAAGCCCGGGCAATGAGGTTATGAGCGGGTGAGGTCCAGCAAGGCTTCTTAGAATCGGTCAATTGTGTTTGTTAGAATCCTGACATAAGACGTCATAGCTTGCAGGCAAGCCCGAGTCTATGACCTTGAGCGGGTGGGGCCTTGGCAAGAGTTCCATGTGGCGGCTTGTGTGCCGTTGGGGGAAATTGTGTTTCCCTTTTTATTTGCGGCTTTATGCCAATGGGGAAACGATGAGTACCCATTTGATGTGATGTTGTGCTAGATGCATACGCTATAGGGTGCCTTGGGTGAAACCCGGGTGTTGCATTCATGTTGTATAGTAGGCACTAATATTATATGCTCAACAATAGAGAACATGTATGATGTTTGAGACATCCAAGCCTGTTTCTTTAGTTGCTTTTCTTGCTTATGATTATTGCATACGAAGTACTAACTTGCAGGTAGGAGTACCCCGGGGTCCGTTAGGGGCGGCCGGGAGGAGATGTGTTTGTTACACAGTTTGAGGTCAGCCTTTACTAACCCACGTTACTAATAATTTTTACATGGCAAGGATCGCAAGCAGGAGCTAACTCGCCGGCCAGAAAGGCGTAAGCCTCATGAAGTGTTACCTTCTGCTGTAGCTTTACGTTTAGGGCATTGTATGTTT
Source organism: Platanthera guangdongensis (assembly GCA_039583875.1). Taxonomy (NCBI): domain Eukaryota; kingdom Viridiplantae; phylum Streptophyta; class Magnoliopsida; order Asparagales; family Orchidaceae; genus Platanthera; species Platanthera guangdongensis. The sequence continues at coordinate 112,605,884 of CM077149.1, read as the reverse complement.
TATGCTCATTTTGACCGGCTTGTATGCCGAGGTAGACTAGGTGTGCTTATGCACTTTCAGGACTGATGTATTGTTTGAGTTTGGATTTACTCTTGTTGTAAGGCCTTAAGGCCATTTTGTTACTCTTGTAGGCGTGGATAACTTCTAGTCTCTCTGGTTGTTTCCGCTGTGTTGTGTTTTGAGTTTTGAGTTTGGGTAGCTATATCATTTTATAATACTGAAGTTGTGGCATCTGTATGTTGTGGGGCCCCGGCCGAACCCATATTATATGGTCATTACAGAGGAGGTGTTACAATTTGGTATCAGAGGGAGGTTAGATTCAAGGTCAGTGCGTAGAGAAGTTATCCACATAAGAGTAACGCGGGACCATGAGTGTCCTTATGTTTAAGTCTTGAGATTAGAGACTGATCATTGTTTCTTGTTTTCTTGAAGAGTGCAAGCAACGAGGTGGGTACGTCGAGAGCAAGAGAAGAACTCTCGGCGAGCAGTGCCACTGCTCCAGGTCTTTTGGGCACGGGTGTAAACCCGACCGACTTCTGCTGCATGCTTGCAGAAGCGATGGTGGCAGCCCAAGCTGCAGCGGCAGCACAGTAGCAACCCCTGCTACACCGGGACACGGCGACAGCCGTTGCTAAGCGGAGAAGCCAGTGAGTGAGCCTTTGGCAGAAAGGGTGGTTGTCGGACATGGAGACCGGCACATGAAGTATTTCCTGAGCTTCCATCCCCCGTCGTTCAAGGGAGTTGGTACGCCAACGGATGCGGAGGATTGGTGGGTTCGAATTCAAGAGTTTTTGAGGGCGGCAGAGACGCCAGAAGAAAAGAAATCTGAGTATGTGGCGTTCGTGTTGGAAGGAGACGCCAAGTTGTGGTGGGTTAGACATAGCGGCCGCCAATTCCCTGGACGCACCTCGTCGATGGAGGAATTTGGGGATGCTTTTCTAAAGAGGTACATTCCTGTTTCTATACGGTTGACCCTTCAGAGGCAGTTACTGCACTTGATGCAGCGAGACAAGACGGTGGACGCGTATGTGCAGGAGTTCACCCGTTTGGATCGTTACGCGGGAACGACGATGACAGATGATGTAGAGAGGGATAACCTCTTCTACCAGGGGCTGAGGGAGAACTGAGGCAACCCCTCATTCCATGAAGAGAGCTGTTTTAATGAGCTAGTTGAGGATACCAGGATATGGAGAGTGATCTGGAGCGAACCCAACGTCGTAAAGGTTTCACTCCCAAGCAAGGGGAAGGGAAGCCTCCCCCAATCCCAGGGAACGTCTGAAGGGAGTAGGTGGAGGAAAAATCCTCACACTTCTAGGTCCGGTGAGAAGAGCAAGTGGACGCCTGGAGGTTCTCACTCTAGGGGACCGCCGACGTGCTACAACTGCGGTAAGGTGGGGCACATAGCTCGTGTTTGTACACACGGAGGAGCGGAGCCCAGAGGCAAGGCATGAGTAGACTGTGCGCTCCGGCCCCAGTGCCGCAGAGAAAGGGAAGATGGCGGATTCAAGCGCTTCTGGTTCCAACCGTGCAACCAAGGGCCTACAACCTTGGACATCAGGAAGCGATCCGCCAAACCGATGTGGTGACAAGTATGAGGAAATTTAAGTTTAAATTTTGTGCTTCACACCTTTAGACTTTATGTGTGATGTCTATGTTGTAGGCTTCATATTAGTTTCCGGATGCACCGCTAGGGTATTGTTCGATACGGGAGCATCACACTCCTTTTTTGCGGAGAGCTTCGTCCGGAGAATGGGAGTTGAGTCTTTCTCGGCGGACGCGGAGCTGAAAGTGCGCATGTCTAATGGGTCATCCATGACCACCGGGGCCAAAGGGCGCATCTGTTGGGAGCTAGACGAAGTTGACTTCGTTTTGGTAGCAGCGTTTTACCATTGGTTGAGTTCGGTGTCATTTGGGCATGGACTGGCTTGTAGAGCAGCGCGCCAGTATTGATTGCCTATCTAAGGTAGTGACCCTAAGGAGCAAAGGGCAGGCGGAAGTCAAATTTGAGGGCCTTTGTGGAGTGGCCTATTCCCTGATTTCGGCTATTCAATTGATGCAGGCGGTTAATCAGGGTGGTGTAGCGTTGGTAGCGTTATTGGAGGTTCGCCTCTCCCAGTTGTCTATTGAGGAAGTGCCCGTAGTGGCAGAGTTCAAGGATGTGTTTCCGGATGAACTTCCTGGAGCACCTCCTCGACGGGAGATCGACTTCTCGATCGAGTTAGTGCCGGAGGCTAGGCCGGTGTCACGTCCTCCATTTAGGATGGCACCAAAGGAGTTCGCTGAACTCAAAGTAAAGTTACAGGAACTGTTGGAGCAAGGGTATATCAGACCCAGTTCTTCGCCATGGAGGGCTCCGGTGTTGTTTGTAAAGAAGAAAGACGGTAGTATGCGGCTGTACATAGACTACCGAGAGCTGAATAAACTGACCGTTCAGAATAAGTATCTGATCCCTCGGATAAACGACTTGTTCGACCAGTTGGTGGGGTCGTGGTACTCAAAATTGGACTTGAAGTCAGGCTATTATCAGTTGCGAATTCGGGACGAGAACATCCCCAAGAATGCCTTTGGGTACGAGGTACAGACACTTGAGTTTACGTGATGCCGTTCGGGCTGACGAACGCGCCATCTGTGTTCATGTACCTTAATGGATCGAGTATTTCGGGAATACTTGGATTCTTTTGTGGTTGTTCTTCATTGATGACATCTTGTGTATTCCAAATCGGAAGTGG